>CM022298.1:6509831-6953831 GCA_011799875.1 Thinopyrum elongatum
CTGCACGGCTGGAGCGTACGGGCAGGGAGGTTTTCTCCCCCATGGATGGCGGTGTGAATCTCGGTAGGATCTGCCACATCATAGGCTGGACTGATTTATTATTTTAGCTGTAAAACGATATTTATTTTTGGGTCAGTTGCACTTATTGGCTATGTGCATCAAGCTATGCAGAAGCCGGGCATTCTTTCGATGCGACTGTATCACCTCGATATATCAATTCAATGAAAAGTCATTTATCGAAAAAATTCTGCAGCCTGCACACAGGCAGGTTAGTCACAACTATAGAGGGGATGAAAAGGGGGATTTTCATTTCATTTCATTCTTCCTCTATGTTGTTTGTGAAATCTTTATTCTTTTTTTTTGTGGATGGCGCCCTTTTCACCTTTTTTGGAAGCTTCTAGAAGCTCTTCGCTATTTTTTTATTTCTCCTTTTATGTGTTTCTTTCTGGTTTCCTTTTCAGTTTATTCCATGTTCATTTTATTTCATTTTTCCTCTCCTCTTTTGTCTTCTATCCAAAAATTAAAGATCATTTTAAAATTTTGGCACATTTTAAAATTCTTCAATAATTTTAAAAGTCATAATGTTTTTTCAAATCCATGAATATTTTAGAATTGTGAATATTAACCCATGAACATTTTTTTTCAAAATAGTGAACAATTTTTAATTAATGAATAATTTTAAAATTGTGAATATTAACCCATGAATTTTTTTTAAAATTCACGACCATCTTTTAAAATTTGTTAATGCTTTATGTTTTTGTGAAAAATTTCAAATCTACCAAAAACCAGAGAGCTGTTTTTTTAGCCGGCGGTCGCTTTCTTTTTTTAAGCTAGTGCCATGATAAAAAGTGCAGCTATGCATGCTAGCTGGCGACGTGAGAGGAGCAAGAGAGCTAGCACTACTCGTGACGTGCGAGCGCAAAAGTCGTTAAATAGGCACTCCTAAGTGGAAGCGGTTAATCTTAGCTCGAGCTCATCTGTAGCTCGGATGAACAGTAAAATAAAAAAAAATAAAGAAAAAGTCAAAAAGTTCTAAAGTTTTTTGTTGTAAACACTGACAATTTTATTTTGCTTAATTTAAAATTTTCATCATGGAATGACATTCCTGGGAATCGTGAAAAATAAATATTGATGCTCCAAAAAAGTTATTTTCAAAAGCATTTTGGAGCATCGATTTTTTTGCCACATCTTCCATGAAAGTATTCCATGTTGAAATTTTGCAAGCAATCAAAACATTTGTCAATGTTTGCTACAGAAAAATTAGAATATTATGTTTTTTTTTATCTTACTGTTCAACCGAGCTCGAGATGAGAAGAGGACTTTCGCTCCCGAGTTCCTGGGTTCCCAATTTGAAGTTTATTTTGTCAAATTGTTCGGAAAATACACAGGGGCGCCGTCATGTGCCAGGTCCCAATAGGAGGAGAGCATGGGCGATGTTCTTTTTCTTATTTTTGGAATTTCAAATCTTTTAAAAAATGTTTAATTTTTTCTCATAAATGTTCATGCTTTTTAAAAATTATAATTTTAAAAAATATTCATTAAATGTATAATTTGTCCTTGCTTAATTTTTAAAATGTAAGCACATATTTAAAAAAAAATTGGCAGACACTTTTTCTAAGTATGCTTCATGCAAGTAAATAAGTGTTCACATTTGTGAAAATATGGTTTTATGTTAAATACAAATTGACTGATGAAAAGCAAAGTAAACCCCTCGGTACATAAATAATCGCAAATGCCCAACTGCATTGATAATCCATAACAGTGGCAGAATGTGGGACACCTCTCCTGTATGACAAGCAGGGGAGCGCCAATGTAGCGCTCGATGCGTCAATTTGCTGCTGTTTCGCATAGGCGAGCCTCCGACTGGGCCGGCCCGTTGCAAAGTAATGTAGCGAGACGACACTTGGGACCATGAGGAATGGGCACTGTAGCAACTCGTTTCGAGACAACACTGTAGCATCTCAGGTTACTATAGTAGCTGATTTTTTCTAGTTTTTTTTCATCCATCTTTTTGAGAAATGCACAAACAAGTATTTTTAGAAGTAATTGGATATTTTCAAAGAAAGTGAACATTATTGAAGGTCAAAACATGTTTTTTCAAAAATTTGTTTTTTTCCAAAAAGTGAAAGTTTTTTGCAAACGGAAGTATTTTCTCAAGAAAGTGCTTGCGGCCTCTGCCACTCCCCCGGTGCGTGCCCCACCTCGACTGGCTGCACCTTTGGTGATAACCTGCTGTCCTGCCACGCAAGCAGCCTCTGCATCCCATAAGGGGAAGAGAGCGAGATGAACAAGGGAAGAGTGTCGCACTCGTATGGTTGCCAGTATTGACCACACTTCGTGCATGTTAACGAAGCAAAATACAGAGTTTGAAATGGTTGATGCTACTCTGAGATTGATGCTACGTAGTACCTGCAGTTTATTATCAAGTTACGAGAAATTTATGCGTCATGCTTAAACTTGTAATTAAGATGATGGACACCATTGGAATGACTTCTATTGTTAGTTTATTTGCAAGCACATACTTGATTTGGGGTCACTGGACTATACTGCGTGCAACTTATATATTGTACGGTAATGTTAAAAATTTGACGTCAGCTTGTTCTATTGTTTCCCATGCAAATTTATCATGCTAAACTACAAGTATTTTCCATGCTTGCTATACGAAGTTGCCATCCCCGTGACAACATAATTTAACATAAAAAATTATTGATTTGCTATGCTCAAAAATCAGATTCTTGATTTGTGCCGAACTCCACATTGTAAGGTTGCCTAAACAAACAACAAAAGCACACACACGGTCTTCTATGGCCCGAGGCATGGTGCATGGATTGCGGTGGTTGCGGCGGTGCACGGTCAGTCTGATTTGGTCAGTTTGGTAGTAATTTGGACGAGCATGATGGAGGCACGAATTATGACTGATCCAACACCTTTTGGTAGACCTCTGAGAGTGTTCAATATGTCGGTCGTTGGATGAGCACACCTCTGATCCGCTAGACGACCTACAGAAGGCACGCCATCTTTGGTGGGCACCGCGTTTGGGTGGTGACTCGTACCGTGTCTCGTTCAGACACTGATCGGTCAATTTTAGTTGGCTTGATCCCGTGATGGTCGCCCTCACCCCCTGGCATCCTCGTCTTGGTCCCTAGTTGTTGTGACGAAGGAGGAGTGCATGTTTTTGGGCATATTTAGCTTTGAACATTAGTATCCTTCTGATGGTCAACCATTGACATGGGTACATGCGGTGGAGCGTCCATTGAAGCCGGCGTTGGTGGATTCTAGGTGGTGGTGTGCGCGACTTAGGATCGGGGTGTGCCCCATGTTGACGCGCGCTGGTGTTAGCACGCTCAACATTGTCTGCTTTTGGTAGATCTGGCGTCTCAAGAAATGCGCGAGTGTGGAATACACTCTGATAAGCGATTCAAGTGCTGATCGGACATTGCAACATGACCTCTTCTATGGCAAGTTGGTGGTGGCAACACGGGGGACTTCATCTATGATGGCCCTCTTCGAGTATAGGTCTCCAGTTACATGGTGAAAAAAATTCTAGGTATGGCCTTCATTGGTTGTGCCTGGTAGTGGTAGTTTATGCTCCCTTGTTGAATGCGTTATATCTAGAGTGGACGAAAAAACTCACGATTCTGGCATATGTTGTTGTATCCGGCGACAACGACATTGATGCATCTATGATTTCCCATGTGACTTTGCTGCCACTTGTTGGAGGTACATTTGTCCCACCTGGTCTCCCCTAGTAGCTGGCATCCATGCTTGATTCGCCATTTGCTATGGATATAATCATTCTAGTCTGTTGGGTCATTTGAAATACTAGAAATGAGTTCATTTTCAGAGTTCCCCCAAGTCTGTATGCTTTTTCTCCGAAAAGGAGGATGGCCTCCGGCCTCTGCATCAGGGCGATGCATGCAGCCATTTTATTAATTATTCATCAAGACCTTAAAAAGTAATACATCAATAAGTCTGAAGTCATCATCTTGGCAACAACTGTCGCTACTCCTATCAACTTGATGAAGGGTTGTAGATTATCGGGACCGCATACCAAGGCCTCGCACCAAAGCGCAGCATCTAAAACCCGAGTTCCCAACCAATCTGAATTGCCGGGTCTGGGTCACACATCGGTCCGGCTCACTCTCATCGGGCACCGCATGTGCACGCTGCAGAGGCCATCGCCACCATCTTCCACCGAACCATCTTCAGAACAAGTATCCTAGAAAAGGAGAAACGAAAGAAAATAGAAAAGAAAACCGGAAAACCAGTGAAGAAAAACAAATGAAAGGTCCTAGAAACAGCTGAAAACAATCCAAAAACAAATATTTATCGTATATTAGAGAGGTGGTTATAGTATAACTGGTGAAACCCCATAAATCGGGCCAAAGAAACCTGTGAAAAGAACAAAATAAATAAATAAAATCTGTGAAAGAACCAAGTGTAAGTTCTCATAAACCAATTGGAAACATTCGACAGGAAAACCGATCAGAAACCAGAAAATTGAACAGAGCAATCTGTGAAAAGAAAACAAAAACGGTGAAAAATGAAATGAAAGATTCTGCACCTGACCACTCCCGAGTGATTGGTTCCTAGTGGATCGGCCCATGTTGGTGCGCTAGTGGGTGATCAGAGCCGATATGTATTACAAAACTTATATCTCGCTTAAATTGAGTCAACCTTTCGTATGGCCTAAAACTTTTTCTCCCCCGCTGTAACTGGGCCGGCTCGTTTGATTGTTTCTTTTCAATCGTTGGCTATGTTCGACGAATGCTGGTTGTAGTTTCCACGTGGTCGATGAACCTAGCTAAAAGTAAGGTGTGTGCGGGGTGGATGAAAGATCCACCCATAGAGATAGTTAATACTCTTGTAAAAGATAATATGATGATCACCTTGCAATAATGAGTACTTTGATGTTAAAAAAATGGTTTGGTAGGTTTTTTACTTTTCTTTAATTTTTTCTTTTCAGTTTTCCCTGTTTCTTCATCATTTTTCTTTTTTCTATTTTTCATTGGTTTTCTTCGTTTATTCATGGTTTTCTTTGTTCTTTTATTTTCTTTCTTTTGTCATTTTTCTTTGTTTCTTTCATGGTTTTCCTTATTTTTCTGTCTTTGTCTTTCGCCTTTCTCTTTTTTCATTATTTTACAATAGTTTTCTTTGTTTTTCTTTTTCTTTTTTCAATTTTCTTTGTTTTCTCTTTTGGCTTTTATTGGTTTCTTCGTTTTTCATTGTTTGTTGTTGTATTTTATGATATTTTTTTCACACAATATCAACTTTCAAGTCATATTCAACATTTTTCGTATAAGTCTGAAACATATTATATAAACATTTAACATTTTGATTAGAAATTTTTTTAAAACTTATATTTTTATATAAATTTTTTCCATACACACTGTATATATATTTATATACACATTGTTTAATACATGTTTAAGATTTTCAAATACAAGATTACGTTTCTATGAATATATGGTCAAATTTTCAAATAAACGGCAAACATTGTTTAATGACAATAAACATTTTTCACACAAAATGTACAGTTTTGTATCCATCAGGAAACATTGGTATATAATGTTTAACATTTTTTTAAACTGCATAAATGTTTTAGAAACATATTTTATGTCTACTTTTACTTAATGAACGTTGTACATTTTTTGTATACTCTTGGGACATTTTTATATACACATTTTGATATTTTTTAAATAAATGATGAACAATTTTTATACACATTGTAGTTTTTTTGTATACATGACAAATATTTTTTCTATGCACATTAAACATTTTTCAAATTCTTGATTACCATATTTCAAATACATGATTAATATTTTTCAAATGCTTGATTAATATTTTTAAAATACATGATCAATTTTCTTTTCATACACATTGTATATACTTTTGTATACATTTTTCGTGTACAAGAGAAACGTTTTATATACACATTTAACATTTTTCAAATGCTTGGTTAAGATGAGTACTCTGAGATACAGGCACATTAAGGATGTTAGCACATGCAATGTTTGCCAAGCGACAGACGAGGATCTAGAGCATGCTCTTAACCACTGTTCACATGCATGGAGATTTTGGGAGGGGGCGCTTTTCTTGGTGGACAAAAAATTACTGCGCCTCCTTCTAAGCACTTGGGCAAGGGATATCTCATGTGATCAAATGTTCTTTAACCAAGAACGTGTGACTATCATCTATCACAGGCTTATTAACCGTACTATTTTCTTGAAGGACCTGAGATGTTTCAGGGGGTGGGCTGCTAATACGTGTCAGGACCGAAACCATTCATCAACACTAGACAGTCATGTAAAACGGTTACTGATTACTATGTGCTATCTGGTGGAAGATCTGTCCGTCTCGATTAGTTCAACGCTACGCTACGCGCCGATTGTTGGTGTGCTTCTCGGGTGCTCTCGTGTTGTTGAGCTGAATAAAAGAGCCAGCAAGTGTTTCCTGTTACAATGCGTCCGTGTACCAAGTGTTTCCTGTTACAATGCGTCTCGGGTGCTCTCGTGTGTGTGTGTGTGTGTGTGTCTGAGAAGTTGGGATGCCGTGTGTTTTATCTTACCTAAACATCGAGTACGTTGTATACATAGCTTGATGGGGGGAGTAGTATGTTTTAGCATGCACTAGGGATAAGTACCACGACTACAACATCGATATATAGATAGACAGAAGAAAAAATAACGTTGGGGCCAGCAACACACAGTTACAGCACCGGAGTGCCGGCCACCATCCATCGACCCACCCGTTCCATCCTCCTCTCCTCTCCTCTCCTCCACACGAGTCCAACACCAGACGACGACGGCGACGATGAGGGGCCGAACGCCGGGCAAGGACTAAGACGCGTCGTCTTGTAGCTCAGCATGCCCTCTCCTCCGTTCTCTCCTCTGAAAGCAAGTGCCACCTGGTCAGTCCTCATTCGCCCGCCCGCCAGCCAGGTGCTTGTGCTTTTTTTCCACGACCACGAGGTGTATGTATACTCTAGTGACCAACCAACAACTCAGTTGCCGAGCGCAAGAGACAGAGGCAGTCCCGTGGTACACCTTCCTTTTCGCGGTGGATCCATGGAAACTACCAAGTAATGGCCATACATGTAGCTATCGAAGACAACTCAGCAAAGAGACCAGGCCAGATACGTTGATGTCTGTGGTCCACAATTCTCTCTTCTCTTCGATCAGCCATAGGTTTCCTTACCATAGGTACCAGTCTGAAAACGATGGGAGCTGCATGTTGCATGTGTGGTTACCCAAGTCAAGTCAAGCAGAATATTATCATCCTCTTTCATTAGGGATATACAATGGTTTGGTTTATAAGACAGTCTTACCTTAATCTTGTCTGTAATCTATAGACGACAAAAAACATGATGTACAGTGGGTTATCTTCTAATCTTACCTCTACTGACTACATATTTCTAAAAATGTGGTGAGAGATTTGTTGCTAAGAGATCTTCTCTTAATTAATTAAGAGAAGGCAAAACCTTTTCTCTAGTTTCTCATTTATCCACCACCTTAACACTTGACCTACATGGTATTAATTGCTAAGATAGCACCATTGTACATGTCCTTAGAGCATTTTTTTTTCTTTTTGATGCGTAAGATGTCCTTAGAGCATCTACAACCACAAACACAAAAAGTGAGTCATCAAACGCCCTCGGTCACGTTCAGGCAGCGTCCCTTTCAAGTCTTTATTTATGCATGCATGCAATTATGACCCCTACTTTGTCCTCAAATTTTCGAGTCAAATACATGTGATTGGTGGGATTAGAGAGAGGGAGGGAGAAATGAAAGAATAAAGAAAGAGAAAATGTGGTTTGGGGTGGGCCAATCATAAGTGGAGGACTGCTCGATCAAGTCCGAACATCCACATATTCTACTCATATGCCTTGGATATAGAGATTTGCGGACAGCCCCGACATATGAGGACAAAGTTGGGGGTCCGGTTGGGTAGCTCTTTCTCTCTCCTGTCCCGACAGTGACCAGGTTGTTCGATTGGACGTTTGAGGGGTCCAGTTATAGATGCTCTTAGACACCTCTGTATGTGCGTATGTAAGGTGTTCCTACAATTACTCAACCTAGCACAACCTCTAGAAGAAATAAAGGTGATCTAGTTGCCGCAAGGGTGGCAAGTTTTTGAGAGCCGGTTTCTGGTGGCTCCCCTCCGCTGATGACCTCTGGGTACCCGATGGTGAGGTGGGTCGCTGGATCTCACACGTGCGGGCGTGTATAGCTATAGGTTTAGGGCCCTCTGCTGGCATCAAGCTCAGGGTATTTTTCGGTCTTGATTATAACTTTCCTTCTTGACTAGTGAACCTCTGTGCAAAGGCTACCGTTTTGCTGTCTGTTTAGTTTTATTAGGTCGGTATCTACGTGGCTTGTACACTATATGAATGAAACACACACTACCATTGAAAAAAAAAACAAGCACAACCCCCGCCCGGCAGGTGATGTCACTCAATAGAAAGGCAGATGATGTCACTCACTAAAAAACAACAATGTAGGGCCCGCTAGAGATCGATTGGCTTTGTTTTCCGCGTGTATAAAATGGTTGCTGGGGGCGAGCAAGCAAATCACCTACAACACATAAATTACACGTCCTCTGCATGGCGTCCGGCTCGATGGTGTCCGTCTTTCAGCCCTCGGCATGGAGTGAATTCTTCCTAAGATAGGAGCGGAAGCCACCCAAGGCATGCATGTATTTATACATTATTAATTATGTGCTACTCTCTCATGCAAACTTCTTTTCATTAAACACTAATTGGCTTAGCTGGGGTTATGTACCGTGCTCCCTCCGTAAAGAAATATAAGAGCGTTTAGATTACTAAAGTAGTGGTCTAAATGCTCTTATATTTCTTTACAGAGTGAGTACTTAGCAAGGAGTTGGTCTAATATTAGCGTACGTGGAGTTACTTTTCTAGTTTCACTGGTAAACACCAAGGCTCGATACCAGCCTTTTGGCAATCAATCCCCGTGTTGTGTCTCGCGTGATTGATCACACCCGGCAAATAGGATCGGGGTAAGCTAGCTTCTTCACGTGTACATGCATAGGGACGTGATTGGTGCATACCGTATACAGTCAAGGAGGTCTTTATCACATTCACATCATGGTTTTTGGACGTGTTAGCTTCATGCATCTAGTTTTGCAGGGACAGAGTTTACCCTAATTGCAATAGTATCACCTTTTTTTTTCGAGTGCAATGGTATCACCTTGTGTGGGATTTACTACTCCGTATTCGCAATAAGGAACAGATAGGATCAGTGTAAAAATGTGGGCACACTAGACTATGGTGGTTGCAAAAACCACCACGCCAGTTATAAAAAGGCATCCTAACAAAATTACGGCTGGTCACTAAATTTGAACATCAATTATAAAAGATTGAAGAATAACAAATTCAAGACATATGGGCTCACACATGCATTAGGAAGTGGCTCCTCTAACCTAGACAAAGCCAATCACAGCATATCAAACGGTGCCATGAATTTGCCTATACTTATTTTTCTCTGCAAAAAATGGGCTCCCTGGCTCCCTCCGTGGTGCTATCCAAAAGGCCTATGGCCTCCACCTGACTATCAACGCCACTAATTCCTCCTTGAATAAAATCAAAGTATATGTTTAATATGGTCTGACCTTTTTCCTATAGCCGAAAATAATAAAAAATCTAATTAAGCTGTCAAATATATTTCTTGAATTCAGATTTGCAAGTTGTTAGCTTCAGCAAAGTAAAAATACTCCAAGAGGCAGTACAATATTTGACATCTAGTTATGCAAAGGCAGCATTTACACTTGGTACACATCAAAATCGTTGAACTTCCGTCAAATGGTTGAATCATCATTTACTGTGATTGTATGCTATAAAGCTTCCATATTGTCCTGTATATTTAGTTGATACGTTAACGACTAGTTTAGATGATTGTAACCAATAAATTTATGCAGAGGTCAGAGGAATGGATGAAGATTAGAATCAATAAAATGAAGGAAGATGTTCACATGTTGTTTAAGACTTGCAGTAATATTTTAGAGAAAATGAACTTGGTGGATGCAGTCCAACGCCTAGGAATAGAACACCTCTTCGTAATACAGATAGAGACTGCACTAAGTGACATATATGAAAGTGAACTCAGTAGCTCCAACCTCCACGAGGTAGCTCTTAGGTTCCGCCTTCTCAGGGAACATGGCCTTTGGGTATCTCCAGGTATCCATCTACACATTTTAACATTGTATACCTTGCAAGATCACTTAATGAAAATTAATTAACATGAATATGTCTTGCAGATGTATTCAAAAAGTTTAAGGGCGAAGATGGGACCTTCAATGAGTATATAACAAACGATCCTAAGGGACTCCTATGTCTCTACAATGCAACATACGTGTTAACCCATGGCGAACCAGAACTTGAAGAGGCCACCTCTTTTGCAAGGCATCATCTAAAATCAATGGCACCTAGCCTTAGATCCCCTTTAGCAGAGCAAGTCAAGCGTGCCCTTAATGTACCACTACCAAGGACCTATAGGAGGTTAGAGGCGCTGCGCTACATGCAAGAATACGAACAAGAAGCAGGGCACAATCCAATCCTTCTAGAGCTCGCAAAGCTGGAATTTAACCTCCTCCAGGCTGTCCACTTGAAGGAGCTCAAAGCTATCTCTGAGTATGTTCATTGACATATACCCAGCCAACTATATCACTGTATACACATATGTTTGTGTACATGCTTCATTGGGACTACCTATCAATTTTGTTCGTATGCATGGATTTTTTTCAGGTGGTATAGTGATCTTAAGGGATACGTGGGCCTAAGTTTTGCTCGGGATCGTGTGGTGGAGTGCTACCTTTGGGGCTACTTTTTGTTCTACGAGGAAGATCACGCACTCCCACGAATGATCTTTGCCAAGTTATTTTTTCTTCACATACTGTTGGATGACACCAATGATGTTGGTGCCACCTTGGAGGAGTATGGGAAGCTCGACGCAGCCATACAAAGGTTACCTCTCTCACCAATCTCTGTATCTGTGGTGAACAACTATTAATTCTAGCAAAAATAGATGATTTGGTGGTGCTTGTTTGAACTAATTAATTTGTCACGCAGATGGGAGGAGAGCGTTGTTTCTCTTGTTCCAGGATATCTGAAGAAGTTCTATAATAAACTGCTAATTTGCTTTAAGGAGTTCGATGATGAATTGAGACTCAACGGGAGATATTTGATTGATCCCATCAAGAAGGAGGTACAAAATTATCTATCTTAATAACATTTTTGATTTAGAAGACATATATTGATTGCACATGAAGGTACCAAATGTCCCGCCACAATCATGTCGTAAAAAGCTTTCTGGTGGGTTTTAAACATGTCTAATTAATTTTAGCCTGCAATGATCGTACATTATATATAATTTTTTAGGAAAACTAGGTTAGGATGATTCTTATTCAACCTAGGAAAATAAAATAGAAAGGACCAAAACACGCCTCACTATTTTATTTAAGAGAGCTCAGAGATTACTCTTTGGACCCATCCTCCCCTAAAGGGGTACTCGATGAGTTTTTGAGTTAGTACTGCGCGCGAGAGACTAGTAGTGGAGGATGCTAAAGAGAAAGAAAATGTCTCTCTGCTTGCCTAACCATTTGCTTCTTCGAATGAACAACTTCTTCAACTAATGTACCGCTGCACAACCTGTAAAGGTTGAGGACAGGTTGTCGAACATACAAATTTATGATTTACTAATGATTCGAGATGTAAGTAGAAAGTGTAGCCGATGAGCGACTCGTTGCTTCGGGCATGAGGATCGTTGGGACGTTGTCGTCGGGAAAGCATCTAAGTGAATACAGTATTTATGGCCTGTTACCAAACAACAGAAACCTTAGATATACTTCCTTGGTCACAAAACAGTCAGTGTTGTAAAAATTGACCAGTACTAGTTTGTGCAAAAGGCACATGGATTGGCCGTCAATTCGCGCAAAGAAACATGTCATCCTGTTTATCTTGGGGAATCATTTCTACGTCTATTTTTGAAAGCATATTAATGTAAAAAATAGTTGTGTGTTTAATAAATCGCTACCTTTGCTCGTGCTCATGCATGCAGTTCCAGCAGCTGTCTAGTTGTTATCTACAGAAAGCTGAATGGTTGCACAAAAACCACAAGCCCAGGTTTGAAGATAGATTGCATTTGGGTGCCATGTCCATAGGCGCCTGTCTTTATATTCGCGTGGGTGCTGAGGCCACGACACACTGTTACGCACGTTACGTTACGTGCATCAAACTCCATAAAGCTAGCTAGTTACTCCAATATTGTTGCAGCAACCGCGCATGAACTAGGTACATACTTATAATTCAGTCAAGTATCAAGCCATTCATGCTGACTATTAAAAAAGGCTTTCGCCCCACTTTATATATAAAGCAACGATCAACAACAGCCGGTACAAATGCACGCCACTACAACACACGCACACACCAAGGCAGGATACACAGACACTGAGTGTAGTAACACAACCCCTATAAAGAGATGAAGCCGCATACGACGAACCGTGGACCTCAAGGCGGTGCCTTCAAGAAGTATACGACACCGGAGTGCCGCCACCGCCCGATCCGAGGATCAGACTTTCCCCTGTAGCAACACAACCGGCAATGAGAGCCGGGATGATGCCTTGAAGAAGGGAACGAGCTTCGCCGCTGTCGGTCCGTCCGAAGATAGAACATGTTTTCACCCCGGCCAACACTCACCCCCACCGAACGCCACACCCCACTAGCACGGCGCCCACACGGCCATGGACACCGGGAAGCACCGAGCCATGGCCTCTGCCCATGAGCACCGCGTTACCACCACCAGGGCCGCCGCCCCGGCATCCAATAACTTGACACCACCTCACTCGAGACCCGCCGCTGATACGTCCATTTTGCATCATGTTTTCCTACTGTTATTTATAGTGTATTTAATCATTATAATACTTTGTGGGGGCAATTCTAATGCCTTTTCTCTCTTAATATGCAAGGTTTACATGAAGAGGGAGATTGCCGGCAGCTGGAATTCTAGACCTGAAAAAGCTACGTCAGAGATACCTATTCTGCATATCTCCAAATGAGCTGAAATTTCACGGAGATTTATTTTGAAATAAATAAAAATTATTGGAGAAAAGAAGTACCAGAGGGGGCCACCCAGGTGTCCACTAGGCACCTGGGCACGCCCTGGTGGGTAGTGGGGCCCCTGGCCAGCCTCCGGTGCCCATCTTCTGCTATATAATCCCATTTTCCCTAGAAAAAATAAAGAGAGGACTTTTGGTACGGAGCGCCGCCGTCTCGAGGCGAAACTTGGGCAGGAGCACTTTTGCTCTCCGGCGGAGTGATTCCGCCAGGGATACTTCCCTCCGGGAGGGGGAAATCGAAGCCATCGTCATCACCAACAACCCTCTCATTGTGGGAGGATCAATCTTCATCAGCATCTTCACCAGCACCATCTCATCTCAAACTCTAGTTCATCTCTTGTGTTCAATCTCTGTACGAAAAACTCAGATTGGTACCTGTGGGTGACTAGTAGCGTTGATTACATCTAGTAGTTGATGCTAGTTGGTTTATTTGGTGAAAGATTATATTTCATATTCATTATGCTATTTAATATCCCACTGATCTTGAACATGAATATGATTTGTGAGTAGTTGCTTTTGTTCTTGAGGACATGGCAGAAGTCTTGTCATAAGTAATCATGTGAATTTGGTATTCGTTTGATATTTTGATGATGTATATGTTGTGATTCCCTTAGTGGTGTTTGATGATGTGAACGTCGACTACATGACACATCACCATCTTTGGGCCTAAGGGAATGCATTGTGGAGTAGTAATTAGATGATGGGTTGCTAGAGTGGCAGAAGCTTAAATCCTAGTTTATGCGTTATTCCGTAAGGGGCTGATTTGGATCCATATGTTTAATGTTATGGTTAGATTTATGTTGATTCTTCTTTCGTAGTTGTGGATGCTTGCGAGAGGGGTTAATCATAAGTGAGGGGCTTGTTCAAGTAAGAACATCACCCAAGCACCGGTCCACCCACATATCAAATTATAAAAGTAGCGAACGCGAATCAAACAAATATGATGAAAGTGACTAGACGAAATTCCCGTGTGTCCTCAAGAACGTTTTATTTATTATAAGAGACCATTCCGGCCTATCCTTTGCAACAAAAAGGATTGGGATATCTTGCTGCACATATTGCTACTTTTGTTACTTTTCACTTATTATAAATTATCTTGCTATCAAACAACCTGTTACCGACAATTTCAGGGGTTGCAGAAAACACACTGCTGAAAACCGCTTGTCATTTCCTTCAGCTCCTCGTTGGGTTCGACACTCCTACTTATCAAAAGGACTATGATTGATCCTCTATATTTGTGGGTCATCAAGGCTCTTTTTTGGCTCCGTTGCCGGGGAGTGAAGCGCTTTTGGTGAGTGAAATTTTGGTAAGGAAACATTTATATTACGTGCTGAAATTTACTGATACTTGTTACTATGAAAAACAATCCTTTGAGGGGTTTGTTCGGAGTATCTTCACCTCGACCGTAAGCACAAAGAGTTGCTCTTCAACCTACTGCATCTACTGAAAATATTTATTATGAGATTCCTTCCGGTATGATAGAGAAACTGCTAGCTAATCCTTATGCAGGAGATGGAACACTACATTCTGATATGCACCTAATCTATGTGGATGAAGTTTGTGGATTATTTAATCTTGCAGGTTTACCCGGAGATGAAGTGAAGAAGAAGGTATTCCTTTTATCTTTGGGGGGAAAGGTATTGACATGGTACAGGCTATGTGATGATATTGGAGATTGGGATTCGAATCGATTGAAATTAGGAATTCATCAAAAGTTTTATCGTATGCATCTAGTTCATCGTGATCGGAATTATATATATAATTTTTGGCCTTCGTGAAGGAGAAAGTATCGCTCAAACTTGGGGTAGGCTTAAGTATATGATGTATACATGCCCCAACCATGAGCTCCCAAAGGAAATTATCTTACAAAATATTTATGCTCGGCTTTCTCATGATAATCAAACCATGCTCGATTCTTCTTCGACTGGCTCTTTTGTGAAGAAAACTATTGAATTCAGATGGAATCTTCTGGAAAGAATTAAATGCAACTCTGAAGATTGGGAACTCGACAAAGATAATGAGTCAGGTATAACACTTAAGTTCGATTGTGTTAAATCTTTTATGGATAACGATGCTTTTCACAAGTTGTCGTGGTGGGCACACGGCAGATGCCAAAGGATGGCTAAAGAGAGGGACAGGCTCGAGGGCACCAGTGGGCTCCAGAGGCGAGGTCAGCATGAGCGAGCGTGGGACGCAGGACATACCCAGGTTCGGGGCTCTCCGGAGAGATAACACCCCTAGTCCTGCCGAGAGTGGTTTATATGTATCAGTACAGAGTTGCTCCTAGTGCTGCTTGGGGGAGGAAGGAAGGCAGGCCAAGGCTCAGGCTGCCCCTTCTCCTTGTGCGTGTGTGTTCTACTGAGGGTCTGATCGCCCCGTGCATGGAGGCCTCCTGGGGGGTTTTATAGGTCAACCCCCCCAGGGTTACAATGGTAAAGTTACATGGCCGCGGGACCGGGATGTCAGCGTCTGGGAAGCCGGTGCTGGGACCCGCCGGGTACCGGGATTCGCCGGGTTCTCCGGGCGCGGGCCCCGTGCGCCAGAGGGCACTGTTCCTAGTCTTGTCTTGCGTCACGGAGTGGTTGAGCCGGCTCGGCTACAGTGGCACGTCGCCTGGTCGCCATCGGTTTGCGTCAGCAGGACGAGGGGCAGACTATTGCCATGCCGGCCCTAGTCAGCGGGGTAGGTGGGGCACTGTTGCCACGCTCCTCCCGGTCAGAGGGGTTGGTGGGCCACTGTAGCCATGCTCATCTCCCTTACGGGGACTTGATCCGTCTAACGCCTTGGATGAGACGGGAGCTGACCCGAGGCTGGGTTGAGGAGGTCTTGGTTGGGCGGTGCCGACCGGCATGCATCAGCGGGCCCGGCCACGTTGCGGGGTTTGGCCGGATTGCGGGGCTTGGCCGGGTCGAGGAACCCAGCCAAGCGCAAGCCGGATTGAGGGGCGAAGTTGGCCCTGATGTTTTTGAAAAGGATCTAGGTTCCGTTTCCTGCCCGGGGTTCATCCCCCAGACAGTAGTCCCCGAAGCTGTGAAGGCTCGCTAGCTTCAAGGAGCGGGGGGCCTTCGCAGTTTCACCCCCTGAGAAGACGGCAGATGTTGATGAAGCTTGTGACCGCCGGGTCCGGCAACACCCACTGTGTGCCGGCTTCCGGAAGCCCGATCGCGGCATCCCGGCATGGGCGGAAAATCAAAGAGTCCGCCGCATCTTGAGGGGGGAGGGACGCGATCTCTTGGTTTTGGCGCGGACGGAACGTGGCGCTCAGAAGCTGAGGAGGCCCTGACAGGCCACACGCGGGACGAGACGTAACGGCGGGCTGGGGCCCTCCACTCCGCGCCCTCGACCCATGCGCGGGGATTTATTGTGGCAGCCGCAGGCGGTTGCCCTTCTTGACGCAGTTAATTGGCGCGTGGATCGTTTCCACTTAATGCGGGGAAGTGGGAGGGGCGGGCGCAATCGATCCCACTTCCCCACGTTCAGTCCGTGGCTTAAAAATCAGGGGGAGGGGGCGGCGAAAATCATTCATGCATGCGCCCCCCATCTTCTTCTTCCTCTCTCGCTCTCGCCTCCGAGCCCGTCGCACGCCGCAATGCCCCACTGCTCTCGAGCGAAACACTGAAGCCGCTCCGCAGCGCTCGGCAGCCGCCACTTCTTCTTTCCCCAGCCCACGCGCCTCGCACCCACGTCGAGCGCCGCCAATGGCGCTGCCAAAAGGCTCGTGGGAGGGATCCACCGTCACCGCCGGGGATGTTCAGTACCTGCGCGACATGCGGCGGCTGCCGCCGGAGACGGAGGTGGCCGTACGCCTGCCCGACGGCGAGCTGGCGCCGCGGCCGGAGGGGACCGAACGCGTGGTCTTCTACTCCCACTTTAAGCGCGGGCTCGGTCTCCCCGCGAGCGACTTCTTCCGTGCGTTCCTGGAGTTCTTCAGGCTTCAGCCGCACCACCTGGGGGCGAATGCGGTGCTGCAGCTCTCAGGGTTCGTCACCCTGTGCGAGGGCTATCTGGGCATTGAGCCCAGCATCGATCTTTGGGTCCGCTTCTTCTTCTTCAAGCAGCAGGGGCTAGAGGCCGGCATCATGTCTACCTGCGGGGCCGCCGTTGTCTCATCGCGGCCGCACGGGGTGTGTCCCAAGATGCCGCTGGAGGATTCTGCCAAGAAGTGGCAGAACACCTTCTTCTACGTCCGCAACCTCGGCGCGGACCGTATCAACTTGCCGCCCTTCCTTGATGTGACGCCGCACGCCAAGACCAACTGGACCTACTGCCCCAAGAGCCCGGCACAGGAGGTGATGAACATGAGCAGCTGGGTCGCCGAGATGGTGGCGCACGACGGGCTCACCGGGACGGACCTCATCGCGGCCTTCAACCCGCGCCGGGTGCTGCCGCTGCGGTGCCTGACGCATATCATCAGCCAAATGACTGGCCTTCAGGACCCCAACCGGATGTCGTCCCGGCGGCTGACGCAGGAGCAGATCTCCGGCCGGCTCATTGACATCTCAAAGGCCGGGATGAAGGAGGAGTGGCAGTACGGGAAGGCCCCCTATAGCCATGGGAACCCGGCGACTGCGGCGAGTCCTTGATCTCCGTGCTTTGCTATGTCTCAACTTTTTCTACTCCCTGACGCGACGAGGGAGGCGCTGCTGAACGCCATCCGGCATCCATATGATGGGACGACAATGCAGGTAGCGGTCGCCCAGCCAGGCGGTACGGAGGAGGCGGGAGGCCTCGCCAAGAACCCGGAGACGGCGGACATCGACACCGGCGAGGCGCGCCATACGGGTAAGTTTTTGCATCCTGATCCCTCGCGAGATCGAATGGAAGCCGATGCGGGGGGTTCGGACGTATGCTGACGATGCAGAGCCGCCGAGGGGAGGGGACGGCGATGCGTTCGGGGCCGGGTCGTCCCGCATGCCGGCCGTAGCTAGCCGGTCGCACGGGAAAGGGGACGTGGCACCGAGGAAGCCGGCCGCCAAATGCATGGCGGACCCGGCCGCGGGCGGCAAGCCGAGCGCTAAGAAGAGGCGCCGCACCATCCCGGCGGCGCCGGCAAGGCCGGCCGTCCCAATTGTGACCGGGTAAGTTCGCCTTGCAGGCTCCGGCGTGCCACCGAGCTGTTCCTTTCTTACACTTCTCTTGCTGTGATCCAGGTCGCCGTTGGCGTTGGCGCTGGCCGCGACAGACGCACCGTTTGGGGGCGGCTTTGCATTCCGGAAGACCCATACCAGCGCCGTCGACCTGCCCGAGCACTCGGCCGGGGAGGATCTCAGCCTAGACCCGGCGGACACGGAGCGCTGCGCCTGGAGGGACCGGAACGAGGCCCTTGAGGAGCTGGAGGAGGAGGCCCAAGCCTGGCCGGCGGGGCCGGAGACGACGGCGGGTACGGACCCGGTGGTCATCATGCCGACAATGGAGGAGGAGAACGGCCTGGACGGCCGGGCAGAGATGGTGGTGGACTACCGGGAGGTCATGGTGATCGGCCATGACACCCCGCCACGGACCGACGTGGTCGAGCGGGTGGAGGCGACTGGAGGCGGAGGGGGATCCTCCCTGGAGGGGGCGCCGCAGGCGACGCCGGACGCGGCACCGCAGGTGACGGCGGACGGGTCACCACAGGCAACGCCGGTCGTGGCGCCGCTGGTGACGTCGGCCGTCGTACCGGAGTCGAGGCCAGTCGCAGAGGAGACGGCGGGCGATCAGCGTGCCCTAGTGGTCAGGCAGCCGCAACCGACGCCGGGAGGCCGCCCTGCCGCCGGGTCGCAGCAGGTGCAGGCCGGGTCGAGCGTGGTGGCCGCCTTCGGGCCGCTGACGCAGGAGGAGGCGGCTATGGCCACCGTGAGCCAGCGTCTCTGCGGGCGCGCGTAGCGGGTTCAGGCCTTCGCTTAGGCCAAAGTGGAGCGGGCACGGGAGCTGGAGCGCTCCGTGTTGGTGCGTCTTTTCTTCCCCTGGCTTTTCCTTTGCAGCTGGTTTGTGGGGGTGCGCCAGCGTTCCCACTGGTTGTAGCCCCCCGAGGTTTGATCCAACTACGTAGTAGTTGGGTCGAATCTTCATATGCTCTGTCTTATGTTGATTTTCGCTTTCTCATAGCAACTAGACACCTTCCGGGTCGGCGTCTACAACCAGCTTCTGGACAAGCACCAGCAGCTCACGACGCGGCTTGCCGCTAGGGAGGAGGTGCTCCGTCTCGCTGAAGGTATGTTTCGCATGCTCTTAGTGGGGGCGCGCTAGCGCACCCACTAGGTGTAGCCCCCGAGATTCGGGCCAACTACGTAGTAGTTGGGTCGAATCTTAAAGTGTTCTTGTTCTTTCTTTGCCTTGACTCTGAATCTTGGCTGTGCAGCTGCTGTGGCCAAGATGCCGGTCTGGCGAACCCAGCTGATCAGGGCCAGTCATCAACGCGACTTGGATGTTGCCTACGCCTGCCGGCTCCGGGTTGAGGTGGGGGAGCTGAAGGCGGAGGCCGCGAAGGCGGCAGAAACCCGGCGGGTGCTTGTCGTGGCCGGCTAGCAGCGCGAGCAGCTGGCTAGCGACAAGAGTCGGCTGCAGGCTGAAGTGGAGCGTCTGACTGCGGAGGCCCAGCGGGCGCTCGTCGAAGCTGGCCAGCAGCACGATCAGCTGGACGACAACAAGGGCCAGCTTCAGGCCAAGGTGGAGTGCCTGAAAGCGGAGGCGGACAAGGCGGTGGAAACCCACCAGGCGGAACTCCTCCGCCTCAAGGAGGAGCACGGGAAGGCGGCCGCCACCAAGGACGCCGAGCCGAAGGCGGCCGTTGACAAGGTCGCCGAGCTGGAGAAGGCGCTAGAGGCACGCGACCGTGCCAGCAACTAGGAGTGGCATGGTACTTTGCTCGAGGCGCAACACCTGGACGAGACCTTCACCAGTAAGTGCTTTTTCGTTGGTTTTGCCGGGTTGTGAAGCCGGCTTTGCTTTTTTGTTGCTGACTGTCTTGCTTTTCTTCTCGACAGCGCACTTCCCAGAGACGCAGAGGATGGCGGAGCAGGCCGTTCGTGTTCAACGGTCGCCCCAGGGGACCGTTGGCGCTGGGCTCGACCGGAACGTCGCCTAGTGCTTCTCGGAGATCATGAATGCCGCCGAGGCCCGCTTGCAGGTCTTGGGCGAGCAGATGGAGCACGTCTCCGCAGCCGGCGCGGGGATGGCAGCGGCCCTCTGGCCTGGCGCCGCTGTGCCTAACAGCTTTACGCGGTTGGCGTGGTGGCTGGAAGTCGGGCCGGAGCGGCTTGACGCGTAGCGCGTCTCTACCGCCCGTGCCAGCGCCGACGTGGCGCTAAGGTTCATCATGTCCTGGTACCCGGACCTAGCGCTGGACCAGCTGGTGGCCCAACGAGCCGACGCGGAGCCCCAGCTGCAGGCGGAGGCGGGCCGGATCACCGCCAGGGCCATCTACCTGGCCTTGTTCACGCTCCATGATGAGTTCCAGGTGGAGCTGACTGACGATGGCGGAGTGGTGCCGCCTGACGACTTCGGCTTGCTGCTGGACGACCCGGAAGGCAGCTCTCAGGAGACGGGCCTCTACGCGGACGACGAGGCCGGGTTGGATGATACCGGCACCTCGGTGAACCCGGAGGCCATCACGGAGGAGCCGGCAGCTGCACAACTCGGCGCGGGAAACGCTTGAAGCCGCCCTGTTTATCTTTTTTCGCACTTTGGTTAAGTAGCAGGTCCACCCACTCACTGGGGTGTTGTTGGTGAATGTAATGAACTTCTGGCCTTGGACCCATATTATCGTAATGTAAATATTTTTGCAAATGTTTGCGCTTTTGCTCTTTGTTTTCTAAGCCTTTTTCCTTGCTTGACCCTTCCTTGGACCTCCCTCCCGCGAGTTAAACAGCCGGGTTCCGGTCTGTGACAAGGAGTTCGGTCCTTGGGAGGAGCGCGTAGTACTTAGTCCCTTCGAACGTTGAGTGTGAGCGAAACACCCACTGGGCCGGCTGGCAAGCAGCCGGTCGTGCGGCAACTTAGTGCGGTGAGGCCGGGTTGGCCAATCCGGCGAGTCCAGCTTAGTGTTTCGCGGTGTGTAGGTGCTTTGGCCCATAGTTTTTGCCAGCCAACAGCCGAAGCCGTACTGTGGTGTAGGGCGAAGTGGAGGGCCTCAGCAACCCGAACACGCCGGGATGTGCTAAGGAGGACGGCGGGTTGTGGTCAAGCTGGCCAGCCCCCGAGCCCCCGGGTTGAGCGGGTCAACCCGGCGGTGGAGGTTTTTAAGGAAATTTGCAAGGGTGTGCACAACACAATAACTTGGCGGGAAAAGGGTAGCCCCCGAGTGTCGTTTGGGTGTCCCATTGTCTTTTACAGAATTACAAAAGGTAGCGATACATACATGCATACAGCTCACTATAAAACGGGCGGAGGAGCTCTGCATTCCAGGGTCATATTGTTTCTTCCCAGGCAGTGTCTCTCTTACGCTTGTTCGTCTTGACGGCATCGATGAGATAGTACGCGTTGCGGTCGCACAGGGCCTTGCTGACGATGAAGGGGCCCTCCCATGCGGAGGCCAACTTGTGCTGGCCGGCTTGCTGCTGGACAAGTCGGAGGACGAGGTCTCCTTCACGGAATGCGAGGGGCTTGATCTTTCTGCTGTGGTAGTGCCTCAGGCCTTGCTGATTGATGGCGGATCGGCTGAGGGCCAAAAGGCACGCTTCTTCGAGTAGGTCAACGCCATCTTCACGGGCTTCCTTGGCTTGGGCTTCTGTGTACATCACGATCACGGCGAGTCGAACTCGATGTCGGTCGGGATGACGACTTCTGCTCCGTAGATGAGCAAGAACGGGGTGAACCCGGTCGACCGGTTTGGCGTTGTGCGGAGACTCCAGAGGACGGCCGGCAGCTCGTCAAGCCAGCTATTGGGTGAACGGATGAGGGGCTCGACGAGCTATGGCTTGATGCCGGATGGGATGAGTCCGTTGGCCCGCTCGACCTGGCCGTTGGACTGAGGATGAGCTGCGGAGGCCAGGTCGAGCCGGATGCCGGAGACGGAGCAGTATTGCACCAAAGCGCCCTTGGCGAAGTTGGTGCCATTGTCCGTGATGATGCTGTGCGGGACGTTGTAGCGTACTGCGATGTCTTTGACGAACCGGACAGCTATTGGCCCGTCTAGTTTCTTGATCGGTTGTGCCTCGATCCACTTGGTAAACTTGTCGACCGCCACTAGCAAATGTGTCATGCCGCCCCGAGCGGTCTTGAAGGGTCCCACCATGTCGAGCCCCCAGATCGCGAAGGGCCAGGTGATCAGTATGGTTTGTAGGGCGGAGGCCGGTTGGTGGCTGCGCTTGCTGAAGCGTTGGCATCCCTCGAACTTGAGGACGAGCGACTCGGCGTCTTTGAGGGTCGTGGGCCACTAGAAACCATGGCGAAGGGCCTTGGCCACCAAGGACCTGGAGGCGGCGTGGTGCCCGCACTCGCCCCGATGTATGTCGAGGAGGATCTCTATGCCCTTGTCCTGCTCGACGCAGCGCTGGAACACGCCTGTCGCGCTGCGCTTGACGAGCTCGTTGTTGATGATGCTGTAGGCAGACACCCGGCGTTGCACTTGCCGGGCCTTGGTTTCGTCCATGGGGAGCACTCCGTTCTCCAGGAATGCTAATATTGGCTGGGCCCATGAAGGAGCCGTCACCACGGTGAAGACGGCCACCATGACGGGTTCTGGGGCGGCAGCCCTCGGGTTGGGGATGACGGCGGCCGGGTTGAGCACGGCAGCCCCCGGGCCGGGTTCAGCAGCCCTCGGGCCAGAATCAGCTGTCCCCGGGCCGGGATGAGCAGTCCCCGGGCTGGAATCAGCAGTCCCCGGGTCGGGTTCCATAGTCCCCGAGTCCGGGTTGGGGACGGCAGCCCCCGGGTCTGGGTTAGGGAGGGGTGCTGCAGGGTCGTCCGGGATGAAGATGGACTCGGAATCCGGAGACGGCTTGATGGATGGCTTGCGTAGGTACTCGAGGGAGACGCCGAATGGTATGGCATGCCGGGATGAGCCAATCTTGGCTAGCGTGTCGGCGGCTTCGTTTTCTGTGCGTGGAACATGGAGGAACTCGCAGCCGTCGAAGGTGCCGGAGAGTTGCTGGACCAGGAAGCGGTAGCTAGCCATGTTGGCATCCCGGGCGTCCCACTCGCCGGAAGACTGCTGCACCACCAGATCCGAGTCGCCGTAGCATAGGATGCGCCGGATGCCGAGTTCCTTGGCAAGCCGGAGGCCATGCACAAGGGCTTCATATTCGGAAACGTTGTTGGAGGCGGCGAAGTGGATCTGGAGCGCGTACCGCAGCCGGTCGCCCTTCGGGGAGGATAGCACGATGCCGGCTCCCAAGCCGGAGCGCATCTTGGAGCCGTCAAAGTGCATGCGCCAATGCGTTGAATCCGGCGGTGGCGGCATGTACTGGGTCTCCGTCCAGTCGATGAGGAAGTCGGCCAGGGCCTGGGACTTGATCGTGGTGCGGGGCTCGTAGAGGATGGTGTGGCTGGTCAGCTCGATGGCCCACTTGGCAACCCGGCCACAGGCATCTCGGCAGCCCTGTTGGGAATCGTTGCATGGAAAACAAAAAAATTTCTACGCACACGCAATGATCTATCCATGGAGATGCATAGCAATGAGGGGGGAGTGTGTCTACATACCCTCGTAGACCGTAAGCGGAACCGTTTCACAACGCGGTTGATCTAGTCGAACTTCTCACGCTTCAACCGATCAAGTACGGAACGCACGGCACCTCCGCATTCTGCACACGTTCAGCTCGGTGACGTCCCTCGCCTTCTTGATCCAGCAAGACGTCGAGGTAGTAGATGAGTTCCGTCAGCACGACGGCTTGGTGACGGTGATGGTGAAGTGATCTCCGCAGGGCTTCGCCTAAGCATTACGAATATATGAGCGGGGGTGTAAACGGTGGACGGGGGCGCCGCACACGGCTAACAATTGATCTGGGGTGTGCTAGGCGCCCCTCTCCCACATATATATATATATATATATATATATATATATATATATATATATATATATATATATATATATATATATATATATATATATATATAGGTGGGAGGGGGAGGGGAGAGGCCAACGCGTGCCCTAGGGCTGGCCGCCGGCCCCCTAAGGGCCCTGCCTGTTGGGGAACGTAGCATGCAATTTTAAAAATTTCTACGCTCACGCAAGATCTATCTAGGAGATGCATAGTAACGAGAGGGAAGAGTGTGTCCACGTACCCTCGTAGACCGAAAGCGGAAGCGTTAGGTTAACGCGGTTGATGTAGTCGAACGTCTTCACGATCCAACCGATCCATGAACCGAACGCACGGCACCTTCGTGTTCAGCACACGTTCAGCACGATGACGTCCCTTGAGCTCTTGATCCAGTTGAGGACAAGGGAGAGTTCCGTCAGCACGACGGCGTGGCGACGGTGATGATGAAGTTACCGGCGCAGGGCTTCGCCTAAGCACTACGACGATATGACCGAGGTGTAAAACTATGGAGGGGGGCACCGCACACGGCTAATTGATCTTGTGTGTCTTTGGGGTGCCCTCCTCCCACGTATATAAAGGAGGGAGGGAGAGAGGCCGGCCCCCTAGGGGCGCTCCAAGAGTATGGAGTCCTACTAAGACTTCCAAGTCCTAGTAGGAATCCCTTTCCTTTTCGGAGTAGGAGAGAGGGAAAGAGGGAAAGAGAGAGGGAGTAGGAAAGGGCAAGGGGGGCACCGCCCCATTCCCCTAGTCCAATTCAGACCCATGTGGGGGGGGGGGCGCCACCTCCCCTTTGGCCTGCCTCCTCTTTTCCCGTATGGCCCAATAAGGCCCATTTACTTCTCCCGGTGAATTCCCGTAACTCCCCGGTACTCCGAAAAATACCTGAATCACTCGGAACCTTTTCGATGTCCGAATATAGCCTTCCAATATATGAATCTTTACCTCTTGACCATTTAGAGACTCCTCGTCATGTCTGTGATCTCATCCAGGCCTCCGAACAAACTTCGGTCATCAAATCACATAACTCATAATACAAATCGTCATCAAACGTTAAGCGTGCGGACCCTACAGGTTCGAGAACTATGTAGACATGCCCGAGACACATCTCCAGTCAATAACCAACAGCGCAACCTGGATGCTCATATTGGCTCCTACATATTCTACGAAGATCTTTATCGGTCAAACCGCATAACAACATACGTTATTCCTTTTGTCATCGGTATGTTACTTGCCCGAGATTCGATCGTCGGTATCATCATACCTAGTTCAATATTGTTAATGGCAAGTCTCTTTACTCGTTCCGTAATGCATCATCCCACAACTAACTCATTAGTCACATTGCTTGCAAGGCTTCATATGATGTGCATTACCGAGAGGGCCGAGAGATACCTCTCCGATACTCGGAGTGACAAATCCTAATCTCGATCTATGCCAACCCAACAAACACCTTTGGAGACACCTGTAGAGCATCTTTATAATCACCCAGTTACATTGTGACGTTTGATAGCACACAAGGTTTTCCTCCGGTATTCGGGAGTTGCATAATCTCATAGTCAGAGGAACATGTATAAGTCATGAAGAAAGCAATAGCAATAAAACTTAACGATCATTATGCTAAGCTAACGGATGGGTCTCGTCCATCACATCATTCTCCTAATGATGTGATCCCATTATCAAATGACAACTCATGTCCATGATTAGGAAACCATAACCATCTTTGATCAACGAGCTAGTCTAGTAGAGGCATACTAGGGACACAATGTTTTGTCTATGTATTCACACATGTATCAAGTTTCCGGTTAATACAATTCTAGCATGAATAATAAACATTTATCATGATATAAGGAAATATAAATAACAACTTTATTATTGCCTCTAGGGCATATTTCCTTCACTGCCTTGCCCTGCGCCCCCCTGCCATGTTTTCCCAAGGGGGAAGGAAAGAGGGGGGGGGAGAGGGAAGGAAGTGAGAATCCTAATCCACACTTTCCTTTCCCTTCCCCCTTTCTTTCTCCTCCTTAGACCGGCCTGCTATGGGGGGCGCACCAGCCCCTTGTGGCTGGTGCGTTTCCCCTCTTGGCCCATAAGGCCCATAACTTTTGCCGGGGGTGTCCGGAACCCCTTCCGGTGACCCGATATGTACCCGGTACACCCCGAAACACTTCCTTGCTGTACAAAAAATCTGGTGAGTACATATAAACTGGAAATTTACTCCTGTGGTACCATATCAACTTATAATTGTTGCAAAAAAAAAAAATCCATATATGCTCCTGCTATATTAGATTTCCATTTTCTTCTCGGCGGTAGTGAAATATTTAAGACTCATTTTTCAATGCCCCTTGTCTTTTGCACAAGTCGAGAAAAGCAACGTAATTATCAGCCAGCGCGTTCTGCAAGTCTCTCTTCTTTTCTTCCTAGATGTTGTAACCAACGAAATCTATGATCACCATTTGTTTTGGTTCTCTGTGCAGGTGTTCGTTCAATCATAGGCTTCTTTAGTTTTTTGCATGTAAATTTGGGTTAATGTCATTCATCAAACATGGTAGTCTACTTGCCTATTTTGGGTGTCGCGGTCACAATATCACTATGGCGTAAGTAGTGAATAAATGAAACATTGGGGTCAAGCTACTGATATCAAGGTCTGATCAATTTTTCATACACTGCTAAATTGCTGCTACCAATTCTAGGTGTTCTTGCATTCCTAATTTCTGTTGGCTTGCTGTTCAGCTACTTGTGTTTACATTTGTCCAAAATCCATGAAGACTTGATGGTGTACCTGGAAAGTTCAGTTTTAAGGATCAAAAGATCATCATGGCATAATTATGGAGTGTTTTGCTACTGACAAGGTTTGCAGTTTCTCAATCCAGTCTACATTCTACTGATACCAGGTATCCTTAGCATTTGTCATAACTGTTGTTGTTTAATGAAATTTGATGGCATATAGGATCTTCACAAGAATAGCCTGCATACCATAGCAGTGCATGCACGGAGTCGATTCGGATCATAGATAGTACAGCCTGACGGTATAGTGCATATCCGTCCTGAAAACTGTGAGTTTGTGACTTTGTGCAAGTATTACAGTGGGCCAATTGCATGGAGAGATGATGCTTTTTGTACTAACTAACAAGCAACTCCTCTGTACAGGTCATAATGACAAACTGACATGCAAAATTATCATTTCCTTAAGCCCCAAAGGCCACAAGATGCAACTGACAACCTTTTATTACGAAAATTCGGCACTGCAAAGGTAACAAGGGGATTATGCATGTGTACTCTGAGTAGAGGGACGTTATGTATGTAAATCAGCTAATGGAATGACCGGTCGAACTTTGCAGGTGTGAGCAACTTCAGAAGGTCTAGATGCCACTGAACGGTTGAGGGCACCGAAATGAACGCGAATTGTCCCATACTCACAGCGGTACGCAAGGACTGCTACACACCTACTCGATGACTCCAACAACGGATGTACCTAAAACACCACAAAAGGTTCATTCATGTGAGGTACATAGCGCGCCCCCCCCCCCCCCCCCCCCCCCAGTGAAGTGCAACTAGGCAAGATGGCTACATGTTCTTATTAGGTTAACCAACCGACTTGAAAATGTTTCAGAATCGGCTACCATGTTGGTTGGAGCCATGCTAAGGAAGAAGAAGCAGACACATCGGCAAGGCTAGCAGAAGCTTAGCCTGCACTTTGATATATCTGAAGCCAGTCGCTCAGAAATTGCTGTGATGAGTACATCCAGTGAGGCCTTATTCACCTTCATACCATGGTTAGTATTTTGTTCATTTGGTATTAGTATATGACAAGTTATTTTGACCGTGGCCGAGAGAACGGTGCCAGGTAGTACTTAGACATCTCATTTGCTGCTGCTTTGCCTGACAGACAGATGTAACATGGAGTGGAGCCATGGAGGGTACCTGCCTGTTGGCAAAATAAATGGCCAACTTCTTCTCGGCGAAGGGATGCTGCTCGTACGGCTTGCTTGAAGTCCTGGCCATTTGTGTTCCTGAAATGTTATTCCGTTGGTCATCACCGAAGGCAGTGAAGTCTGACTTAAATTGCTGCTGGTCGGCAGAAGCGTGGCAAGTACCTAAGCATCTCGTTTGCTGCTGTTTTGCCTGGCAGATGTGAACATGGAATGGTGCTCATCTCATCTCACCTTCAAGTCTTGGCCTCGAGCTGTATTCCAGGCATCCTATCCCGTGCGTGCACTCGTGGCGCCTGCTTGCTCGAGCGCGCGCCGGATGTGCCAAACAAATTTGTAGCTAACTATACTGTGTGATGATCTATCAGACGCATACTTTTGATTTTACGTGATGACGATGAAATGTGAGTTCCAGTACACTTGGATAGTTTGTATCAGACAGACCCAGAGTTGGGCTGACTGGCTTCTTCTATTGCTGCTAGCCAAAAAACTCCAAGGACGGACCAGCGTGGCCTATTTCTCCACCTACTGAGGCGTTGGTGGCATCTCAGAAATGAAAGCCTCGTGGACGGGAAAGGGGACAGCCTGACTGCGGCGTTGGGCAACTTGTTACAGATAGAGCTGTGTAGAAGTTCTGTCAGGAAATGTGCAAATGTGGCGGAAGCTTTACGTCCTGGGTCTGAGTTTGGCGGTCTCAAGACTACTTTATCTTTCTTTGATTGGAGCGATTCGGCGCCTGTACTGTACGTGATCTCTCAAGAATGTTCATCCTCGACCACATCGAACCTCCCGGTGAAGATGCATGAAGAAGACGAAGAACTTTCGTAGGGAGAGAGTTTTCTTCAGGTCAACGAGACACGGAAAAAATAGCAACACAACACAGCTGCGCATGCACGAGATAGCAAAATCTTTATAACTCACGATGCTACCTTTTCACCGGTTTCTGGAAGCTTCTAGAAGCTGTTTTTTCCATTTTTCTTTTTTGTGGTTCTTTCTGGTTTATTGGTTTTCTTTTAGACTATCATCCATGTTCATTTTTTATTTTCTCCTTTCTTATTTTCTTTTTTTAAATTCATGAACATTTCAAAATTTGGGAATGTTTGTAAACCCTTGAATATTCTTTCACACTTCTGGGCGTATTTAAAATCACGACAATTTTTCAAAATCTTGAACATTTTTTTTATAATGTGTAAACTTTTGAATTATTCATGAACATTTTAAATTTTCTTACTTATTTTTTTGAATTACTGAACTTTTCAAATCTACCAAACAACCGATAATTTCTTTTTTGGAGCAAGTTTTTTCTCAAGTATTCATGACAAATTTACAATTTGTGGACATTTTTTGAACTAGGAAAATTGTCCGTGCGTTGCAACGGGGATACATTGCTAACACGTTGCATGGTAACAAAAACAAGAAAAGAAGAAAACATGAAAATACTATGTGTGTTTTAACCTTCTCACCGTGTCCTGGTTGACCCCGTCGTACCCTGCACCATGTACACTATCGTGACATTATGGGCGACATTGACGACGATCCTACCAGTGATGCATTGAGGCAGCAGTGATGCACCGGGGTAGCCTCGGTGTCCAAAAGGTCCTCGACACACCAAGCCCAATGCCACCCATGACCTCTGACTCATCACATTGTTGGGCAGAGGACTCCGGCCAAATTCTCATAAAAGAACTGACAGCAAATTATCATTGACAATGAAGAGGCGGCATTGGGCAACCTCGGTGTCCAGAAGATCCTCGACACACCGAACAAACCCAATGCCACCCACCGCCTTCTACTCGTCGCATCGTTGGGCAGAGAAATCCAACCAAATTCTCATAATACAACGAACAACAAATTATCATTGACAATGAAGAGGTGACATTTTATGCCATCACATTCATCGAAGTTGATTATGGTTGATGAATTTGATGTTGATTGCTACCAACTAAATGGCATTCACATTCATCAAACTGTCATATCTACTAAATTAAAAGGGGTAGGAAACATATTTAATAGGCATTTTAAAAAACATCCCATATAAAGAAGATATTTAATAAACATTGCATCCTAAACAGAATTTTAGAAATGATTAACATGCAAAATTATAGCATATTTGAATCTACACATGTTTTAGGGATTTTCATATATAACATGTTAGATTTGGAGTTAGGGTTTGAAAGTTATGTTTTTTTTAAATCATTTGAATCTGCCCGAAAAAGAAGATTCAACATAGAGTATTTGGGCCGAAATTATAACATCGTGCAGCCCATCTGTTAAATGACCCCTGGGCGAGGCCGTTATGTCCTACGCCCACCAGCATTTAGAGAGAAAAGGAGGAAAAGGGGGGGAGGTTGGAGTCGAACTCAAGTCTCCCATGAGGAAGACTACGAGCCACTGCACCACTCATGTGTTCTTGCTATTTCAGCGGATTGTCTTATGAAACAAAACACCGACAGCGACTTGTGAAAAACAATGAATCGTTTTTGCCACTTACGGTTGGCATTGGTGGCTAATTCTTGCCAACTTCGAGGGGAATCTTATGACGGACGGCGAGAAGCAATAGCCCATTATTATTAGGTATAGATAGTTAATTGCTCGTGTGTTGCAACAGGGCATAATACAATAATCATGTCAAACATATATCTTTATGATTATTCTTCTACTTTTTCCTTCATCCTCTATCCCCGCTTCCCAATCCAAGCATGGTGCCGCCATCAATGGCACATCAGATTCACAATCCCTCAACCCTCAAACACCCACACTTCGAATTCTAAACATCATTGTATTAAGTTAAGAAAAATTATAATCATTGTGCTTTTTTGAGGGAAGGATTATAATCATTTTGCTAATTTAAGACAGATTCACGTACAATCATAATAAAGTAAACAAAACAAATTATTTGTGTATAGCATCTATGTCTGAAGAGAACGGGAGTTTGACCACCAAATGAACGGCATTAGTAGTGCAATACATGAAGGGTAAAAGCTTAGCATGCGCTGCATCATTTTCAAGAATAAGCCTCTCAAATTCTTTACTTGATGTCTAATTAAATATCTGAATTGGAGTGTGCAGCTTATGAAAAATGATTTTAACAAACGCCAGCAACTTTAAATAGGATCATCTGGGTTAATAACACTAGTAGAAAACAGGGCTTTGGTCCAGGCCAGAAAAGGGCATTAATCTCGGTTCTCCTACGAACCGGGACCAATGGGTGCATCAGTCCCGGTTCGTGAGGCCAGGGCGCTGGCCGGGCCTCGGGGGCCATTGGTCCCGGTTCATCTGGCCCCTTTGGTCCCGGTTTCAGACATGAACCAGGACCAATGGGCCTCGCTCCTGGCGCAGCACCTTTAGTCCCGGTTGGTGGCTGGAACCGGGACTAAAGGCTGGAACCGGGACTAAAGGTCAGCCTTCTGTCCCGGTTCTAGCCACCAACCGGGACTAAAGAGATGCCTATATATACCCTCGCCCCTCCCACCCTCTCCTCTGTTTTTTGGCCGTGTGGGAGGTGTGCATGCGCTGCTCTGTTCTCACTTCTATGCATGCACATGAGGTGTTCGATGAAATGTCCGAGCCACACTTAAGCTTTCTCCTCTCCAAGATCGACCTCCAAGCTCCATTTTCCTCAAGATTTGTCTAGGTTTGGCGGTCTGTCCCGTCCGGCCCCCGTCCTCACCGCCGTCGATCGCCCACGCCGATCTCGTCGCCGGCACCACCGTGTGGTGAGCCTCTTGTTCTTATCTTCTTTCTAAAAGACAAAAATTCTAACTTGTATGATTTAGATAGATACTTGTATAATTTTCTTACTTTTATTATTGTTTGTTATTATATAGTGCCATGGTTTTGGTATCCGCCCCCGTCGGCCCTCGTCCTGTCTATGATTTGGATGTGGTATATTATCTTTTATAACTATTTGTTTCATTTAGTGTTTATGACAATTATGCCAACCAACATGACATAGATGTTTTTATCTAGGAGGTATGTGAACCGGAAATTCCAACCGACCCTCTTGTCGAGAGGTTAAATTTAGTTGAAAAAGAAAACAATTACTTGAAGAAAAAATTGAAAACAATTGAGGAGGAGAAGATGGAATTGGAGTTGCATGTTGCGGATGTCGTCGATGATCACAAGATCAAGATGGATGCAATGCGCTTGAAGATTAGAAAGATTACAAAATATGCCATTCATACTGAGGCTTGGTATCATTATGCCGTTGGATCAATTGTTACCTTAGTTGCGATTATGATAGCATTTATTGTTGCATTGAAATGTTTTACATAGTTTCAATGTATGTTTTAATTAGATGCTCTAGAGAGCTATATGTTATTCAATGAGAACTATGTATGAACTTTATGTATTTATTTTTTCAGTAATAACATTTGATCACTACTGTACTTTGGTTTTAATGTGATGATGAACTTGTATTAATTTGGTCACTTCTCTATTCATAATGTTCTGTAATGGTTTTTGATATACTTAATTATATAATGCACGCAGATGAACCGGCAATGGATGTACGGTGACAGACGCACCTCCGAGTACATTGAGGGCCTGCATAATTTTCTCGAAGTGGCTGAGGCAAACAAGCAGAATGATTTTATGTATTGTCCATGCCCTATCTGTGGGAATACGAAGGATTACTCTGACTCGAAAACCCTTCACGTCCACCTGCTTGAGAAGGGTTTCATGCCACACTATAATGTTTGGACCAAGCACGGAGAAAGAGGGATTATGATGGAAGACAACTAAGAAGAAGAGGATGATGACAACTATCCGCCCCCTGAATACGGTGATACTGCAATGGGGGAAGCTGAAGATCAAGAAGAACCAGACGATGTGCCCGATGATAATCTTTGCTGGGTCATTGTTGACGCAAAGAGACAATGCCAAAGTGAAAGGGAGAAGTTGAAGTTCGATCGCATGTTAGAGGATCACAAAAAAGGGTTGTGCCCAAATTGCGAAGATGACAACACAAAGCTCGGTACCACACTGGAATTGCTGCAATGGAAGGCAGACAATGGTGTATCTGACAACGGATTTGGGAAGCTACTGAAAATAATAAAGAAGAAGCTTCCAAAGGATAACGAATTGCCCGACAGTACGTACGAAGCAAAGAAGGTTCTATGCCCTCCAGGATTGGAGGTGCAGAAGATACATGCATGCCCTAATGACTGCATCCTCTACCGCGATGAGTACGAGGATTTGAACGTATGCCCGGTATGCAGTGCATTGCGGTATAAGATCAGACGAGATGACCCTGGTGATGTTGAGGGCGAGCGCCCCAGGAAGAGGGTTCCTGCCAAGGTGATGTGGTATGCTCCTATAATACCACGGTTGAAACATCTGTTCAGAAACAAAGAGCATGCCAAGTTGATGCAATGGCACGAAGAGGACCGTAAGAAAGACGGGAAGTTGAGAGCACCCGCTGACGGGTCGCAGTGGAGAAAAATCGAGAGAAGGTGGGGGGACTTTGCAGGTGACGCAAGGAACGTATGGTTTGGTTTAAGCGCAGATGGCATTAATCCTTTTGGGGAGCAGAGCAGCAATCATAGCACCTGGCCCGTGACTCTATGTATCTATAACCTTTCTCCTTGGTTGTGCATGAAACGGAAGTTCATTATGATGCCAGTGCTCATCCAAGGCCCTAAGCAACCCGGCAATGACATTGATGTGTACCTAAGGCTATTAGTTGAAGAATTTTTGCAGCTGTGGAATGGAAAAGGTGTATGTGTGTGGGATGAGCACAACCAGGAGGAATTTAGCCTACATGTGTTGCTGTTTGTAACGATCAATGATTGGCCTGCTCTCAGTAACCTTTCAGGACAGACAAACAAGGGATACCACGCATGCACGCACTGTTTAGATGACACCGAAAGTATATATTTGGACAAATGCAGGAAGAATGTGTACCTGGGACATCGTCGATTTCTTCCAACCAACCATCAATGTCGAAAGAAAGGCAAGCATTTCAAAGGTGAGGCAGATCACCGGAAGAAGCCCGCCCTCCGTACTGGTGATCACATACTTGATATGGTCAATGCTTTACAAGTAATCTTTGAAAAGGGTCCTAGCGGACTATCTGTTCCGAATGACGCTGAGGGACGCGCACCCATGTGGAAGAAGAAATCTATATTTTGGGACCTACCCTATTGGAAAGACCTAGAGGTCCGCTCTGCAATCGACGTGATGCACGTGATGAAGAATCTTTGCGTGAACCTGCTAGGCTTCTTGGGCGTGTATGGGAAGACAAAAGATACACCGGAGGCACGGGAGGACCAGCAACGTGTGCACGAAAAAGACGGCATGCATCCAGAGCAGTATGAAGGTCCTGCCAGCTATGCTCTTACCAAAGAAGAGAAGGAAATCTTCTTTGAATGCCTGCTCAGTATGAAGGTCCCGTCTGGCTTCTCGTCCAATATAAAGGGAATAATAAATATGGCAGAGAAAAAGTTCCAGAACCTAAAGTCTCATGACTGCCACGTGATTATGATGCAACTGCTTCCGGTTGCATTGAGGGGGCTTCTATCGGAAAACGTTCGATTAGCCATTGTGAAGCTATGTGCATTCCTCAATGCAATCTCTCAGAAGGTAATCGATCCAGAAATCCTACCAAGGTTAAAGAATGATTTGGTGCAATGTCTTGTCAGTTTCGAGCTGGTGTTCCCACCATCCTTCTTCAATATCATGACGCACGTCCTAATTCATCTAGTCGACGAGATTGCCATTCTGGACCCTATATTTCTACACAATATTTTCCCCTTTGAGAGGTTCATGGGAGTCTTAAAGAAATATGTTCGTAACCGTGCTAGGCCAGAAGGAAGCATCTCCACGGGCCATCAAACAGAGGAGGTCATTGGGTTTTGTGTTGACTTCATTCCTGACCTTAAGCCGATTGGTCTCCCTCAATCGAGGTATGAGGGGAGACTGGCTGGAAAAGGCACGCTAGGAGCGGACTCAATAATATGTAGGGACAGGCATTCTTGGGCTCAAGCACACTACACAGGTCTACAGAATTCAACCTTCCTGACCCCGTATGTCAATGAACACAAGAATATTCTGCGCTCCAAACACCCGGAGCAGTGTGACGACTGGATTATATGTGAACACATCAGGATTTTTGGTAGTTGGTTGCAAACACATCTTATGGGTAACACCACTGTTGCAGATGAGCTGTACTCGTTGGCCAGGGGACCATTTTCGACTGTATTGACTTACAAAGGGTAAGAGATAAATAGAAATACATTTTACACGATCGCCCAAGATCAAAAGAGCACCAACCAAAACAGTGGTGTCTACTTTGATGCAGCAACCAACAGGGGAAAGGACACATATTATGGTTACATAGTGGACATATGGGAACTTGACTATGGACATGATTTTAAGGTCCCTTTGTTTCGGTGCAAATGGGTCAATCTGTCAGGAGGCAGGGTATAGGTAGACCCGCAGTATGGAATGACAACAGTGGATCTGAACAATCTTGGGTACACAGACGAACCATTCGTCCTAGCTAATGATGTGGCGCAGGTTTTCTATGTGAAGGACATGTCTACCAAACTGAGAAAAAGAAAAGATAAGGAAGCGAATACATCATACGATGAGTCAAAGCGCCACATAGTTCTTTCAGGGAAAAGAGACATCGTGGGAGTGAAGGGCAAGACAGACATGTCTGAAGATTATGAAAATTTCATGAAATTCCTCCCTTCAAAATCAAGGCTGACCCAAGCACCCTGTTAAACGATGAAGATTATCCATGGTTACGGCGCAATAAGCAAGGGATACACGCGAAGAAAAAGTGAAGACTTTCTCTCCACAACTATTCTGATGATGGCTTTGATCTAGAATATCACTACAGTTACATGTCAAGAAATGAAATGCCTTTTGTAACAGATGAGTTTTCGTCCGAAACCCTGATACTTCGAAAGAGATTGTCCATTTTGTACATGAAGTGCATTCAGTTTTTGCCGTAACCCTCTCAACTTTTTAGCACATGCTATGTGGGTGAAATGATGATACCATGCCAACTTTCAACCTTTTTAGAGTTCATTTATAGTGCTTTTTAATTTCAGGGTCATTTAGCTAAAAAAAATCAGTAAATGCATAAAAATAGCAAATGAAGTCAGAAAGGGTTGAAAATTAATGATGTGGCTTTGAATGGTGCATGTTGAACGCACAAAAAGCCTGGAGTTGAAATAAGTTAAAAAAATGAAATGCCTTTGTAACAGATGAGTTTTCGTCCGAAACCCCGATACTTTGAAAGAGATTGTCCATTTTGTACGCGAAGTGCATCCAGTTTTTGCCGTAACCCTCTCAACTTTGTAGCACATGCTATGTGGGTGAAATGATGATACCATGCCAACTTTCAACCTTTTCAGAGTTCATTTGTAGTGCTTTTCAATTTCAGGGTCATTTAGCTCAAAATAAATCATTAAATGCATGAAAAATAGCAAATAAAGTCACAAAAGGGTTGAAAATTGATGATGTGGCTTTGAATGGTGCATTTTAAACACACACAAAGTCTGGAGTTAAAATAAGTTAAAAAAATGAAATCCCTTTGTAGTAGATGAGTTTTTCGTCTGAAACCCTGATACTTCGAAAGAGATTGTCCAGTTTGTATACGAAGTGCATCCAGTTTTTTCGGTAACCCTCTCAACTTTTTAGCACAAGCTATGTGGGTGAAATTATGATACCATGCCAACTTTCAACCTTTTCAGAGTTCATTTGTAGTGCTTTTCAATTTCAGGGTCATTTAGCTTAAAGAATGAACTAATAGCAAAAATAATGAACTAAGAAGCTTTTATAAAACTCTAATAGCAAAAAGAATGAACTAAAAAGCTTTTATAAAACTCTAATAGCAAAAAGAATGAACTAAAAGGAATCAATTCAATATAATATTCTTCAATAGCAAAAAGAATCAACTAAAAAGAATCAAATAATATTAACTAAAATTATCAAAGTATTATTTTGTTAAAAACTTTAATAGTAAAAAGAATTTTCATAAAGTATTTTTTGTTACAAACTTTAATAGAAAACTAAAAAGCTTTTATAAAACTCTAATAGCAAAATGAATCAACTAAAAAGAATCAATAAAAAATAAAACTTATGCAACTAAAATTATATAAAATTTATGCAACTTAAATTATATAACTAAAAATAACATATGCAAAAAATAACATTAAAATTTTAAAAACATAACATATGCAAAAAATAAAATAAAAAGGCCCACCTACTAGCCACCATGGCCTGCATACGACTAGAAACCTTAGAAATGGGCCAGGATGCAGGCCCGCTGTGCTAGCAGGCCCAACAGGGCGTCAAATAGGCATGTACTGCCTGCAGTAGAGAGGAGCTCGAGAGGGTAGCGGCAGCAGCGCTTATAAACCACTCTGAGCCCCTCTCAACTAGCGAGGTGGGACTAAACTTATGGATGCGGCAGCATAGCCCTTTAGTCCCGGTTGGTGGCTCCAACCGGGACTAAAGACCCCCCTTTAGTCCCGGTCCGAGCAACCAACCGGGACTAAAGCCCTTTGCTTCCCGCTCTTTCGGCTGCTGAAAAGGAGCTTTAGTCCCGTTGGTGGCTAGGACCGGGACTAAAGGGGGGCCTTTAGTCCCGGTTGGAGCCACCAACCGAGACTAAAGGGTGGGGTATATAACCAAACACTGAGGATTTCCCCCCCAATTTCTCACATTCTCCCGTGACCCCGACGCCCTGCGCCCCGACGCCGCCAGGCTGCTCCGCCCGCTCCTCGTCGCCGTCACCGTCCCTGCCCCGACGCTGGCCGCTGCTCCCTGCCCCGACGCCGTCCCCCGCTCCCCTCGCCGCGCCCTGCCTCCTCGTCGCCGTTGCCGCGCCCCTGCCTCGTCGCCGTCGCCGCGCCCCTGCCCCGACGTCGCCGTCGCCGTCGCCGCGCCCTGCCTCCTCATCGCCGCCCCCAGTGAGCTCGCCGCCCCTGCCCCCTCTATATAGATGTTTTTGTTAGATAATTTTTTTTGTAGTATATATTAGATGATAGGATGATGATGATATATAGATGATTTTCATTATGGTGATATATAGATTATTTTTCCTGTTGTAATTTTGTTAGATAATTTTTCTGTTGTATACATAGATGATATGATGATGATGATGATATATAGATGATTTTCATTATGGTGATATATAGATTATTTTCATTATGGTGATATATAGATTATTTTTTCTTTTGAATTTTTCTGTAGATGATATGATGATGATGATTTTTAGATGATGATGATGATATATAGATGTTCTTTGATTGTGATGCTAGATGATGACGATGATTTTTCTGTAGTAACTTGGTCAATTTTTTGTCTTTAGAATTTATTTAGAGTTCATTTTGATGTTCATTGTGATGTATGAAAACTTGGTAAGTTTTTTTCTGTAGCTCCTTGTCGCCGCCCCCGACGCCGTCCCTGCCGCGACGCCGAGCCCCCGACGCCGGCCGCCGCTCCCTGCCCCGACGCCGAGGCCCCGACGCCGGCCGCCGCTCCCTGCCCCGACGCCGAGCCCCCGACGCCGGCCGCCGCTCCCTGCCCCGACGCCGAGCCCGCCAATCTTTAGCTCATGTGAACATATTCCCATTGGTTTTTTTGTTCATAGAAATTAGTGCGAAATTTTTGTTCATATAATTTTTTTTATAGACTTGGTTAAAATTTACTAAGGTTAATTATGGAGAAAGGGAGTAAGAACTCATATATTCAAAATTTACTGCCGGTCCGCTCGCCTGACCAACTCTCGAGGCCACCCAAACCCTAGAAGAAAGAGCGTTGTTGATCTCCTTCGCCCTCCCGCCCCTACCCGTTTGTCGAAGGTGGCGGGTGGGGTCTTATATATAACGCTACAACAATAATATTGATTTATTCTGTAGGCGGCATAGGTCAATGGGGTAGAATGGATAGTTCGATCTCTTGCATAGCGATTGTCGTAACTCTCTCGGGAATTGAACATATCCCCGATAACTTCGACATGAGGGGGGGGGGTCCGCAAAGTATCCTCGACGACCACTAATCCATCTCTCATGTTTGTATATACCCATGTTTGCCACTAATCCGTCTCTCATGTTTGTATATTGCCATGTTGTAATATTTGCAGAAACTATGGACAGAGACTTAAAACAAGAAGAGTTGTTGGGGGATATAATTCGCGACGGAGGTCATCCCTTGTCGTTTCTCAACGACACCGATGGTCAGGAAGGAGAGGATGATCGCTCCGGTGATCCAACAATGGAGGAGGAAGGAGATCATGACGGCTCCGGTGACTGAATGGCAGAGGAAGGAGATCATGATCACAGCTCCGGTGACCGAACGGAGGAAGGAGCCTTAACTGTTACAAAGTCCGGCGAGGTATATATATACATATTAATTAAGCCTGTGCTGAATTGATGCATTAATTATTTTGTATGTACATATATTAACGCTTCTTTCTTCTTTTAGCCCTCCGGATCGAGCCAAACTTCCGTAAGGAGACGAGACCCGAAGAAAAGGTTGCGCCAGGATGAAAGGTTCATGATCACAGAAGTCGCGAAAGATGGCCAACCGATTGCTCCCAAGCGGACCAAGGATGCATTTGTACATCAGTGCGGAGTTGTTGTTAGGGACAGCGTCCCGATCAGCGTCCAAGAATGGAATAAGAAGAAGGACCCTGAAGTTTCTTATGTCCAGGATAGACTGAAAGATGATCTTTGGACCTCGTTGATGACAAATTTCAGCCTACCGCCAGAGGAGGATCCGAATAACCCAGTTACAGAGCGAAAGGTCAAGGCGTTTGCTCTTAAGAAAATGGTAGAACTATTCAAGAACTGGAAGAAACATTTGAACATAAAGTTTGTCGAGAAAGACGAGACTCTAGAATTCATCGGTCAATATGAGAAGATAAGAGATCACTGGCCCGCATTTGTGGCCTACAAGAAATCGGACAAGGGTAAGCAAAGGTCACTGACAAACAAGCAAAATGCTGCAAAGAAGAAGTATCACCATACCACGGGGTCAGGTGGCTACAGCAAAGCCCGGCCGTTGTGGGATAAAGCTGAGCAAGACCTGCTTGCTAAAGGGGTCCAACCAGTGACATTGCACTGGCCAGATCGGTTAAGGACTTGGTTCTTCGGGGTTGGGGGAACTTTGGACCCAGAAACAGGGAAGTGTGTTTGGACGAACGAGCAACTTGCAATACCCATTCGGAAGCTTGAGAAAGCAATCAAGGCAGCGCAGGAAGGGACGTTCATTCCCGACAGAGAGAATGACAAGCTGACAGAGGCCCTCGGGAATCCTGAACACCCTGGATGAACACGAGGCACATCAGGCTCCATTCCGTGGGTGCATGGGTTTCCCGACAGCAATGGTTATAGAAGCCGAGAGAGAAAGAAGAAAGAGGAAGCAACCGAAATGCAGAAGCTCAGTGCAAGATTAGCAAAACTAGAGAACTTGAGAGCCAGCGAGCTACCGGCCAACCATCTCAGCGACACGAAGATCCTTCCTTCGACGCTGCACCAGAAGCTACCCCACCATCTCAGCGGAGAAGCAGCGTGGCTTCCACGGAGCTCGTTCAGCCTGATTTCACGGCTCCTCGCTACCCGGTGGATAGTATCACGGAGGCTGAACATTGTATGCTAATGACGAAATGCCAGAACCTGACCTTGAAGGCGGCGGTCGGCTCTGTTGTACCTCCTCGAGCTGAGGGAACTTTCCATTGCTGTCCGATTCCACATGGCTATGCTATTGTGACGGTGGATGAAATAATGGATGGATTTGAGGGGCTGGAGCTTGACTACCCTACAGGTGAAGGGGATATTCTTCTGGAAAATGCTTTAAGGAGTACCTGTCTATGGAGAAAGGAGTACATCAAGCTTCCAAACTGGACGCCTCAGAAGACTCAGCCGGTTGAGGCCCCTCAGCAGACTCAGCCGGATGAGGACCCTCAGTAGAGTCCTCTTTCGCCTCAGCTGTCTCCGGCGCATCAGCGGACTCCGCCTCCTCCGCCTCCTCCAGCGCGTCAGCGCACTCCGCCTCCTCCGGCGCGTCAGCGCACTCCGCCACCTCCTCCGCCTCCTCCGGTGCATCAGCGCACTCCGCCGCCTCAGCAACGGCGGAAGAGAGACGCCGCCGCTCCAGCGGCTAGCAGTACAAGAGGTGGGAAGAAATTCAAATTTGGTCCAAGCCTCAAGCCTCTTCCAAAGTTACCATATGAGAGGACTGACGAGGAAAACGCGGACATCGTGAAAGCCGAAGTGCATGCCCATTTTGAACGGAAACGTCCACCTCTAAAGGAAACAATAGATCCGGTGAAAGCGAAGCGCACTCTGGATGTCCTTAAGCGACCACCACCGTCTCCGCCGCAATCCAACTATGATCGCTGTATTGGAATAACATATGGTGAAGCGCGGCGGTCGGGAAGTACTACCAGTGCTGCAAGGGAAGCAAAACAAAGAAGTGGGTAAACAATTCCCCAGCTCGGCTTACAGGAGAAGCAATAGTGCCCCCCGATCAAGGTGTCTAGCGATATCTCTAATCATCCGGGGCTACTGCCCGGTACCACTCTTGGTGATTACGTGGGCGATGATGTACAGTTTGAAACGGCTGAGGTAATGGAGATCTTTAGATACGAGCACGGGTAGCCTCTCGTCAAACCTGATCATCCTCCTCTAATAACGATGATGCGAAGATTGCATGACTGGTACTTGGAAAGCTGCAGGAAGAATGAGACCGATAGTTTAATGGTGAGAATTAAAGATGAGCACGACTTCATTGGAGTCGACCTGATGCCTGTTGAATTTGTGGAATTATTTCAGTTATTGAATCAAGAGGCCCTCGACAAACAACTCATGACTTGCTACTGTCTGTAAGTATTACTTCTGTAATTAAGTCTCTAGCTCAGCTTGTTCATTGCATGTACATATAATTATCCTCACTATATTATGAAGATTGAAGATCGTCGAATGCAAAAGAGGACAAATCTATGACATTGGGTTCATTAGCCCAAATACCGTAAATAAATGAACGGTACAAAACAGAGTTGAAGATACTGAGCAAAACTTGAAAAAATCGTTCCTTTGACATCAAAACAAAGGGAAAATACTCTTTCCTTACAACTTCAAGTGAGTGTTACTGTCTTGTGCATATTCGGTTTCGCTTACTCGAGGTTAAGTAATGTAATTGACAAGTTATGCGTGCGCAGGTTCCACTTTATTCTGCTATCCATTAAGCTTGACGGGGGAGTAGTAACTGTCTTAGACTCGAGACGTAAAGATCCCCAGTATTATGCGGGCATGACTATAATGCTCCAGAAGTAAGTTCAATCATTGTCGCACCATATCGGTAACTTTCGTTCATTTTCTGATATCAAGTAATCATTTTCTTTGCCTGGCAGGGTTTGGAAAAAGTTCACCGGAATGGTTCCGGGTCTGCAGAAGGAGCTGCGATTTACACACCCCAAAGTAAGTAGTACTAGCTAGTTCCGCGCATCTCTCATTGATTCTGGTTTCATCAATACCATTTATCATGCTTGATTATCAGTTTGATTGAACTCTATTCTCGTGAAGTGCTTGTGGCAGGAAGGCGGGAATAATTTATGTGGATACTACGTTTGCGAGTTCATGCGCCACTCGACCTCTGAGCGGGGCTACTCTAACAAACAATATGAAGTACGTAAACAATATTCATAATTTTATTTTATTACCATCAATTGTGTTGAGTTTCATTCATATATATGTATTGACCCCCTTCTTTAAATTAGATGTGGCAGATGCGGGATGAACTCCTACCACATGATCGCATACGAGCAATTCAAGAGGAATTGACGGGATTCTTTTTTGACCACGTCATACATAAAAACGGAGAATACCATACGGAAATTCAATGGGAGTTTGGCGCTTGATGATGTCAGGGATGTTATATTGTATATATGTAGTAGCGTCGGATAGATATACGAAAACTTGTTGTTCGACCAAGCACGGAGAAAGAGAGGTCACTTCTCTCTATATATGTTCATGATCACGATGTTGTGTAATTAATGGTTCCTTCATTTGCTTACTAGCTAGCGTCGAGTTCTCTCTATATGTAGTAGCTACCGTCGACCAAGCACGGAGAAAGAAAGGTCACTTCTCTCTATATGTAGTAGCTAGCTAACACAATATGAAACCCCTAAAACCCTCCAAACCCCTAAACACCCCCCCCCCCCTAAAAAAAACAAAAACCCCAGCGCCTGCGAGCTACTGACGCGTGGCTGCCTTTTGGTCCCGGTTGGTGTTACCAACCAGGACTAAAGGTCCTCCTGCCTGGGCGCCCCACAGCGGCCACTTGGAGCACCTTTGGTCCCGATTTGTAAGCCAACCGGGACTAAAGGTTTTGGGTATTAGTCCCGTTTGTTTTGTCCCGGTTTAAGAACCGGGACTAAAGGCCCTCTGAAACCGGGTTTAATGCCCTGTTTTCCACTAGTGTAACCAAAAATACGTTCTGGCACCATGCTTCTGTGCCCAAATACTCGGCGGAACTTCCAATGATCGATGCCATCTCAATAAGTCTGATTCACTCGATTTTAATTCTCCAATGCCAGAACTATCTGGATTGCAGCCACCTCAGATTTGGCGCTACACATAACCCGCATTACATCTATGCATTGGTAAATGCACATGCTAATCATACAAATACGGAATCAGCGAACCGCACCCTCCCGCTCGGCCCCCGCAAGGCAGCGGGAGGAACCCTACTGCGCTGCCGCCAACCCCTTTCCCCGCCCCCTCCTCCTCCCTCACCGCCGCCAGAGGGCACGGCCGGGCAAAGTCTAGCCGGCGCCGGCGCCGGCGAGGCCTCCTCGTTCCCTCTCCCAGCGGCCTTGGCGCGGGCCGACGTGGCTGGATCGGGGTGCCTCGCTGTCCCAGGGCGAGGCGGCCCTGCGGCGTGGCTGCGTGGTGATGGCGCTGCGCGTGGTGGTGGCGCGACGGGCTGGGCGTCAGAGGGCGCGCCGGTGCATGGAGCGGCGGGGGCGGCGAGCGGCTGGTGCGGGCGGTCATGGCGGCGGGCGGATCTGGCGTGGCGGCGGTCGTGACAAGGCAGGCGTCGGTGGCTGGCTCCGGTGGCCTGGACCGGCTCCTGGCTTGGCGCTGTGGTGGTGCGGGTCGCGGGCGACAAGGATCTGCGGGCGGCCGCCCCTGCCCTGGCTTCGTGCTGGTGGGGGTGGCGGCGCAGTGGTGGTGGCTGGCGGGGCGTGTTGGTCGAGTCCACGTCGGAACCTTCCTGGTCTGGCGCTCGGACGTCGGCGGACGGCGCGAGGAGGCATCTCCGGTGAGCTTCCATGGCTGCGGCTGCGGCTGCGGGTTGATTTGGTCTCCCTCGTCGGCGGGCACGCGGTTGCCGATGGCCTCGCGGAGATGTGTGTCAGCTACCATGGTGGGGCGACATGAGGGTGCTCACGGGGGAGCTTGGTAGGAGGGATAGGTGGCCTCGATGCGGTCGCACCACCTGTCACCGGCATGGTTTGCCGGTCCGGATGCGTCCGCTCCTCCTTCTCCCCCTTTCCTTGTGTTCGGCGGGGAGCTTGGTTGGAGGGATGGGTGGCCTCGATGCGGTCGCGTCACCTGTCGCCGGTACGGTTTGCCGGTCCGGATTCGTCCGCTCCCCTTTCCTCGGCCGCGGGCGGGTTGGCGCAGGTTTACCAGTGGAGCGTCTGCGGGTGGTTCTGTCGGCCGAGGGCCGTCGGTTGGTCCAAAGCTGGGGCCTTTGTCTAGGTCTCGGGGTTGTCTAGTTGCAGGGCGGCGGCTCTGGCGGTGGAAGGAGCGACGTTCGTGGGCGGAGCGTGCGTCTTAGGTGCGGGCAGGCAAGCATGGCCGCGTGGGTGGCGTGGTTGCGGGTGGTTGACGGAGTTAAGGTTCACCGGTGGGGTGTGAGTGCCGGGGTACACCACTTGTCCAGTCCTTTGACTGGCCGATGGTGGCAGTGGCCGTTGCCGCCGTACCCTTCCTGAAGGCTCCGTCACGGCGTTCCCACTCTTGTCGTCTTGCTCCGGGTGAAAACCTGATCTTCGCTGATCGGGCGGTGGCGGCTATCCATGGTCATATCCTTCTTGGAGGCACCGCTTTGGAGGCCTGGCTTCGTTTTGGTCTGGTTCACCTCTCTATTGTTTGTCTGTGGGGTGGTGTGTCGATGCCTGGCACCTTTGTATCTTGCCTTGGGTGTGTGCGGTGTGTGCGTTGTTCGGTATCTCGAATGTATTCGGCGATGTTTGCTTTATAATATAAAGCGGGGGAAACCCTTTTTCGGTAATCATACAAATACGAAAATACACTGCGTGGTTCCTAAGGTCTCTAGAAATAAAACACAAACGAGCAAACGGCAGCTTTGAGTACCTTGCCCAGGGAGACCTTGCATATCTAGCAATGAACCTTGCCAGGATTGAATCATTTTGCACGAACAAATTGCTGGACTGCAGCACGCCCGTCCACATCCCATCATTCCCATCCATACTCAACATCAAGTTCTGACTACCAACGTTGACATGTATACACCATACTCGACCAACCTCCTATGGGCTCACTCCTCCTGGCTCCTAACTCACCCATAGCCTAACTAACTTCTGATGTGGCATCACGCCCAACCTCGAACTTCCGTGACCTTCCTCGGTTGGTTTGCCATTAGATCCTCTTTCTTATTCTCATCATAAAATCATGTAATCCATGCAACTATAACTTCAGGTCAAACGCTCCATCAGCTCATTACAGCTATCTAAAGTCACCTCACTATTCTCTAAAAACCATTATGCATGAATATTAGAAAATAAATATAAATGAATTTAATTACAAAAAGCAAGGCATCAAACCTCTTTAGACGAATGCTATAATTTATTTCTTAACTCAGATAGGAAAATTATACAGGAACGTAACTACTACTTATTCTGAATACAAATATTGTACTAAACAGAAAATTAAATTATTGTGACCATTCTCTACATTTAACTTCTAGAGCACAAATTTATATACTCAATATACATACATTTGCAAGTGTTTTTACTGCTAACACCAATGTTGTGCTAAAATAGACCTAGCATAAAATCTGAGATAGGCATATAGCACAACAAAGAACTACAAAGAGGTCATTATGTACCTTAGATATGTACTCTACATTACATCTACATCACTCCATTGCCCACGGTCGACAAACGACACACCTTCTTTTACATCACTGCACTGTGGCACCACTTCAAAGAATTGGTATGAATGGACCACAATGCCAGCAAAACCTGTCCACCATGACCTGTAAGACCCTTTATCAGTTTATCATGGATCTTGAAATATAATGCACAGTCATGGTAGAACGTCGAGGTTTGAAGGTGAAGTTGGATATTATGACTTCAAAGAGTCTTGATGTTGTCTCAGTTTTATCATGGATCTTGTAATATGTTCCACGTCTACAAAAATATATTTATGTGCGTCAAATAAATTAGTCATGGTACAGATTGTAAATAAATTCTTCACACACAAAAAGATAAACCAATTCAACACGGAATTAATTTCAAGAAACCAATATCCAACACAATATGTAGTTACAAAATTAACATTATTCTTTCAGTTAACAACTTCTTTCTTAACACGTAAATACAATGTGAGATCAAGCAGTAAAAACATTTAACGAGTTTTTTAAGTAGTACAAAATTTATTATTGTTAGAGAGATAAAACATACCCTGCGTAAATCTCTTTTCTCCATTACGCGGCTGAGTGAAATCGAACAACCGATCTTCATAGGAAAGTTGTCTTATGTTACTTAGCAGGCCTAAGAGCATCTTAACCACATGATCTGCCATGCACTATGCGTCAACGAGGACCATCTGCTCTACAGGATACCGCAAAATTCATAGATGTATTATGATCTAAAAGTCAAACGTACGTCTAGTCATCTCCCGAAAATATTCAAGTCAGGCCCCGTGCGGGTACCAGGTTGCTCTGCATTACATATGTGAGTAACTCGTTACAGACAAATATTTCAATCGACCTGAATTATTTATTCTAACCAGATATGTGCTAAGCAATCCCTCCATCAATTTATGTACTTGGACATATGCCAACGCATCTGCAAGCGTCCAGGTAAATACTGGTACCATCACCTCCACAAACCTGTGTGAGTTACAACCTTGATTAATTTCTTATGTGCATCATAAAAAGAATGGTCTTGCTGTTGGTTAAAGAGGAAGAGTAGCTATACCCGGTACGGCTCTACGAATTGTTCGAGTCCTCGTCGGCGTCGACCACATCCGGAGCCTCGACGGCACATGTCCGGGAAGCCGGTGTAAACCATCCTGCTCATGTTGCGTGGCGAAGAAGAGGACTCGGCCACGAGGCGGCCGGTGCAGCAACGGGAATGCTCCTTAGCTGCTGGTGGCCAAGATGTGGTCCACGTGGCCTCCGGCCACGACGCCAGTGAGGACATGGCGAGTGCAGACGCGAGATCGGAGAGGTCGGTGCGAGGGAGGCGGACGACAGCGTGCTTACGGGTGCGGAGAGGTAGGCACTGTTAGGAATTAATTATTGAATTAATTAGCAAAAGGGTGTGTCTAACCCCGAACAGTCATGTATCTTCTCTGGACAGTCATGTCCCTTCTCTCTCTCTATTGCCAATAGGCACCTGTTGTGAAGGGATGCCTCCGAACAGACACCTCTTCTTCCCATCTCTTTCAGATGTATATATACTTGAGAATCAATAGAAATCAGGACTAATCGTCCATTCACTTCTAATCTCATTTTACTTTCGTTTTACTCTAACACGTTATCAGCACTTCGCTCTCCGTTTTGAGAGAAAAAGGCCATCCAAGACGGCGGAACATTGGCAGCGCTTGCCTACAGGATCCAGCGCCTCGTCGTCCTCCCGACACGGTCGTCACTACGGATGGATACAAATCGATCCATGGATTCTCGATCGCCGGACTTGCTGCTCCACCCATCGACGCCAACGGAGGTTGCATCGGTGACGAAGAACTCGGCTGGCGCACGAGGCGGCTGCTCGGTGCGGCCCGCTCCCGGCGCGAAGGGGCGCCAAGCTCGCGCGGCGGGACCCGGCCTCAGCGCCGCTCCTTCTGGCCTGAACGGAGACCTTTGAAATTGATCGCTGAAGGATTCCACTAGGACGTCCACGGCAAAGACGGGCATGCATCGGCATGCATGCATCCATAAAGGAAAATCGATCTAATTTATTGTCTTCTTGTGATTAGCATCAGCAATCTAATGATTGATTCTGTTTTCATGTACGTCCATGCATGCGGTGCGAGAATCCCTGCATCGATGGATCAACCATCTACTTGAGGAGAACGGCGATGTGCAATCCCATCAGCGGCAACCGCTTCAACCATGGCGAGAAGAACGCGACCATCTGCAAGCGGCACCCTCCCGGCGGCGGCACAGAGCACGGTTCGCTCAGGCGCGCGGTGCAGCGACGCCCGCATCAGGCGTCGGCAACAAACGGTCCACACGCAACGGCTGGCGCACCAGCCACGGCGCGACCACCACCCAGTACAAGCGCGACGATGCCCTCAGGCGTGTGGCGCGGCGCAGTTTTCTTCGGCCAACAGCTGGTGCACGTAGCGGCCCCGACTCCTCGGCGGCCACGGGCCCAGGGCGGTTTACTCGACGAATGAACCGCACGGCAGAGAAATTTGGGAATTTTATCCTCGTAGGCATTTTTCATGAATTAGCCCTCATAGACTTACGTATTCACGTGCTGGTCCATGAACTTCTCTGTTAATCCCTGGGCTTATTTTGGTTTGCACTATAACCCTCAGGTTATACAGAATGTGTGCGAACACATATTTGCATCACTGCATAGATGCCCGTTTGACTCTTAGGTCTTCCTAATTGAGTAAAATAAAACTATACAGTTTTACATCTTGTAAAATACCATTTGAAGCCTATTGTCACCATGCATTACATAAATTGCATCCATATGTATTGCCTCAGTAATACTATTGCAAAAGAATGTTCTGCTCGCATTCCAGATCCCATTCCTTCAGAATTTAAGACATCGTCATGTCTTTACTGCAAATATTCCCTATGACATGTGATTTTGGGACAACAACTATAATTTTGCAATAGAAATTATATTTCTTGCAAATGTTGACATACATTCAAACAAGAATGATAATGTGTCATACTTAATATGACTAACCAAAATTGTATTTGTGAATCACAAGGTATTGATGGCATCTACTGCACCATTAGCAGATTATCCACGAATACTGCGAGGTCTACATCTTGTCAGTTTAACAAGATGACTACCTTTAAAGTGCTCTTCCAAATATTAATATTATAGTAAACACAAGGTAACAGAAACCATGAGCATCTACTGACAAAAGTCAGATTATGCGTCCTATTACTACGAGATCTACACCGCATTCGGTGATTATCTTCAAAGTGTTATCTATATAATTTGTGGTATACACATAAGACCCCGATAGCATCAGCTACATTTATAAAATTTGCTCCTCAGAAGCATTTGTTGTTGTTCAGTAAAATGATTTACTCTCATAGTAAATATTATTCATGCACAATTACTATATGCCGAAATGGTATTTTTGTGCTAATTCAAGCCTCACTTTGCTTGAATATGTCATAGAAAACTACATAAATATTTGCATACCCTGGTGATTACCTTCTATTACATTGGTAAAATACATGGCAATGGAGCCTATATCACTATTTCTAATTATAGTGTCGTCCACCCATCAAGATGGATACCATAATTTATAGCAACGACTGAGTGTCTCAACACCTTTGCAAAGTCCACATCACATTGTGGTTATACTTTCATGGTGACTAACCAATGTTAAACATGCAAAGTCTACGCGTTTTGGTAGTGACTCTAAAGTCACACATTCCCTTAAGAATGAAGTCCAAAACATTAGCAAAGATTGCATCACATGCGTTGTATTGAAGGATACACCCAGGCTCACCAATTATTATGTTGGCCATGATTGTTCTCAAACAAATCATTTCATCTATATATATCTTTTACTCCAAGAAGTAAATTAAATAATGCATGAGCATTTCATGTAACACATTGCTGACATTTCCAAATGCACTTAACTCACATTAGGTGCGAGTAATTATTTTTAAGATGGGTCGTGGACATCAGTCATTGTATCCATCTGTGGCCTTATTGCCACTATAACTCCACCTTTTGAAAAAATTGCCATAGCTATTCTCTTGATAGCTAAATATGTGCATATGCATTTTATATGTCACCAACTTCACTTAGTTCTCAAAATAAGTACATAATGGATGAATATTTATTCACCTCAAATATTTCCCTTAAGAGAAACATGCTGCCATGAGCACATCGCGAATGATCAACCCCATTCGTTTTTCAAGACCTCCGGTCTATCGCATCTCACAGTTCTGTCACTTAATCAACTTCACGTTGAGATCCCGTGATCAGATATTTTCATATACAGATTCAGTTGAAAAACCGTTAAAACACTTTACATCCTCTTATGATGGTACTACCATTTTCCATGATGAAGGAACATGGATTTTCTTACAATCATCACTCACCCCACAGGTGCGATACCATCATTTAAAAATCTTGCTGGTACTCAATACTATGCAAGTCAGTGGCGGTGAAATATAACCATGAGGACTTCAAAGTAAAGTATAGGCTAAAAGACAAAATTACCTCTTAATAGGGAATATATCATTTTCAAACGATCATAATGACAACTCTCAAGTTTGTCAAATGTGTGGTTATACAAATATCGTACCTATGATTACCAAATCCTAAACATATGGTTAAACCACACCACAAAATTGGGATAAATTTGAAAATTTACAAACTTACAACTAGAAAATATTTTGGTAAATGATTGTTCTCAAATCTTCATCAGAAGGAGAGAACCAAAAATCTAGTGCAATAAAAAGATAGTGAATTCCTTTACACCGATGATATGTTTGCATAATAAATTTTCATTAATATTGGAGACCTCATGTAATCTCCTAATTATCCTAAAATATCATTAGTCTATACTTGTACTACCACATGTAGTAGGATGTCCAATATCGTATCCCTCGGATACAATATTTGATAAATTTGACTGTATGAATCAATTCATACTTAGTATTGTTGCGTACACAATAATTTTCTAAATATTAATAAATTAATTGGCTTTGATAGCCCTATCCATCCTGGTTTGGGGCTGATTAGAAAACTATTGACAATTCTATTGGTCACAACTTACTAAGTTGCAAAATTCCCTAAAATCATCAGATTTTATGTGCACCACATGTGTCATAGGGAAATCGATTTTAAGGCACTCTCACCTTAAAATTCCAAAGGAAGCACTAATTCTTCTGTGATCACATTTAGAAGATATATGTGGATTTACTTAACCATTATATGGGATTATTAAGATACTTCATGGTACTCTTAGAAACATTTATAAAATGATTTCATGTGTGTCTCTTATCACACACAACCATGCATGATCTTATTAAATTAATTTCTCAGCTTATCAAAGTAAGGGCAAATTCTCCTGAACACAGGATATGGACAACATCGTTGAACTCATTTCAAGAACAATGTTTGATTACATTTAGTACTTTATGTACATACCCATAATGGTTTAGATAGATATCTTATCAAAGATACTAAGATTAATTACATGACCACTCTTGTAGAATTGTAATTTACCAGCCTCTTGCTAGACACATATGGCCTTACACACCGTAAGTATGATCTAAATCATACCAACTGCATATCATACTACTTTCCCCTTGTAGTAACTACGTGGAAATCAACAAAGTATTTCCCATCTGCAATAATTCGGTTACATACTGATATCACCACTCCAGCGTACATCAATGGGCCCTCACAGAAAATTAGGGATCTATGTGAGGAATAACAATTTATCCGTCAATCAAAATTATTCATAGCCCGTATGCTGATTGCATCAGGATATTTTCCGGCATTAGGAGGAGATAAGTACCACAAAGAATGCCGAGAAATAAATTAGAAATGTTATTGACATTCTATCCTTATATCCACGTACTCAAAGAATCTGAACTAGAAGTTTAGAGAATCATATATTTGCAACACATTGCAAATCTGCCACATACATTTACTGATGACAAGGTGTCACTAAATTCTATATTCCTGCAGTAAAGTATCAGAAAGAGTGGAGGTACCTGATAAACCACTCTTCTCCCCAAATGAGAGCAAGAGGGGGAGAAAATCTGATAAGACGAGATATAACTTCTCATATACTTCCGCGGAAACAGAGGAAATCAAATCCTCAACCAGTAAATGTAATTCAACATCAAGTTGAAAGACACCTCACTGGATGCTCATCATCCAAAGCCCGACATAAATGTGCACAAATATTTTGGTGCCGGGACATCGAAACACCTTGACTCCATTTGTTGTAGGAAATCACAAGGAGTTAAAAAGGAATAAATATTTTATCCACAAACTTCAATGGTTCCACCAGAATCATATAAACTAAAGACTACATTTGTCGACATATATTTCTTCTCAAATTGCTAAAACCTTTTGGGCCCAGAACCAAAATCCAGGGTAGAGTGCCTCTTGCACTCATATTGGTTCACATAAAAGGAAGCAAGTAATGAAGAATAGCACTCGCTCAACAAATGAGTGGTATTTACCGCAGTAATACCTACTCCTCATAAGTATCTTCCATATGAATACTAAAAACTTCTCATTCATAGACAAAGTCAACGAGGTGGTGAGAAAGCGAGGCTTGTAGCAAAAGGGTTCACGCAGAGACCCGACATCAATTGTGATGTAACATACCCTCTTGGTATGGGTGGATTTATGTTTTGATACTAAATATCATTGGCAATAAAAAATAATAATATTATCCATGCAGTTGATGGATGAAGTGGCTACATACTCATATGAGTCACTCATTTCGAAAATCTCTTTTGAAGTCCCTGAAGGGCTTATACTTCCGAATCCAAAAGCAAATTGCAACAAGTTTTGTGTAAAACTTCATAAGTCACTCCATGACTTGAAATAGTCGGAAATCATATGGTACTACCGACTAAATGAGTTCCTTCTTAAAAAGGATTACTCGATTAATGATGATTATTTACATGTTTAATAAAGGAATCAATTTGACTTATTTTCATCACCTCAGTGTATATTGATGACCTCATCATCAATGTTTATACAAGACCTAAACATGCACAAAATCATCTCAAGACGGGAAATTTGGATTCAACCAAATTTAGCTTAAGTTTACAACTTGAGCATTCTCTCAAGAATACATATCAGTCTACATATATCCAAAACATATATGAGAAGTTCAATGTGGATATATCATATCAACAAAAGGTATATGATAGATATAAGGAATATCAGCTTATATCTCAAGCTCACAATAAATTTTGGGCAATTCCAGGCATCAGGAAAATCAAGATATGACCATGGTATGATATATTGGTATTGGCTCTTTATTTGATTCAAACAATGCCATATAAATGACTGAATTTGTTGGAATAGCTTTCTTATGGAAGTCATCTAAATAGACTTTATCGACTACTTCCACTTATCATTATGAAGTAATTGATTTATCCAAAAGCATTGCAAAATATGCATGCCTCAGCAGAATGATTAACCACACTCAAAATCATGGGGTTGAGATTCGTCAGAATCACATAACTTGATTTATCAAGATACTACCACTTGTGTTACTCAATACCTACAGGTTATATGAAGAGCAATATCATAAACCACATTGCTCGAAAATTACTTATCCTCATGAGTCATACAAAGGGGAGGAAACAATTTGCAAACAAAATACCGTGAAAATCCAACAGATTATTCACAATGTCAAGATCATATCAATGTAATTGGTATTACACATCCTCCAGATTTGCAAAGTTTAGGGGGAGTAATCTCCCAATCTATAACCTATTAACAATCCTCAGATTGCATATATTGTAATCTTTTTCCCTTCATGAGTTTTTCCCTAATGGTTTCTCATAAAGGTTTTTAACGAGACAATATAAACACAAGTGTTCGTATATGTCATAGCTTTTTCTCCTTATATTTTTTCCCACCGGGTTTTAAAGGAGTTTTCAATGGCATATCAAATCGCACTCTTTTCCCTTATGAGTTTTCTCTCAAAGTTTCTCATAATGGTTTTTAATGAGGCAATATCTTCTCAAAGATCATATGTCATACTTTCTATTTTCCCTATCGGGGTTTTTAAAGAAAGTACTCAAGACATATTAACTGTTCTCTAAACTCACTAATGAGTTTTCTCCTTTTTCAAAGGTTTTTCTCATATGGGTTATCAAGAGACAATAATCATTATATGTTGCATCATTTTCTCCTTATTATTTTTCCCACTGGGTTTAAAGGAGTTTTAGCAACATATCTACACTATTCTCCTCATATTTTTCCCACAGGGTTTTTGGAGGAGATTTTAAAATTATACAAAGGATTTCTCAAGATGGAAGATGAATATACAAGAAGCGTTCAACAATGAAACATTCAAGAACCGGTGTTGTACAAGGGGGAGTGTTAGGAATTAATTATTGAATTAATTAGCAAAAGGGTGTGTCCAACCCCGAACAGTCATGTATCTTCTCTGGACAGTCATGTCCCTTCTCTCTCTCTATTGCCAATAGGCACCTGTTCTGGAGGGATGCCTCTGAACAGACACCTCTTCTTCCCATCTCTTCCAGATGTATATATACTTGAGAATCAATAGAAATCAGGACTAATCGTCCATTCACTTCTAATCTCATTTTACTTTCGTTTTACTCTAACAGGCACGACGTTGGTGGGGAGGTGGCGAGGTGCTGCCGAGGAGATCGAGCGGCGGCCGAGGAGCTGGAGGTCGGGTTGGGGCTGGGGCTGGCAACGACGTCACAACGCTAACCCCAGCGTGCCAGTTAAAAGGTCGGGACGGGAGCAACAGAGAGCACATCGATTGTCTTTTTTTTTTGAGAATTAGCACATCAATTGCCATGTGTGCGTTTGTGTTGTACAAGGTTTTTTATAGGGATGATGGCTCATGTGGATTTGCTGGGCCTGGCCCATGTGCTTGGCGGAGCGGAGGGAAGTGCGGACGATGGAGACAGAAATGACGAGCGAAATGCAGTCCAGGTAGAAAAAGGAATGCTTCGTATTTTCTGTAGTAGAGATATGAGAGAGATCTCAGACGTCAATCTCTGTGGTTAACTTAAAATTAACGGATATAAAGTGATGACATATGGAGAACTATGAAAGCCTCCATCCTTTAATATTAGGTAAAGATTCACGAGCGGAAAAGGTGGTCAGCTAGTGCTACTGGGTTAAGGCCCACTGAGCTAGTGACACAAGTGCTATGGCGACAATTTAGTGCTACGGAGGCAACAAATATGCGCCTATTTTTTTGTTTTTCTCCTTTTGTTTACTTTTCATTTTTTTAAATAGATAAAATGTTGTCATATTTTTTTGTAAATTTAAAATGTATTAGGAAATTTAATTTCTGAAATTAGAAAATGTTCCTAAATTTTAAAAAAAATTGCATGAATTTAAAATATTTTAGCAGCTAAAAATGTTCAAGAATTAAATGAATATTTATGTATTTCAAAAATAATAATGAATTTAATTTTCTTCCTTGAATTCAAAAATCTCTTGGAACAAAATATATTTCTAGAATTCAAAAAATATTCATGAAATTGAAAAAATATATCTAGATTTTGAAAATGCTCTCATAATTCAAAAAATATTCAGGGATTTAAAAATAAAAATAAAAACAGATAAAAGTATAAAATAGCAAGAAAATAAAAAAAAACTCAAAGTAAACCGGTAAAACCGAGAATAAAACTGGTCAGGAAGGTTCAAAAGAGGTGGAAAACAAACACAAAACATACAGGAGGATGTCAGCTGCTAGACCCAAATAAGACAAGAGGGACGAGCAATTTTATTCGAGGTTTCAAGCGGTTTGTTCTCATGAGGTGTTTTTCTTTATTTTTTAGGGTTTTTCCTCTGGTATTTTCTTCTTTTCTCTTTTTCTTCTTTTCCAATGTTGCTTTTCTTCAAAAAAATGTTTACATAATTCTAAGAAGTGTTCACTTTTTAATAGGAAAAATTTCCGAACATTTTAGAATTTTTAAAAAGTATTCTCAAAAGTTTATAAAAGTATTCATTTAAAAAAAATATTCTAATTTTTTCAAAATGTTCACACATTTTGTATGAGAAGGTCCACACATTTATTGAAATAATGTTCGTGTAACTAAATAAGTGTTCACTGTTTTTAGAGCATGATTTTATGTGAAAGCAGAAAGACCGAGTAAGAAGAAAGTAAACCGAGAAACCAGTAGAAAAACTGAAAATAGTTGTTACTTTTTTTATAAAGGACTAGTTTTTTTGGAGGGTACAATGCTAGGCTTTATTACTCGGTAGTCAAGATTACAAGGATGATGCCGGGTTCATGTGGCTGACCCAACCAAATTCGGCATCCTGGAAAAATTACCCCTTTTTTAGAACCTTTTAGAAATTCTACCCATATGTGTTAGGATCGCCAATTCATATTAGACATACTAAATCCAGCAGCGGTCGATTGAAATTGAGAGAATAAGCTAAATAATTTTGACTTTGCTTTTTTTGATTCTGAAATTGCCTTCAACAACTAGTACTCCTGTGAAATAATAGATTAGATACATTTACTTTATATTCAAAAAATATTCGTTGATTTAATTAAAATAAATAAAATAAACCTCGCTATACCTGAGTAAGCGAGTGCTTAGTATGGTTGTGTGCTCCACTATTGCAGGTCATATTCTTATTGATCTACTCTCTGTGTTTGTATTGCCTGTACTAACCTTTTTATTCTTCTTCTATTTCTCATCATCCGTACTTGTTAGTATCTTTATGTTTGATGTCGTGGTAGCTTTATAGCGCGACATATAGTTGACCATGTGAGAAAACCGGCCCAGTCAAGTAGACATCGACATTTTGTATTGTCTGGCCTTGTGATTTGTTTATTGTCATTGCGAAGGTGAACCTGAGTGGAAACTGTTTCCTTTTAAAGTGATTTTTTATCACAGTTTTCATCCTTGCTTATAGCAAACTAGTCCTTCCACATCTTCTCTATCTGGAATAACTTTCGTAGTGGCGTGAACCTGAGTGGCATGGAGGTTGATCAATTCGATATTGCCAAATAAATATTTTCTGGACCTAGTGGGTTACAATGAACCGTCATGACATTTGATACCAAATATTTTTACTTTGTGATATACTTTTTCATGAATGCATTGTTTTCAATTCATTACTTGACATACAATGTTAAATACTTTATTCCAAAAATAATTAGAAAATTAACAATGCCATAACACCATGTTTCCATTTTAGTTTTAGTTTGGGACATTTAAGAAAATGTTTTGTTAAGATAGATCTCACTCCACCATTTAATTTATGTTGTTTATCTAAAAGAGAAGTTGTTGTCCTACTTGACAAAATTAATTTATGTCACTAATCTATTGTAATGCATCTATCATTATGCGTACTTATATTTAAATATGTATTGCACTCTTGAACTTGGTAGAGTCATTTGTACTTTATGAAACTAGCAAATAACTTTATAAATGTTTCTAATTTTACAAAAAGACTAGTATTTTTACATTTACCACAAAAGATAATTCAAGAAAGTATGAGGTGGCAACGATTATATTGTCCTAGATCCCCCGTGTGTGCCGTTGGCTGTGGTGCTACTTCCTTGGTCTGAGAGCTTGCTATCAAATCATAGTATCTAGAATTCAAACATCCCAAGGCTATAATTTGTTCATTTAACTGTTATAGTAGTTCTAACAATAATTAAATGATTAACAACTAACAATTAATGATGCTAGTGTTAACAACGACTGTATGTTCACTCTTTAATCGCTGTGACAAAAAGTTATGGCCAACATTGGTAACGGGATGGCTACGCCCAATGGTAACATAAAAAATGGTTTTATTTGACATTCTATTCCACTTGGTTCCTCGACCAAATGCACCCTGAAGAAAATTTTTGCACCAATGTTATCATTTTTAAATGGTCTATTTAACATCCGTCATGAATGGAATCCACTTTTCTAAGGCTATGCGCACTGGAGTATCAAACACTAGTATCATATTCATGATATTAGTGTATGATACTACTTTCACAGTGCATAGTATCATAGGTTAGTACTACCTCCGTCCAGGTTTATTAGTCCCAATCATATTTTGGATCAAAGTTTGACCACATATTTAACTAGCAAAATGTTGATGCATGTTATAAAATTTTATATTGTTGGATTCATATTTGGATACATTTTACAATGGCATTATTTTGGCTACGTAAAATTTATATTTTATTAGTTAAAATCATGGTCGAAATATGATCTAAAATACGAGGAGGACTAGTAAACCAGGGAAGAGGTAGTACCTTAAATTGCCTCATTTACTATCATGTACAACATTTTAATATGGTTTTAATATCATGATATGATACCAAATCCTCTCTTTCTTCATTTTCTGACATGCCACCTCACCTAAAATGCCTAGTTGGCATGCATGATACTTGCTATAATACCCCCACTGCGGATAGCCTAACCAAAAGATAGGAGAGCACCCCCTTATCCATTTGCCCGCTTTGTCATCGAGGAGGTGTCCCGTGCGATCCTGTTCGCGAGGCACGTCGTTGACCCCACGATCAAGTGAGGGAGGGAGGACCGTGCATGCATGCTTGTCGTGGTGTGCTCACGGTAGATGCCATGGGTAGGCTTATCGAACGTGGTTGGGGCCGGAGGGCACCGGTGGGCTCCGGAGGCAAGATTGGGGACACACGGTGTACCCAGGTTCGGGACCTCTGTGGGAGATAACACCCCTAGTCATGTTGAATCTTCTATGAGACTGATGCATGCTACATACCTGCAGAGAACTAAGGGCATGTTTATCACGTTATTAAAAGAGTTTATGCATCACATTCTTAAGCTTGTAATTAAGATGATTGAACGATATTGGAGATGACTTCTATTGTTAGTTTGTTTGTAAGTATGAACTTTTTTTGTGAATTATTTGTAAGTATAGAGTCTGTTTGTAGTCGCTCGACTATATTGTGAGCAACTTATTTTGCAAAAGGTCAGCCAAGTTTATTATAATCATCATAATGAGCTCAAGTATAAGATAATGGTTTCCATGTCTGATGCAACCCTTCATCTTTATCATTCATGTTTCTTCTAGATGTAAGTTTGTCTTCATCGATCCCTTTTGATGTTTCACTCCTGTTTCGACCGAAGCTGGTAAACGAGCATGTGCAGTTCAAGTCAATTTCGATCCCACTGCGAGTGAGAAGTGTAATCATTGGTCATTAAATTTTGTAATATATGCCTAAAATCCTAGAACCAAAATATTTTAGTCTGTATTTGCATGGGATTGTGTATATTTTACTGAGATGGTTTATATGTTACATATAATGTAACAAATATCTTAACAGTCAAATATTTTTATCTTGATGGTGAGGAATTGTTTACTGTTGGGCTTTCTGCTGTTTTGTCTCAGCCATGTGGAATGCCAGAAACAGAGCTACATTTGAGAAAAAGATGATTAAAACCTCCTTTGAGATAGTCTTTTCTGCTTGCACTTCACTGATATCTCGGACAAGTATCCAGAAGGAAGGGAATGATGATGCTTTGAGGACCGGTGCAGATTTGCTTCGTGCAAGCTCAATAAACTCGGTGAGCATCTGCACTAGTACGAAGGGCTTCGCTGCAGCGAACTGATCACCTTGGAGGGCTCCTGGAGGTTCGTTGTGTTTAAACCGATGTTGTCTTTAGCTGTGATGAACGGTGGTCAGCTTTATTATGTTGTGCACATTTTGGCACTACTGTAATACAATCTAGCCTATATGATGTGTTGTTAGGTTTTCAAACCACAATGCATGTTTTGATTGCGAGCGGGTTTCCTGGCAGTGCTTTAAACTCACTCTCTTCCTTTCTTGCCCGCTGTTCAAGCTCCTGTGTAAGACTAATTGTATTTTTGCTATGTTAAGTAATGGAAAGGGGAATAGGCTGGTTAAGAAAAAACATCCCACTGCATCATGTGCTTTAGCACCAGAATGACGTCTGGAGCAGTGGTTGTTTGATCTCGTCGGTTGTAAGGTCTTTCTATAGACCGTTGGCTATGATCTTGTTCTTTTTTTAAAGAAATATCAAGGCGCAAGCTTTGGTTTTCTCCGAGAAAAGAACAGAAACCACTCCCCTCGTTTTTATTTACTTTGCATATTAGTTTTTGACCTAATTCAAACTTTATAAAGTTTTGACCAAGTTTATAAAAAACAATCTAAACTTTCACAATACCAAATACATATGATATAAAAAGTATGTTGAATGGTGGTTCTAATGGTATCGATTTGCTATTGTGGATGTCAATATTTTTTTGTATAAATTTGGTCAAAGTTTACAAAGTTTGACCCAAGACAAAGATAATATGTAAAGTAAACTAAAACCCTGGGAGTATTATTTAACTAGCACCTACAAATGGATGCACTAGTTTTTTGAGTTTTTATTTCAAAGAAAAAAAAAGTTTTTCGAGTATTTTTTCCGAGGGAATGCAAGGCGCTAGTGTTAATTATTTCTTTTCTTTTGTGCCCCCGCAAAAAATAGTTTTTCTTGTGTGGATACTAGTGGCCTTTTTTTCCTTCTTTGTTTGTTGAGTTCTGAGGATAGTACTAGAGGTGTAGCCGGGCCCTTCAACAGTCACAGCACCGGAGTGGCCCACCAATCAGCCAACCCATTTCTCCCTCCTCTGCTCTGCTCCCGACCACGCCGGCGACGGCGAGGAGACGCCCAACGGCAGGCAACGACGAAGGCACGTCGAATTCAAGTTGCTCCGCTCCCCGGCCGGCATGGTCGCCCCCGCCGCCCTCTCCTCCGTCCGCTGGAAGCAAGCGCCACTCGCAAGGTCAGCTCTCACCAGTTCTACCCGCGCCCTGCAGGTGCTTGTGTTTATTCCCACTAGGTTCGTTCCACCGCGACCTTCCTAGCTAGCTCCTGTACCACGGTCACCAACCAACCACTCAGTTGCCGACCGCGTGCACGCACGCTTGTTTGCCTCCAGTGGAATACAGCGTGTTCCCACAAATTAAGTAGTAATGGCCACCAATACCTACATCAAGAAACGTATAAAGCTGGGCCTTGTGGGAGCCAATTCAAGTACTATAATATGATCAACTCGAGTCTGGGCGCTAGTCCCCGGTGCCCGTCTTGCAACACTCGCTTTCCAAGCTCGTTCACATGGCATGTGCTTGCCCCGGCCAGCGCCTTGAAGACCGCAATGTGCTTGCCCCGGCCAGCGCCTTGAAGACCGCAACGCCACCAGCGCGAGACCCGCCACATTGTCTTTAATTTTGGATTTGCTTCACGGGATGGGACACGATTAGTTTGGTTGATCAGATCCGGTGGGAGCAGTGTAGATGGACATACGCGTCTTTGGCTCAAGCAGGTCACTGGCCTGACCTTGATCACTTGTTCAGGAGCGCCACAACTGAGGCTCCTTCAGTTCAATACCACTAGTATGTCAGTAGAGACCTCAATACTGAATGAGCCCATTCACTTTCTCGTCCGGCAGACAAACCAATTGTCATCCTGCTCTTGTATCAACACCAGGCATAGCGGCACAGGTCGACTGACAGGATGCCCAGTGTTGTTAGCACTGACAAAAATGAGCGTGCTCTCTCTACTCTGTTTTTAATGGAATGGTAAAATCTCATAGATATAGATCACATGGTAGTAGAACAACTGTCGACCAGAGCCTTGGCCTCACGAATCGAAATACTCGTTGCATTTTCTCAACAAGACCACCATGTCTCTCCCCGATACTAGAGTATATTCTAGGACGACATGACTAGTTTTTAGGATTGGTTACTTATTACTAGTTATTTGTAGCTGATGACAGCCCCTTGTCCTTGTTTCTTTTTTCTAATCTGTGTGACAAGAAGTGCGGCTGCAGCCTGATTATTACTACTGCAGAACTAATTTTGGCTTTCTGCAGCTGCTTAGTGCTTTTGCCTCACACTCGTGTTTTGCAAGCAAAGCAAATGTACCATGTTAGCTTTGTTTAATCGCTGATTAATTAACACTCGCTTACCAAGCTCATTCACATGGCTTGTCCTTGTGCCAGCCAGTGCCTTGAAGACCGCAACGCCACCAGCGTGAGACCCGCTGCCTAGCTACTCTTGTTTTTACTCTTGGTTTTGCCTCACGGCTCTTGTAGATATTGATGTGTTAAGCCAAGGTGTAGTAAGTAAAAGCTGCGTGACATGTACACATTGGTCTATATAAACAAGAGAAATGTGTATGTGTATCTCTAGATATGAGCTGCTTAGTTTACTTACTATGATCGTATGATGTGTTCTCAATCTGTATTGGTAATCAGCAGGTACTGTTACAAGTCATCAACTGAACTAATCGCTGCCCAAGCAAATTAAGCGCGCATCTTATAGGACCAACTAGTCATTAAATTTGTACTCTTGTAGGACCAACTAGAACTAGGGCTAGATGTACTAGAGTAGGCTCCAAAACTTGTGTGTCTCAATAGAGCAAAAAACCCTAGTATATATAGGTTTGAGGGAGGGGAGGGGCTGCCACCCAGGAGGGAAAGTCCCTCCTTGGGGCGCCGGACAAGAGGGGTAGGAGGAATCCTCCCCCTAGTCCAATTCGGCTTTCCCTCCTAGGAAAGGGGGGTGCCACCTCCACTTGGGCCTTGGTGGCCCAAGTTGCCTTCCACCACTCGGCTTTTTTAGACCCGTTGATATTAAATTAAATATAAAAGTGTTCTAAATATTTTCAGACCCTATTATATATATATATATAATCCATCCTACCACATAGGGATAGTTACCCCACATGTCCCAAATACTACTATGTGGTAGTATAAATACTACTTTATCATCTTGAGTATGTTCATATACTATATATAAGATACTTCAAAATGAGTTTCAAGAAAAAATTGCAAGTTGGACCATAATTTTTATTATATTTGTGAAATACGTACATATTAGTACGTAAAAAAAGCATACTCAAAATATGATACATACTACCTAAAAAGTAGTATATATACTACCTAAACATCATTATATACTAAATACTACGCGTACATACTTGGTTTTGACAGATACTACATACAACATACAAAACGCAACGGGTGGTAACTACCACTGATGGTAGATAAAATTTGTCCTATATAGGGATATATATCGGTAATACCCGATACGCTCCGACACCCTTCCGGTTACCCCGAAATTTTTTCCACCTATGGATATTTTTCTGGAAGTTCATTTTTTGGCCAAAATTTGACAAATTTCTGGACAGAACTTAAAATGTCACTTTAAGGGTTCACATGTGCCCAGAAATGGCTCATATTTGCACAGCAGACTCATAATAGTGTTTATGATTTTCTGTAATTTTTATAATTTTTTCTGAGAAGTTCGAATTTTGGGTTAAAATTTAAAAAATTTGAACTTTTTGGCGCCGGGAACAATACCAAGTTATGTTGAACAATACCAACTATGGAAGTAAAAAAAATACTTGTACTGTAATGCGCGTCCGATCCAGATCCAAGAGGTGCTAAGCCAGTACTCCTACGCTCACTCAGTCTTCCACTCACTCACTCTGTCGAGCTGGTTGTGCTGTCTCTGTCTTCTCCACGGCCGGCGCTCCCCTGCTCTGCTCTGCTCTCCACTGCCCGCCCCTGCTGCCCTTCACCTCCGCCTTGCCGTCCGGGAACGCAACCCCCTCCGCCTCCCGCGGTAGACGCAACTCTGGTCATCTCGTCCTCTCACCACGGCGACGGCGGCTCCCGCTCGGATCTGAACCAGCCGCACCCTACCGGCCGCCACCGGACAGCAGCAGGTCAGTTGCCTCTCTCTCTCTCTCATTCCGTGCTCTGTTTCAGTGCCTCCATTCCTGTACTGTCCCGGTGTGACTCACTCAACCCCCATTTGCAGCTAGGTAGGCGGCACCGGCAGGAAGGCAGGCAGGCGGCATCCATCACCGGCACGGCAGACCTCCCACGCACAGCAGCAGGTCAGATCCCCCTCCCCTCTCTGTGGCACGATAGTATCAATGCCTGGGTTTGGTTGACCACACACAGAAATAAACTAGTATATCTTTTTAACCATTTTTATTTTATGTTTGTATACAAATAAAGAAAACGATTATGCTCTGTTTATGTTTTCCCACTCTCCCTCTCCGTGCCTTAATTATATTTCTCTTGTGATTGTAAATTCTTGGCCTGATGCCTGCATTTATACTTCTCTTGTGATTGCAAATTCTCAACAGGTACCCATCCCTGGCCTGCTGTGCCGTGCTGCAACTCAACCCCCATTTGCAGCAGCTAGGTACTAAGCAGAGGGAAGGCAGCCGCATCACCGGCAGGAAGGCAGGCAGGCGGCATCCCATCACCGGCGCGCTTGCGCCAACGTACGTGCTATACACACACTCCTCCCCTATCATTTGCAGCTTCCAGCAGCCTATTTACCAACAAATTTCTATTGATTCCTCAATGCAGGTGCCGCACATCGTTCATCCCTGCGTCCGGCCAGGGGATGGCCGAGGCTGCTCTCGGCGCGGCGCAATGGGTGGTGGGGAAGGCGCTAGATGCCGTTGCGGATGGCGTGCTGGGAGCTTGGGCAGCCAGCAGGAACTTTGGCCTCAACATCGAGGACCTAAGGATGGAACTGCTGCTCGTCAAGGCCACGCTCGAACAAGCTGCCCGCAAGGATATCTGCGGTACGGCCATGGAGGAGCTGCTGCAGAGGCTGCGGGACTCGGCACACAATGCTGAAGACTTGCTGGACGAGTTGGACTATTTTCGCATCCATGATGAGCTCCACGGCATGCACGATGCTGCCGACCAGCATGGCAGGACTGGCATCCATGGCCTTGCCGTCAATGCTTGTCACACAATCAAAGTTGTTGGCAAACATCTGGCATCTTTGCCCGCGTACTGGTTTGGTGCCCGACAACAAGATGCAACACAAAGTGCCAACTCTTGTGTTTGCCCGCGTGGTAGGAAGAGGTTACGTGACGATTCCTCCTCAAAGCCAAGCAGGCGTATGCCCAAGCTCGGTAAACTATTCTTCCCGGGCACCTCTTCCCCACATCCACATGTTCATGGTGATGAAGACCGTGGCAATGCGCAAGAAACACCAATGCCTGAGTTTAATAGGGTTGAGTTCTCTCAAAGGATGAAGGGCATTGTAGAGAAACTGCAGCCTGTGCGTAAGGATGTTAACAAGATTCTGCAAGGTTGTGGCCCTAGAATTGTCCTAGACATTGCCCAGCATCGTCCCACCACCACACCTCAGAGTGCCGAGCCAAAACTGTACGGAAGGGACCGTGTCATGAATAGCATCATACATGATATCACCAAGGGTCAATACTGTGACAAGGGTCTAACCGTGCTTCCAGTTGTTGGTCCGGGGGGAATGGGGAAGACAACTCTGATACAACACATATATCACAACCAACAAGTGCGGAATCATTTTCCGGTCAGAATTTGGATTTGTGTGTCATTCAGTTTCAACCTGGACAAGGTGCTAGAACAGATTAAAAGAGATACCCTTCCTGTTGAAGGTGAGAATGGGTGTAGTACAACACAAGAGCTGATTGAACACAGGTTGAAATACAAAAGGTTCTTACTTGTATTGGATGATATATGGCAGTTTACTGATGTGGATGACTGGAAAAAACTATTGTTGATACTCGGCAAGTCACAAGAAAAAGGTTCCATGATTCTAGTCACAACTCGGCAAAAGGAAATAGCAGATCAAGTTAAGCAAACTGAAGAGCCAAAAGAACTGGACGGTCTAGAACCTGGAGGGTTTAGGGAGCTATTCCTTATGTATGTCTTTGATGCTGAGAAATACCCAGATGATAAACTTCATTTGCTTCACATTGGAGACAAGATAATGGAAAAACTAAAGGGCTCCCCTCTTGGAGCAAAGACTGTTGGTAGATTACTGAGGACAGACCTTAGTCCGGGTCATTGGAAAAGGGTCCTAAACAGTAGACAGTGGGCAAAACAGACCGATAACAATGGAATTATGCATGCCTTGAAGCTTAGCTATGACTTTCTCCCTTTCCATCTGCAACGGTGTTTTTCCTATTCTGCATTGTTTCCTGAAGATTACCGTTTCAGAAGCCGTGAGCTCATCAGCTTGTGGGTCGGACTAGATATTTTGACACCTTGTGCTCAAAACCCAACCTTTGAAGGTGGTCTGAGAATTTTAAATGATTTAGTCATCCATGGATTTTTCAGAGCAGAGGAAACCAAAGGTGATCCACGATATGTCATGCATGACCTACTGCATGAGTTGGCATTGAAGGTTGCATCGAATGATTGTCTTAGTTTACGTCTCCCTAATGTTGGCTCAGTGAAAATTCAGCCAACCACCCGACACTTGTCTATAAGCATAGATGAATTCAATAAATATGATGTGGTGTCTGGTGAAAAATTAAAGAGTGAATTGGAAAAACTGAAGACAAGATTGAAGGTTGAACATTTGCAAACACTGATGCTATTCGGAAAAATGGATGAAGGTTTTGCCAAGATATTTGGTGATTTTTTGGGGGAAGCGAATGCTCTTCGTGTTCTTCATTTGCCCAGCATGCTTTGTCCCGTGGAGTCCATGTTACAAAACTTTTCAAGACTAGTCCACCTACGATACCTATCTCTAGGGACATATGAGCGGCAGATGCATCTACCACTTAACATCTCCAGATTATATCATTTAAGGATTCTGAATCTTGAGTTGTGGAAGGGCAGACATGATTTGCCCAAAGACATGAGCAACCTTGCCAAATTGTGCCATTTTTATGTCCCAAGTGATGATCAGCTTCATTCTGATATTTATAATGTGGGAAAACTTAAACTCTTAGAAGAGTTAAAGGTATTTCAAGTCAATAAAAAAAGTGAAGGGTTTGAAACAAAGCAACTAGAACATTTGACCAAGCTAAGGGAGCTTGGCATATACAACCTTGAGAAAATACATACAAAAGAAGAAGCAGCTCAAGCAAAACTGATAGAGAGAAACCACTTGAGGAGGTTAAAATTGGACTGGGATTATAAGAGGTCTAGTGTTGAGCCTGGTGTGGAAGCAGCGGTTCTTGAGAGCCTTCAGCCACATGGAGATCTTCAAGTGTTGTGCATTAGAGGGCACGGAGGTCCTTGTCCAACATGGCTGGGTGATGACTTCACTGTTGAAGCTCTACAATCTCTTTATCTGGATGGTGTTTCTTGGGAAGTTTTCCCTTCTTTAGGGAAGGCGTGGGATCTTCATGAATTAAGGTTGGAGAATATTGTCAGACTAAAGGATTTTATCATAGAGAAAAGCTTTTGCATGCTAACACGGCTTATACTCATTGGCCTTGGAAGTTTCAAAAAATGGGTTTACACAGGTGAACAAGAGTCTTCCATGGGCGGAGAATTGTTGCCACCAGATGCTCATATGTTCCCTCTTTTGCAAGTTCTGATTATTAGAGAGTGCCCGAGGCTGTTGGGGTTGCCTTTCCCAAACCACATTGTTTCCCCAGATTGGTTCCCCAAGCTACAAGAGCTCGAGGTAAACGGCTGTCCAGAATTCTCGTCAGTGATTCTCACCTCCTGGATTGAAAGTCTGCGTCGTGTCATGATGAAAAATGTAAAGCTAGCCGCGTCTTTTTGGTACTCAAAATCATCCAATGAAGCACAATTGAAGATTATTGGAGAGGCTGATTTGCATAGCATAGACCAAGTGTTAGTTTTTGATAAAGAAACAGGTCTAGAGAAGCTGACACTGGACAAGTGCCCACCTCTGGAATTGAAGCACCTTCTGATGCTTACCTCGCTGAGGACATTAATTTTAAAAAGTTCAGTTGGTCTAGTTGGACCACTAGGAGGAAGTCAGAGTGATGTGGAATGGAAGCTCCCTGTTGAGAATATCGAGATCTGCGAATTAAATGGTAATAGTGGGAAGGAATTGACAGAGCTCCTACCCCACCTCCCAAAGCTCTCCAAACTGAATATATTGAAGTGTAAAAACATAAAAAAGTTGGTAGTGGGGGTGGGGGTGGATGCGCAACAAACAACACAAGAAGCATCAGAGATGGGGGGAGGTGAAATAACAACAGCAGCAGAGGAAGATGATGATGGGGTGCTGCTCTTCCCAGCTCATCTATGTGACTCACTACGGGAATTGGAGTTGTATCACTGCCGAGAGCTGGTCCTGGTGGACCCGCCAACTCTTGTTCCTGGTGAAGGATGGCTCCAGGCTTTGCGATCCCTCCAGAGGTTAACAATAGGGTGGTCCCCAAAGTTTCTGTCCACCTTCTCCTTTTCCTGTCACATTTTCCCTTCCTCCCTGCAGTTTCTGGTGCTTTGGAATGTGAAAGGCTTGAGGACACTGGAGCCCCTCTCAAACCTCTCCTCTCTCACCAGATTAGAGTTGTATGGTTGTGGAGAGGATCTGAAATGTCAGGGCTTGTGGTCTCTCCTTACCACCGGGGGCCAGCTCAAAGAATTACAAGTCTTTGGGAGCCCTAGATTCTTTGCTGATTGGGATTTGGAGGATGCTGAGGGAGGTGAAGAGCAGCAGACACAGCTTGTTTCAACCACACTGCGGAAATTCTTCACGGATGACACAGCGGGACTCCTTTCTGCACCAATATGCAGCTTCCTCTCTTCCTCCCTCACCAAGCTGAAACTTTATGGGGAAGGGTCCAAAGGGATGGAGCGGTTCAGCAAGGAGCAAGAGGACGCCCTTCAACTCCTCTCCTCCCTCCAGAAACTAGTGTTTTGGAATTTCAACGATCTTCAACAACTCCCTGCAGGGCTGCGTAACCTTACCAGCCTCAAGATATTATCAGTCAACTGCTGTCCAGCCATCTCGTCATTGCCCAGCGATGCCCTCTCGGATTCACTGGAAAAGCTAGATGTCTACGGCTGCAGCGAGGAGCTAAAACAGCAGTGTAGGGGGTTGGAGGGAACCATCCCCGAAATCAAAATATGCTGATCCAAGGTAACACAACCATACTTTCTTGTGTTTTTCCACTTTGCCCTTTTCCTGCAATCCTTCTTAATAACGCTGTGCTTGTTCCCATCTGCTGTGCAGGACAATGCCTTGTACATTCTTCTAGCCTTGTAGAGCTCTTCCCTTCCCATTCAAACACATGCATGACACAAGGGCCTTGTGGCTGTGGTCTTCCTTCCTGTACTTAAATCTGGTAAGTACATCTAAACTGGAACTTTACTCCTGCTGTACTATATCTGATAAGACACAACGTGTGCTGATTGGCCCTGATCTTTCACTACACACTAATAACATCAATATTTGGGGTTTTTTGGTGGAGAAGTTGATCTATCTAGCAACCAGAAATTAGATAATTTGGTTCAAGAAAAGTAGATGTGAGAGGAGAAGCAGAAAATAAGATGGGGATTAAGCACATGGGGGTGCACCCAAAATACCTTTGTGATTGAGACTTCTCAGCACCTTTCTTTGATGCAAAGCACATGGGGCTGTCATTACATGTAAATTAGCTGCAGGAACCTTCATTCGGGGTGTCCACATCAATATCAATTATATACACTTCCACTTAAACTCGCAGCAAAAAAATGCACTTTTACTCCTGTAATATCAGATTTCCATTTTCTTCTCAATGGTAGTGAAAGTATTTAAGATTTGTTTCTCAATGCCCCCTGTCATTCCACAAGTTGATAAAATCGACATTTTTAGCAGCCAATGCCTTCTGCAAGCCTTATTTTTTTCTAGATGTAATTACCAACAAAACCTGTGATCACCATTTTTTCGGTTCTCTGTGCAGGTGTTCGTTCGATCTTATAGGCTTCTTCATATCTTGCATTTAAGTTTGGGTTATTGTCATTCATCAAGACGTGGCAGTCTACTTCCCTATTTTGGGTGTCACAACTCACAATCAAAATAGCAGTAGGACATCAGTATGGAATAAATGAGACTTCGGGTCAAGCTGCTGATATTAAGGTGATTTTTTCTTTTCATATACTGCTATGTTGCTGTCAGTGCCAGGTGTTCTTGCATTTCTAATTTCTGTTGGCTTGTTGTTCAGGTGTTCTTATGTTTGTTTGGTGGGCTTTCAAGCCACTTGTGTTTACATTTTGTTCAAAACTCATGAAGACTGAAGGTGTGCCTGGATAATGTTCAGTTTTAGGGATAAAAGAATCATCTTGGCATAGTTATAGAAAACAATGAATTGTCAGTGTGTTGCTGCTGATCATGTTTGCTGTTTTGCCATCCAGGTATACTTGCAACTGATAGGTTTGCAGTTTTTCAATTCAGTCTACAGGTATTCTTGCATCTGTCATAACTGTTGTTGTTTAACGAAATTTAATGGCGTGTAGGATCTTCAGAAGAATAACAGGCATAGCATATCAGTGCACGTGTGGAGCCAGTTCTGACCATAAGCAGTAGTAGCAGTCTCAAGGTAATGCATTGCAGGGCATGTGCGATTTTGAAATTGTAAAATTCCACTATGGCACTAAGGTGCATAATCGCAGCCTATCTATAAATAACACTAGTTTGTTCCATCTCGGTATTAACATTAATATGCAAATTACTTTTATTAACAGTGAATCAGGATGTTTATTAATGCCGGGAATTTACTTGGTGCCCCAAAAGTACTTACATGTGAAACCTGCCTATCTAGTGATGGGACTGTAAGTACCTTGCCCTAATATAATTTTACCTATTTCAGTCAGACATGCATGTACTGTCGGTAGGTAATCTCAGTTATGATGTTTGCTCAGTTTTGTAGATGAATCTCCTCGGAAGCAACAGATTGAGCTGGGGGAAAGGTGTGGTTGACTGAGGCAGTCTTCTTCCACTGCAATAGCCACACGCGAATGGTGCTGGTCGGTGGATGCAGTTTTAACTTTCAACTGTTCCTTGTGACATCCTTGATACCTTGCCCCTCATTCTATTCTTCCTCGAACGCAGTGTACCAACCAAATCCGTCTAAGCGCACACTGGTAGCCCAGGAATTGCTGCAGTCGTTGCCAATAGCATCCCCCAAGGCACATTGTCAAGTTTTTGTTGCAGAAAGATTTTTCGAAGGTCAGGTTTGGGCAAGAAAAGTATCAAGGTCAGGTTTAAATATTCAGATCTGCTTCATTTTAGTCGCATGGAGGGATGATGCTTCCTGTACTAACTAACAAGTGACTCCTGTGTGCAGACAAACAAGCCATAAGTGAATGGCTTATTATTATTTCCTTAAACCCCAAATACCAGAAGATGCAGCTTATTATCGAAAACTTGCACTGCAAAGGTAAGAAGGGATTATTCATGTCTGCTGTGAGTACCAGAAGAGGGACATAATTAGCCCCAAATAACTGAATGGCTGGTCGAATTTTGCAGGTGTGATGAACTCTAGCAGGGTGTGCTCAAAACGCTGCAGAGGTTCATTCATGCGAGGTAAATAGGCCCCAGTGAACTGTAACTTTGCAAGATAGCTACATGATCTTATCAGGTTAATTGACTTGAAAACATTTCAGAGTCGGCTGCCAAGGAGGGTGATGAATTGACCTGAAGCCATGCTAATGAAGAAGCAGCAGATACACTGCCCAGGCTAGAAGAAGGGTATCCTGCAGATGGGTATATCTGAAGCCTGTCAGCCTTGTTATGCCTCTCAGAATTAAGTTGCTGCGATGAGTAGGTCCATATTGTGTGTGTGATGGTTAGTATTTCGGTCATTCGGTATTAGTGTAGGCTGTGTAGCACAAAATATTCCAACCCTGACCGACAGAAGCATGCCAATTACTCACACATCTCCCTCCTTGTCAGGAACCAGACTGCATCTTCTTCTGAAGAAATCCACACTTGTCATGTTAGTTAACTGAAGAAATTGACACCCAGCGGTTGGCGCAAACCAGGCACATTGTCGACCGTCTGACGGCAACTTACTGCCTCGCCCTGAGTTACGACACACCGCCGCCCTTGATCGCGCATCCAATGGCTCTGAAGACTGGAGCTGTCGCAATTTGAATTATCTTCCGCTGTCTCCTTGTTTACCTGCCTTACTTTAGCATTGAAGTTACCCTTTCCTGTGGTTGGAATGGGCGCAGAAGCAGAACCATCAATTTTGCCGTCAGGCCTTTGTGAAATTGTTAAGCTTGTGATGTTGTACAGAGTCAAGTTTCTGTCTTGAAGTGAGAAGATGATTGATGTTCACCACACCTTACACATTCTATGTATCTCATTGTCATCATCTGGTAAGTCATTCTATCAACATCCATATTCACGTCTCGAGTTATAAGGGTGTGGCTTACCTTCTTGTTGTACTGAGCTGTTACATGTTTGTCAGCTCTAACTAACTATCTTAAGCACATGCTGGTCGCCCAGGAATTGCTGCAGTCGCTGCCAATGGTATCCCCCAAGGCGCATTTGAAGTTGTTGCTGCAGGAAATATTCTGAAGGTGGTCCATGCTGTGGCTTCAGCATTAATTGTGAAAGAAAATTATCAAGTTCAGGTCTAAATATTCAGATATGCTTCATTTTAATCACATGGAGAGAATGCTTTTTGTATTAACTAACAAGCAACTCCTCTGTGCAGGTCATAATGACAAACAAACAAACAAGCAAAGATTATCATTTGCTTGAGCCCCAATTACCAGAAGATGCAGCTGACATATTTTGAGAGGAGACAAGATTATCATTACCCAAAACGGCACTGCAAAGGTAAGGAAACACTGCGTGCCTGCTCTGAGTAGAGGGACATTATGTATAATGGAATGGCTGGTTGAATTTTGCAGGTTTGAGTGATTGGAGAAGGCTTAGATGCTGCAGATCAGTTGAGGGCACCGAAAGGAACATGGTACTCACGGTTCCTGCCAAGAACGGTAGCCAAGGACTGCTACACACCTACTCAATGACCCCAGCAACTGGTGTACCTAAAACACTGCTGAAGGTTCATTTCATTCGAGGTGAATAGGCCAAACTGAACTGCAGGAATTACACTACTCCATGTTGTTATCAGGTTAATTGACTGAAAATGTTTCAGAGTCGGCTGCCAAGGGGGGCTATGGATTGACTTGAAAAAAGTCAACGGACCAATAAGCATGATGGTATGTAAGGAGTGCCACACTCGTACTCAACGGCTCCAGCAATGTGTACATGCACGTAAAACACTGCAGAACATTGATTCGTGTGAGGTAAATAGGCCCAAGTGAACTGTAACTCTGCAAGATAGCTATGGATGAACTGACTTGAAAACATTTCAGAATTGGCTGCCGAGGAGAGGAGGGTGATGATTTGACTTGCAGCAGGTCCATGGACTAAGAGTTATGCAGATCTAGGCGCGACATGCTCGCTGGAGCCATGCTAAGGAACAAGAGGCAGACATACTGGGTAGGCTAGCAGAAGCGTAAGCCTGCAGCTAGGTGGTACGTATATCTGAAGCCTGTCGCCTGGTGACGTCGCTCAAACCGACCTTTTTTTTTTTTTAGGGCTAAAAATTTAAATTTTTTTGAGGGCTAACGCTCAAACCGACCTGAATTGCTGCTACGGTTAATAGTATTTCCCTTCATTCAGTATTAGTAGTATATCTCAGATTATTATTGTGAACCGTGCCAATTAGTACTACTTACACATTTCGTTGGTTTACTACTGCTGCTGTGCCAACAGAAGTGGCATGGAACGGAAGGTACCTTGCCTGCCTGCCTGCCTGCCGAGTGTAATGGGAAATCCTACTCTTGAGTGTCAGCGCCGAGGATATCTGGCAAGGCTGAAACCACTGTTTTCTTTCACAAATGGTGCTGCTCATGCATCTCCCCTGCTTTTCAGTCAATCAAATCATACCCGATGGGTGCTTGCTTTGCTTACTTGGAGTTGCGTCTCTGCTCATCTTCTTGCAGCAAAGTGTATGTGTGTGCCCAACTAAGCTAAGCTAAGCCAGATGTGTTTATTCAGAAACAGACTGGCTGGAGATTTGTTTATTTATTCCCATTCAGAGAATTTTGTAACTATGTGATCTTCCATCAGACGCACGCTGGAAGTTTATTTAACTATTCAAATTCCTATATTGAACATCTGCCAATCGAACGTGGTGTTGTTTCCTTTGATTTGTTTCCTCGCATTCAGAGAAATTTGTAACTATGTGAGCTTCTACCAGACGCATGGAATTTGTAACTGTTCAATTTTTTTCTTTGCAACGGCGTTACTAGTTCATACCCATGTCTGATGTCTTGGATGTGCCATAACGAATGTGCCATAACTCAAACCAACCATTCACTGCGCGCGCGCACACACACAAAATATCCATGGACCGATCGTCGGTTAGATGGACTTAGGTTGCTGCACGCCCTAACGTAAGCCTAAAGGCGGAAGCCGTGAATTCGTATTTGAGGAGAGCAACTAACTTGCGGGGAACCTCTACAATGACCTGGAGCACCCTAAGTAGTGCGTCTAGCCGCCACCACATATCGTGTGATGGGCGCATCCTCTAGATTCTCTTTTCTTTATTTTCGGGTCTTAGACAGTTCTTTTTTTTTTTTTTTGCTTTTCAGTTTTCGTCCGGCTTTCCCTAGGTTTTGAAGGAAAAAACCATGGTTTTTTTTGTGTGGAAAAAAATTGTGCTTCCACAAGAAGCACAGATTCCGCGAGAAGCACATTTCTCGGAGACGACGAAGCACAGATTCCGCGAAAAGTACATTTCTCGGAAACGAAAAAAAAACTATGCTTTGCTTCTTGTGGAGGCACAAATTTACTTCGCGAGAAGCATAGATATGCTTCTTGGAAAAAAAATGCTTCCACAAGAAGCACATATTTGCATCTTGTGGGCTCCTATGGTTTTCATCATTCACTTTTTTGGGTGCTGGTTTTCTGCCTTTTTGTTGGGTTTTTTGTATTTTCCCCTGGTTTTCTTTTGGTTTTCGATTTTTCCCTAAAAAAAAGTTCATCGAAACCTTTTAACATGAATCTAGTTTCGAAGAGCTCAACGCGACAATCCAATGGTAACGGTTCAAGACATAAACATTCGATACTGACGCAATGAGCGCACTATAGGACCTCTCTAGGAAGCCAGCCAGACTCCATCCGAAAACGCAAGACCCTATTTCAACCAGCCCCGTGATTTCAACAAGGAAACAACCAGTTTTCAGTAGGTGCAGTTCCATCACGAGCGAAAGGAACTCAAAGGTGCAACACATAGTCTAGCTGAGGCAGCGACTTTTGTTGCAACTAGGAAGAAGGCATGTTTGGTTCAATAAACCACCACGCACCACGCTACATTTATATACTGTTGGTTATTGGTCAGTAGAACAACTTCTGTGAGCTAGAAAAATAACCATATATTTTGGCACCCTCTGAATTCTCATATGCTGAATAGAGAACCAAACCAATTCTACTAAGAAAAGGTAATGCCTATTTAACAGTTGCCTGAAAAATTGTTGGTTTCGACGAATTTTCCCTAACCACGTGATTGAAACCCAACAATTGCGGCTTTGTCTTCCTTCTCTCACATGACTTCTTCTCCCTCCCCGCACCGGCCATCCCAATGTTGGCTGAACTGCTTGCCGACACCACCCATGGTTGGTGAGCACTGCCTTAGACCACCTCAGGGTCTCGTCGTCGCCCAAGGTTTTCCCTCTAACCCCCCTCTCACCCCACAAACTATTCTGGCATTGACTATCCCACACTCTAGAACCAAAACTATCAACCTTTTGTTGCTCCTCCACCGTCAACACCGCGGTCAGCAACATCATCCCTCTCTCCATTGTGCTGGTGACTTGTCCATTTGTGGTCGCCGTGTGGTCTGGCCGTGTGGCATCTCATGTAGTGCCAAGGGACTCATGCATGGTACACGTGTTTGTGTGACTCCGATGTGTGGTGCTCTCTCTATTTCTTCCATGTTTTTGGTACGAGAATATAATTTTAGGTTTGGCTTTGGTGAGTCGATGTTGTTCGTAATATAAATGGCGGACCTTGAGTTTGCACAAATAAAACAAAATAATCAAGACAATAGTGAGTAGGAGACCTCCTAACCAGCGCATTCTTAGAAAAAGTGGCACTCGCTACCGATTCCCCTGGGCCGAGGCCCATTAATCTTTCATTCACTCGATCCCCGCTCGCTCGCTAGCTTTGACCGTTCCGTCTGTAACGTCAGTTCCCTTTTTTCAACCAACTGGCTCGCTCGCTTTGTTCCAAAAAAACTGGCTCATTCCCTTTGACCGCTGGTGTGGACCATTGACTTTTAAAAAACGTAAGTTTACAAAAAATCCTGAAAATTTCATGAATTCTAAAAGTTCAAGAATTTGAAAAACATGAAAATAGAAAAAATCATGAATATGAAAAAAATGATTTTGAAAATGGTTTGCAACAAAATTTTGGGAAAAAATTCACAAATTTGAAAAGGATTCATGAACTTGAAAAAAGGTTCATGAATTTAAAAAAAGTTCATGGATTCAAAAAAAGTTCACTTATTCGAAAAATAGTCATGAAGTTGAAAAAATATTCAAGAATTTCAGAATTGTTCACATTTTCCAGAAACATTCACGAAATTGAAAAAAAGGGAAAAGGAAGAAAATAAAAAATAAAAATAAAAATAAAAAACCAAGTAAAACTGGAGTAAAACTAGAAATAAACACTAAACAAAAAGAAAAAGAAAAACCAGACCTTGAAGCTTCCTCTAACCGGAGCCCAAGGTGGAGGGAGCTAGTTGGCAGAAAGGGCTCTAACCAGCGCTTAAGACGCCAAATAGAGGGAGCAACTAAGTGTAGGTTAGCCCTAGCGGGAGACCTTCAGGGTCGCTTTTGGTGGCCTGGGATCACGCCAAGTGGTGCGTCCAGCCACCGCCACTTGTTGGGCACGCACTTCCTCTGGATTTTGCTTTTTTTCTATGAGCACTTTAGGGTTTTAGGTGGATTGTTTTTTTTTTTCTGACTTTTCGGTTTTCCCTAGGTTTTGTAGAAAAAGAATTGCCTCACGTGGAGGCACAGAGTAGCACAGCTGGATTTTTTTTCTATGCACCCTTTAGGGTTTTAGATGGTTTTTTTTTCATGGAATTTTTTTTATGCTTCCACGAGAAGCACATAGTTGTTCTCGTGGAGGCAGAGAATATCTGTGCTTCTCGAAAAACAAAAACAAAAATATGTGCTTCCACGAGAAGCACAGATTTACTTCTCGTGAAGGCACAGATTTGCTTCCGCGAGAAGCAACTGTGCTTCTCGGAAAGCAAAAAATATGTGCTTCCACGAGAAGCACATATTTGTTTCTTGTGGAGGCACATGTTTGCTTCCGCCTGTGCATCTGGAAAATAGAAAAAATATGCGCTTCCACGAGAAATACAGATTTGCTTCTCGTGCAGGCATAGATTTGCTTGCGTGAAAGAAAGAAAAAAGTGCCTTCACGAGAAGCACAGATTTGCTTCCGTGAGAAGCACAATGATGTATTCGAAAAGAAAAGAAAAAAAGAAAAACTACAACCGTGCTTCTGGCTCCTTTTTTTTTCTTCCATTTTTTCGTCATTGGTTTTTATGTTGACATTTTTTTCTTCAGTTTTCCATTTTATTGGTTTTTTGTATTTGTTTAAAAAAAGTTCGTCGAAACCTGTTAACATGAGATCTAATTTTAAAGATCTCGACGCGAGAAATCAAACAATGAAAATGGTTTAGGATTTGGATGCACGGTTCAAGTTAATAAACGAATCTACGAAAAAAAAGAAAACTCTCAACTTACGACAAGTGGCACACATGTAGTGCCCCACTAGTCAGCGCCTGAGAAGATGGGGAGTGACCTTTGCAACGGGAAGTCTTTAATTAGTGATTTCGCCCAAATAGGTTTTGTAGTTTTTTTTAGACAACTAAATAGGTTTTGTAGTGACACACCCATCAATTTATTTATCTTGAGATTGAGACAAACCCATCAATTTACAGAAAAGGAAGAAACATGGAGCGGGCTGGTGAAGCCCATGTACCCGGCCCTGCAACATTACAGCACCGGAGTGGCCCACAATTGATCAACCCACCATCCCCCTTCCTCCTGTCCTCTGCCCTGCTCCCGACGAGTCCACCAGCAGCAGACGACCGACGGCGAGGAACGGCGGGCAAGGAGGAAGATGCATTGTCGTCTTCCATTCCGGCTGCTCTGCTCGCCAGCCGGCATGGTCGCCGGGCCTCTCATCCGTCCGCTGGAGGCAAGCGCACCGTCACCACTCACCAGGTCAGCTTTCATGTCCCTGCTTGACGCCCGCCAGGTGCTTGTGTTTATTCCCGTAAGATAATTTCCAGTGTGACCTACCTAGCTAGGTTGAGTACTACAGTGACTAACCAACCACTCGGTTGCCGAGCGCGCTCGCTTCAGTGCCATCCCACTGTTCCAGGCACGGCCCAACTGCAGTAGCAATTCACGGCCGGTATTATATCAGTAGACACCTCAATGTAATCCTGGTCTCTCTTGATCCTACTCTCTCTCGTATCAAATTCAAATCCAGGCATAGCCGCACATGTCAACTGGATGTCCAGTCTTGTTATAGCACACATAAAATCGAGCGTGCATGCAGCCTCGCACGCCGCTCTCTCTACTCTCTTCTTCATCGAATAGTAAAATCTCCTTGCTTTCCGCAGAACAAAAAATTGCAAGTAAACGGACATTACAGCGTCAGCTGGTTCACGACTAGCCCGCATCGTGGGATGGCACCAAGACATATGTTCATGCTGGCATTGTAGGAGGTGTTGAACGAGTGGCCATGGGTATCAGACCGTCTACGTCTAGCTAACCACCCATTGCTGTTGGTGAGTAAAAGCGGCGACAACTCTTGCTTACCTTCAATCAACTATAGTAGGATTCATTCACATATGTGCTAGTCTGAAAGGAAGCGAGCTGCATGATGTGTGTTCAGCTGTAGCCAAGTCCAGTCAAGAAAAATGTCATGATCCCCTTACACAGCAGCCACTGGCCAGATCTCTTTTTTCTACTCGCTCGTGGATAACCAATCGCTGGCTCGCATTCTCCTGTGTTGAACATTTACAAGTCCCATCTGTCCACATTCTATTTCCACCTGGTCCCCCCTATTTACTAAGGTTACGTACCCTTCTCAGCTGCAACCCCCAACTGTCCCGAGAGCTACGTCCTCACCGGCCTAGTCATCTTCTCCCAACAGCCAAAGCTGTACTGTTCTTCTTCGCCTCCCCCCTCCACATTGCTGATCTCTTCTTCTCATCATGTTTCTTTCTGTTCACATCCCATCTTTTCCAGGATACTCGGTTCATTAGGCTTCCCATGATCTGGTAATCAGGCAACATTACCGTCTGATGGTATTTTGTCTCCCTTTTGTTTATCAACCCCCTACAGGTTGCTTTTTAGCATTGCACACCTTCGAATGTGTAAAAGAATTTTGCATCACGGCAGCTTGTCTTTTTTCATCCCTGTTACAGTTATAACTGAGTGGCCCTGCAATGTGGACGTATACCAACCTGTGTATTAGAACTGTAGTGCTACATCCAGGCTCATTTCCTTTTCTTCCTGGACCAGGGAGCCAAAAATCAATGTCCACCTGCCCTTCTCCTTATTAAATGGGCACTAACCAACACTCAACAATCATCACAACCATCGGATATACTGTATGCGCCAGCTCGGTGGGAGTAATATTGACAATAGTACTTCTCATTTGATGCTAACCAACCGACACGTTCATGATATTTTGGTACTGGCAGTGCCAAAAATCTGTGAAAAAGAAAACAATGGCGAAAAGTCTCCGCGTGTGATTTGGCTCCCTCATTTTCTGTCATTTTTTGAATGAGTGAAAACTGCACAATTATATGATCAAGCAAAAGGACAACACTTTCTCTATAAGAGCCATCAACTACACGGGACAATGGCAGTCGTCCGCATTCTCACAGTTAGATTTTAAAGCTAGTTTTTCTTTTCAGGGAACAACTAACATGAAGGTGTGACTGAACATCAATAATTATGTAGTACGGATTAAGTACTGTAACACTTGCATATCACTCTAAATTGGCACAGTAGCGTGCTAAAGCCGCTAAATTGTACTACACGATGTCGTTAGCGTGATGCCCCTACAAATATTGTAGCATTGCTGTAGCACTGAGATTGCGTGTTATTTAAAACTTTGGGTATACATCATAATTTTTGAAATAAGTAGTATGGATTATGTATATCCTAAATTCATTTTTGTTTGTATGCCGATTCAAAAAAGTTCCATAAATCGTAACTTCGGATTCTCAGTTTCTTATAAGATACATAAGTTCGAGAAATTTATTATAATAAAATTACCTGCAATCAATATGGTGGACTTCTCAGTTATCCACTGGACTTGGTCTGAAACGAATCGAGCTGCATGTGTGTAGATATATAGCCAAGTCAGGTCAAGCATAATATCCACTTGTGACGCCACTGATCAAGGACAAGTAACCAGTGGTTGTTGGCACTCACAAAATTGTGTACGTCTCGTGTTCATGTCACTATATTCTCCTCTATTGAGCATTAAAGGTCGCATATGTTCACATTCTATGTGCAACAGTCCCCCCCCTATTAACTAAACGGTGTACCTTTCTTAGTTGCCAATTCGCAACTGCCCCGAGAGCTACGTCCTCATCTTCTTCAACCCGAGCACCTCTTCATTGCTGATCTCTTCTTCTCATCTTGTTCATTTCTGTTCACATTGTATTTTTCCAGCATAGTTGGTTTCATTAGGCTTTCCGTGATCTAGTAATCACGCAACATTACTGCTTGGTTATATTTTGTCACTTTTTTTATCAAAGCGTACATGATGTGTTTGAGCATCGCGCACCTTTAAATATTGCGCACGAGTACAAACTATGAACTCACATACTCCCAAATTTTGAAACAACAAAAACTAAAAACAGCAAACTGAAGTCTGTACTGCAGTGTGCTTCATTCTGTTTTTGAAACACCCTCCAAGCTCATCTTCGGATCAAGGGTGTAAGCTTCTTTTCTGACGTGTTGAATGCATACAAAATCCAAAACCCAAAATCATCCACGTGTGGGACAATTATCCCCACAATTTGGATAATTATCATATATAGGAAATGACGAGCAACCAGTAGGCTGCCTACATTATTTCGACATCATAGTGAAAATGGGCAGTAAAATTATCATGTCTCTTTATCTGTCCAGCATTGCACCATGATGTGATATTTGACAAGGATCGGGCATCACGACAGCTTGTATTGACGACAGCTTGTAAAACACTCAACAATCATCACAACCAACGCATCTGCTCCAGCTTGGTGAGAGTAATGTCACCGCCAACTCAAAAATATCATGAACCAGTAGTACTCCTCACTTGATGCTAACGAACCGACACGTTCATAATGTTTTTTGGTACCATGTCACTCTGGCAGTGCTAAAAATGTGGGGAAAAGAAAACAATGACGAAAATTCTCTGAGTGTGATTTGTCTCCCTCATTTTATGTCCTTTAGTAATGAGTGAAAACTGTATAATTATACCATCAAGCAAAAGAACAACGCTTTCTCTTTAAGGGCCATCAACTACACGCATTTTATGTCCAACTATGAAGGTTTTTTTTTTTCTGCAGGGAAGAACTATCACCAAGGATCGAATGCTATAGTGGCTTAGACCAACAATTATGTACGAATTAAGTGTCGTACCATCTGCTTATGGATCAGTCTGGTTTACATCATAAATTTTGAACTAAGAGTATGGATTATGTATATCTAGATTCATTTTTGTTTGTATCGGGATTTCAAAATATCAACAAATAGCACTCGATTACGTGTAATAAAGTTGAATCCTTAGTTTTCTTATGAGCATACATTATTTCCTGAAATTTATTATAATAAAACTACATGAAATTAATATTCTGGAATTCTCGGTTATCCTTTTAAAATTTTAATTTTTAAAGTAATAAATATCATGGAAACCATTGGATATAGTTTTAAAGAAGCCTAGAAAAAGTATCATGAATTCTCAGTTTTCTTACAAGAGGCATAATTTCTCTGAATTGGCATACTAAAATTTCATAGGATTAGTAGTGTCTAATTCCTAGTTATACACTCAATATTTGAATTCTAGAAAATCACGTGTTGTTTCCCCAAAAAATCCCCAGAATTAATATCATGGACTTGTTAGCTTTCTCAAAAGAAAATATATTTCTTGGTATTAGGGCATCTCCAACGGCGACACGCAAATTTCCTCCCGCATCCGTCCGCGGACACGGATGTGGGAGGCCGCCATCCAACCGTAGCCGCATATATTTCAAACACTTTATGAATCAACCGGATGAAATTCATGCAAACACGGCCGGATTTCATATGAACATGCCGGATTTCAAATAAAAATGACGGATTTACATTTACATCAACTAAGCGGTGCTTGTCTGGCTCTGGAGGTATAATTAATACCTAATCGAAATGATCGCCGGCACCCGTTCCCCGTGTCCAGCCATGAGCGCCGAGAACTGAAGCTTTGCCTTCTCCAGTTCCGGCTCGGCGCTCTCCAGCTCCGCCTCCGTAACTTCCGCCTTTGGAGCCCCGAAAAATGAAGCTGTCCGCCTCCACGTCGCCGCCAAGCGACTAATCGGCCGCCGATGCTCAGCCCACCAAGCTTGGCGTCGACGGGAGGGGAGGAGCGGTGGCCTTCTTGGGACCCGAGCGGCGGCGACCTGCCGTGCACTACTCTTCCTTGCTGCCGGTGGCGCCCGCGGACGTGCCGGCTTCATGGTCATGGTGGGGGGGGTTTTCGCGTCCCGTCGCGGAGCCGGCGATGTCGTCCTCATCGTCGGTCTCGCCGAACACCGCCTCGCCCGCCTCGTCGTCGCACTCCTTGTAGGCGGCTGGCGGTACCGCGGAGTGGTAGGGCTCGAGCAGTGCCGCCTGCTCCGCCGGGTCCGCGTCCGGCGCGATCGCCCTGCCGGAGAGCTGCTCCTCCGCCTGCAGGTGCTTCTGGAGGAGTTGGTGGTTGTAGGCGGTGTCGGCCTGCGCCTCTCGGAACTGCTCCTCCCGCACCATGTCCATGTAATGGGCACAGGCCTCGCCGATGGTCATGGTGCAATGCACCGGCGAGGGTGGCACGGAGGAGGAGGAGGGTGGCGCGGACGAGAAGGGTGGCGCCGGCTCGTCGTCGGCCACGTCTTCCATTGGGACGTCGTCGTCCTCCGGCTGCCTGCCGGCCAGCCAGCCGGCAGCAATGGCGGCCAGCTGCTTCTTCTGGTCCGGCGTCAGCCCATCCCAGAGAGCTTTGGCGGGGGAGAAATCCATGGTGGGAGTGGTGCAGAGAGGGATCGGAGGCCGATGACTGCGGCTATGGCCGGGGCAGCAGTTTATATAACAATGGCGGGCGGCAGAGGGACGGGTGGCTGGCGCCGGAGTAGGTGCCTCGGCAACCGCGTGTCATTAATGTGGGCGGCAGACGGACGGACGGGCGGCCTTCGTGTCGTTTGAACGCGTAGCAGTCGCCTGCACCGGAAAGCGGCATGGGCGGCGCTCTCTCGGCCGGCGCGCCGCTTCAATGCCGGCGCCAGTGAGCGGTTGCGTACGCTCTGGCCGGGCATGAATGCGGGCACTGACGCTCTGGAGCGGCGCTGACCATTTCGGGCGGGAAGCGCGCGTGGGCGAGGGAGGGGGTTTGGGTGGGCCAGTTTGGTTAGAAGCGGGCTTGGGTGCTGTCCGGACGACCGCAAAGCCCCCCACGTTTGTCTCCGATTTGCAGGAGAAAACGCGTCCGGACCGCCCTGCGGACCGATACAGGCCCGCGTTGGATGGCTTCCGCGGTCCGGACAGCGCGGTCTGGATGTATGCGGGCGCTTTGCGGGTCGCCGTTGGAGATGCCCTTAGTACAATAAAATTACTTTGAATTTGTATCGTGCAATTATTGGTATTCCACTAAAGAAATTTGGAGAATCACGAAATGTCATGAAAATAACTAAATGCTTTTTGTATAAAAAAGATCTTGGAATTAGTGTCATGAAATTCTAAGCTCACTTAGGACTTGCATAATTTTCCGGAATTGTAGTGGTCATCTTTGGTACGGGCGGCTTGTCTTGTCATTTGTAATTTAGATTATGTGCTCACTCGTTAGAGCCCTAGTAGTACCTTCAATGCTAACCAACCGATGTTTTTTGTTTTTTCGAGACAAGCTAACCAACCGACGTGTGCATGAAGTTTTCGTACCATGATCTGGAAAAAAAAAATCCAATGACGAGAAGTCGCCACACATGATTCAGATGTGAATAGTATAGTGGTTTAGATGAATAATATTTTGTACTACGAATTAAGTACTGTAACATTTGCTTATCGCTCTATCTGGTTTACATCATAGTTTTTGAACTACATCCAGTTTTTGTACTACTCTCCTCACCACCTGCTCTTCACCTCCGCCATCCCCTACCCTGGCGACTCAGCTCCCTCTCTCACCACGGCCGCAGCGGCTCCCGGATCTGAACCAACCGCACCGTAACGCCGCCGCACAGCAACAGGTCAGACCTCTCTCTCTCTCTCTCTCTCTCTCTCTCTCTCTCTCTCTCTCTCATTGTGAGATTTGAATGCTCCAGGATCAATGCTTGAGATCTAAAACACACAAGTATTTTTAAGCATTATTGTGTGCTCTGCTTCCCATAGTTCCTGTGTAAAAATAAAGAAAAGAAAACGATTCTGCTCTGTTTCCGTTTCTCCCAATCTCCCTCTCTCTTGTGATTGAAAATTATATTTCCCTTGTGATTGAAAAATGCCTAAATTTTATTTCTCTTGTGATTGAAAAAGTCCCAACAGGTACCCTTCCCTGGCCGGCAGCGGCATCCGTCACCGGCAGGCAGGCGGCATCCACCACCGGCGCGCTTGCGCCAACGTAAGTACTAATACTATACACGCACTCGTCTCCTTTCATTTGCAGCTTACAGCAGCCTACTTACGAACGAGTTCATTTTGATTCCTGGATGCAGGCGCCGCGCGTCGTCCACCCCTGCATCCGACCAGGGGATGGCCGACGCCGCCCTCAGCGCCGCGCAATGGGTGGTCGAGAAGGCGCTAGCCCCCATCGCTGATGGCGTGTTGGAGAAATGGGCGGCCTGCAGGAACTTTGGCCTCAACATCGAGGACCTCAGGATGGAGCTGCTGCTCGTCAAGGCCACGCTCGAACAAGCTGCCCGCAAGGAGATCTGCGGTACGGCCATGGAGGAGCTGCTGCAGAGGCTGCGGGACTCCGCACACAATGCCGAGGACTTGCTGGACGAGCTGGACTACTTCCGCATCCACGACGAGCTCCAGGACACGTACGATGCTGCCGACCATCACGGCAACGGTGCCGTCCCTGACCTCGCCCGCGATGCTCGCCATACCGTCAAAGCTCTTGGCAAACTGGTCAACTGTTTCCCTTGGCAGCGTGCTGAGCTCCAGCAGAGGTCATATGGTGATTCGTTCTTGGCGTCTGACGTCAACCAGGAGGTCAGCGGATGCATGCCCAACCTCGGTAAACTCCTCTTGTCCTCATGTTCCCAACATCCACATGTTCGTGGTCATGAAGATAGTGGCAATGCGCAAGAAACACCAATGCCTGAGTTTAATAGGGTTGAGTTCTCTCAAAGGATGAAGAGCATTGTAGAGAAACTGCAGCCTGTGCGTAAGGATGTTAACAAGATTCTGCATGGTTGTGGCCCTAGAATTGTCCTAGACATTGCCCAGCATCGTCCTACCACCACACCTCAGAGTGCAGAGCCAAAACTGTACGGAAGGGACTGTGTCATGAATAGCATCATACATGATATCACCGAGGGGCAATACCGCGACAAAGGTCTAACTGTGCTTCCGGTTATTGGTCCCGGGGGAACGGGGAAGACAACTCTGATACAACACATATATAACAACCAACAAGTGCAGAATCATTTTCCGGTCAGGATTTGGATATGTGTGTCGTTCAGTTTCCACCTGGGCAAGGTGCTAGAAGAGATTAAAAAATATACCCCTAAAGTTGAAGGTGAAAAAGAGTGTATTAGACTAGAAGAGCTGATTGAACAAAGATTGGAATACAAAAGATTCTTACTTGTATTGGATGATATATGGCAGTTTACTGATGTGGATGACTGGAAAAAACTATTGTTGATACTCGGCAAGTCACAAGAAAAGGGTTCCATAATTCTAGTCACAACTCGGCAAAAGGAAATAGCAGATCAGGTTAAGGAAACTGAAGAGCCAAAAGAACTGGATGGTTTAGAACCTGGAGAGTTTAGGAAGTTATTCCTTGTATATGTCTTTGATGCTGAGCAATATCCAAGAGATAAACTTCATTTGTTTGACACTGGAGATAAGATAATGGGAAAGCTAAAGGGCTCCCCTCTTGCAGCAAAGACCGTTGGTAGATTACTGAGGACAGACCCTAGTTTGGCCCATTGGAGAAGGGTCCTAAATAGTAAACAATGGGTGGAACAGACCAATGGAATTATGCCTGCCTTGGAGCTTAGCTATGACTTTCTCCCTTTCCATCTGCAACGGTGTTTTTCCTATTCTGCATTATTTCCCGAAGATTGCCGTTTGAGAAGTTGTGATCTCATCAGCCTGTGGATCGGACTAGATATTTTGACACCTTGTGGTCAAAACCCAACCTTTGAAGGCATAGGCCTGAACATTTTAAATGATTTAGTCATCCATGGATTTTTCAGAGAAGAGGAAACCGATGATGGGCTGCGGTATGTTATGCATGACCTACTGCATGAGTTGGCATTGAAGGTTTCATCACATGATTGTCTTAATTTTCGTATCTCTGATGTTGGATCGGTAGAAATTAAGCCAACCACTCGACACTTGTCTATAAGCATAGAGAACTTGGGTAAATATAATGCAGCGTCTGCTCAAAAATTAATGAGGGAATTGGAAAAACTGAAGACAAGATTGAAGGTTGAAAAATTGCAAACACTGATGTTATTTGGAGGAATGTATGAAGGTTTCGCTAAGATATTTGGTGATTTTTTTGGGGAAGCAAATGCTTTTCGTGTTCTTTATTTGCCCGACATGACATATCCCATGGAGTCCATGTTACATAACTTTTCAAGACTTGTCCACCTACGATGCCTATGTCTAGGGTCAGAAGGGTGCGAGGTGTATTTACCACTTGGCATCTCTAAATTTTATCATCTAAGGGTTCTAGATCTTCAGTTGTGGCCTGGCTGCACTGGTGATTTTCCTGAAGACATGAGCAACCTTGCAAAATTGTGCCATTATTATGCCCCAGGAGATGATAGTTATGATGATGATGACCTTCATTTTGATATTTGTAATGGGGGAAAACTTAAACTATTGGAGAAGTTAAAGGTATTTCCAGTCAATACGAAAAGTGAAGGATTTGAACCAAAGCAATTAGAGCATTTGACCAAGCTATGGGAGCTTGGCATCTACAACCTTGAGAAAATACATACAGAAGATGAGGCAGCTCAAGCAAAACTGATTGAGAAAAAGTGCTTGAGAAGGTTAACATTGGACTGGGATAGTGAGCAATCTAGTGTTGAGCCTGGTATGGAAGGAGTGGTTCTTCAGAGCCTTCAACCACATGTAGATCTTCAAGTGTTGTGCATTAGAGGGTATGGAGGCCCTTCTTGTCCAACATGGCTTGGTGATGAGTTGGATCTTCGTGAACTAAGGTTGAAGGATATGGCTAGACTGAAGGAGTTTATTATAGGGAAAAGCTTTTGCATGCTAATAAAACTTGAACTCATTGGCCTAGCAAGTTTTGAAAAATGGGTTTACCCAGCTGAACTAGAGGCTTCCCTGGGTGGAGAGCAGTTGCCAAAGGATGCTCACATGTTCCCTCTTTTGCAAGTTCTGATTATTAGGAAGTGCCCGAAACTGTTGGGGTTGCCTTTCTCGAACCATATTGTTTCCTCAGATTGGTTCCCCAAGCTACAAGTGCTAGAGGTATACGACTGTCCCGAATTCTTGCCAGTGATTCCCATGTCATGGATCGGAAGTCTGCGTTTTGTCATGATAAAATGTGTAAAGATGCTAAAGGAGTTTGTGTACTCAAAATCATCCAATGGAGCAGAATTGGAAATTATTGGAGAGGGTGATATGCATACCTTAGACCAAGTGTTAGTTTTTGATAAAGAAACAGGTCTTGAGCAGTTGACACTCGAGAGGTGCCCACCTCTGGAGCTGAAGCACCTTCTGATGCTAACCTCGATGAAGACATTGATTGTAAAAGATTCAGATGGTGGAGACTTGTTGCCACTGGATGCTCATATGTTCCCTCTTTTGCAAGTTCTGATTATTAGGAAGTGCCCAAAACTGTTGGGGTTGTCTTTTTCAAACCACATTATTTCCCTGGATTGGTTCCCCAAGCTACAAGTGTTTGAGGTATGCGACTGTCCTGAATTCTTGCCAGTGATTCCCATCTCCTGGATCGAAAGTCTGTGTTCTATCACGATGACATGTGTAAAGATGCTAAAGGAGTTGACATACTCAAAATCATCTGATAGAGCAAAATTGGTTATTATTGGAGAGGGTGATCTGCATACCTTAGACCAAGTGTTAGTTTTTGATAAAGAAATATGTCTTGAGCAGTTGACACTCGAGAGGTGCCCACCTCTGGAGTTGAAGCACCTTCTAATGCTAACCTCGATGAAGACATTGATTGTAAAAGATTCAGATGGTGGAGACTTGTTGCCACTGGATGCTCATATGTTCCCTCTTTTGCAAGTTCTGATTATTAGGAAGTGCCCAAAACTGTTGGGGTTGCCTTTTTCAACCCATGTTGTTTCCCCAGATTGGTTTCCCAAACTGCAAGAGCTTGAGATACAGGACTGTCCGGAATTCTCGTCAGTGATTCCCATCTCTTGGATTGAAAGTCTGCATCATGTCAAGATACGACATGTAAAGATGCTAAAGGAGTTAACGTACTCAAAATCATCTGATGGAGCAGAACTGAACATTACGGGAAAGGGTGATCTGCATAGCTTAGACCAAGTGTTTATTTTTGATAAAGAAACATGTATTGAGAAGCTGACACTCGATAGCTGCCCACCTCTGGATTTGAAGCACCTTCTGATGGTAACCTCGCTAAAGACATTGTTTGTAGAACATTCAGATTGTTTGGTTGGACCAGGTCAGGGTGATGTGGAATGGCAGCTCCCTGTTGAGCACATGAGGATCTGGGACTTAAATGGTAGTGGGGAGGAATTGACAGAGCTCCTCCTCCACCTCCCAAAGCTCTCCAAATTGGAAATAAATGGGTGTAGAAACATAAAAAAGTTGGTAGTGGGGGTGGATGTGCAACAAACAACATCAGAAGCACCAGAGATGGGGGGATGTGAAATAACAGCAGCAGAGGAAGAGGATGATGGGGTGCTTCTCTTCCCACCTCATCTCTGTGACTCGCTACTGGAATTGGAGATCGATGATTGCCCAGAGCTGGTCCTGGTGAACCCAACAACTCTTGTTCCCTCCAGAGGATGTCTCCAAGCCTTGCGATCCCTCCAGAGATTAACAATAAAGAATACCCCAAAGTTTATATCTGCCTTCTTGTTTTTCCGTCACCTTTTTCCTTCCTCCCTGCAGTTCCTGACACTTTGGGAGGTGGAAGGCATGGGGACACTGGAGCCCCTCTCAAACCTCTCCTCTGTTACTGTATTGGCATTGTGTTGGTGCGGAGAGAATCTGAAATGTCAGGGCTTGCAGTCTCTCCTTACCACCGGGGGCCAGCTCAACGAATTAAAAGTCTCTGGCAGCCCTGGTTTCTTTGCTGGTTGGGATCCCAATCCTAAACGGGCTTTGGTGGACGTTGAAGGAGGGGGAGAGCAGCAGGCACATCTTGTTTTATCCACGCTGCTGGAGCTTTGCACGGATGGCACAACGGGGCTCCTTTCCGCGCCCGTTTGCAGCTTCCTCTCTTCCTCCCTCACCAAGCTGGAACTTCGTGGGAGATTCTCCAAAGGGATGGAGCGCTTCACCAAGGAGCAAGAGGATGCCCTTCAGCTCCTCTCCTCCCTCCAGGAACTAAAGTTTTGGTATTTCCGCGATCTTCAGCAACTCCCTGCAGGGCTGCACAACCTTACCAGCCTAAAAAAATTAACAATCGACGACTGTCCAGCCATCTCGTCATTGCCCAACGATAGCCTGCCCAAATCACTGCAAGTGCTAGATGTCACATACTGCTTCAGCCAGAAACTAGAACAGCAGTGCAGGGGGTTAGTGGGAATTATCCCAACAATCAGACTTTAGTGGGGGCTGATCCAAGGTAACACAAACAAAATTTCTTGTGTTTTTTCCACTTTATCCTTTTTCTACAATCCTGCTTAATAACATTGCGTTTGTTCCCATCCACTGTGCAGGACAATGCCTTGGAGTTCCCTATACATTCTTCTAGCCTTGTAGAGCTCTGCTCTTTTCATACAAACACATTTGCCACATGCATGACATGTTGGTCTTGTGATTGCTGTTTTCCTTCCTGTACATAAATCTGGTGAGCACATCTAAACTGGAACTTTACTCCTGCTGTACCATATTAACTATATCAACTTCCACTTATACTCGCTGCAAAAAATATATCCACTTATACCACTGCTATATCAGATTTTCATTTTCTTCTAAGTGATAGTGAAAGTATTTAATATTTATTTCTCAATGCCCCTTGTCTTTCCACAACTCGAGAAAACCAGCACAATTATCTGGCAATGCCCTCTGCAAATCTCTCTTCTCTTCCTTGATGTAATTACGAGCGTAACCTGTGATCACCATTTGTTTTGGTTCTCTGTGCCGGTGTTTGTTCGATCTTATAGGTTTCTTCATATTTTGTATTTAAATTTTGGCTATTGTCATTCATCAAGACGTGGTAGTCGACTTCCCTATTTTGGGTGTCACAATCAAAATATCACTACGGCATCAATATGGAATAAATGAGACTCTGGGTCATGCTACTGATATTAAGGTGATCAATTTTTTTGATACGCTGCTATGTTGTTATCAGTACCAGGTGTTCCTGCATTCCTAATTTTTATTTGCTTGCTGTTAAGGTGTCTTGTGTTTGTGGTAGGCTTTGTAACCACTGGTGTTTACATTTTGTCCAAAACTCACAAAGACTTGGAAAGTTCAGCCTGAAGGAGCAAAAAATCAGCATGTCATAATTATGGAAAACAATAAGTTTCCACTGTTTTGCTACTGATAAGGTTTGCAGTTTTTCAACCCAGTCTATATTTTACTGACACCAGGCATTCTCGCCATTTTTCATAATTGCTGTTGTTTTAATGAAATTTAATGGCGTATAGGATCTTCACAAGCCTACCCCAACTTGTGATAGGCTTGGCGAGCCAACATAAAAACTAGCCAGTCCCATGGGTATGAAACCCATTTGAGTGAGAGTAGTACTAGGATGGGCGACCTCCTAGGAAGTCCTCGTGAAAGGGTTTCATATCTAAGGGTTGTGATAGGCTTGGCGAGCCAACGTAAAAACTAGCCAGTCCTTTGGGTATGAAACCCATTTGAGCGAGAATAGTACTACGATGGGTGACCTCCTGGGAAGTCCTCGTGAAAGGGTTTCATATCTAGTCTACCCCAACTTGTTTGGGACAAAAGGCTTAGTGAGTAAGTATAGGATCTTCACAAGAATAGCCTGCATTACCATAGCAGTGCGTGCGTGGAGCCAATTCAGATCATAGTAAGCAGTTTGAAGATATAGCACCTATTCGTGCTGAAACAGTGATTTTGTGCAACATGTTACAGTGGAGGTAATGTGCAATTTTAAAATTTCAAAACCTCATTAAGGCCTTAAGATGCATAATCACATCTTATTCATAATTAACACTAGTTATTATGCTGTTCCATGTTGGTGAAACATTTATATGTAAATCACCTTTATTTATGGATGCAGCTGTTCTGCACCCGAGCTCACATGAGCTCGGGTGAACAGTAAAATCCGAAAAAATGTTAATAAATTCTGATTTTTTTTTTGCAAGAAACATTGATGTTTTTTCAACATGCATGCAAAATTTTGCTACGAAATCACATTCGTGTAGGTGTGGGCGCAAAAAACAAAATCGATGCTCCAGAAAGTCATGTTGAAAAAACATCAATGTTTCGTGCCAAAAAAATTCAGATATTTTTGAAATTTTTAACATTTTTTTGATTTTACTGTTCACCCGAGTTCACCCGAGCTCATGTGAGCTCGGGTGCAGAACAGCACTTTCGTTTATTAAGTTCATTTTCTTTCCTCACCAAGTCACTATAGTAAACACTGTCAAATATGTATTTATTCATCTCACAAGAATGCTTTGTCCCCAGGCCCTAACCCAGGACATTGTCTTGTAAGACTTCCGAAGTTCTCCTTTCAAGCACAATTTGTCACCAACAGACTGGCAGAGCTATACAGTAAGTTTATGAATTGACCAGAATTTGTACATACTATGGCATCTTACAATTTTTATTTTCACATGTGATTTTGTTATTTTATCCTTTGCAATATACTACTGTACAAACTATTTAAGTTTCAGCTTTGAGGCTATGAGAAGATTGATTATTTTTCATTTTTGAGCTATAATAGTTTTTCTTTTCAGTGCTCAATCTTTCTAATCTCTCATCTTAAGTAGAAATGCACTGTCGGAAGCTCACCTCAATCATTTCCTTTGTAGCCTCATGTGGCCATGGAACAACTATTGGCCAAAGTACGAGAATGGTACTATCTGTTGGATGCAACTTACTCTGTTCTGATGTTCCAATCTTGCCTCGTGTGGCCCATGTAGGTATGTCCAGTATGTTCACCCTTTGCTGGAAGGTAGGTGTGTAATTGTTTCTGCCACAATGTCGGAATCTGAATTGACTTATGGTTACAAGTTCCAGATCCAACTCTGATTGATCTTTTACCTACTTCAGTCAGACATCATGTACTTGTTGGTGGCTGGTCTTAGTTATGATGTTCCTTCTATTTGTAGATCAATCTCCTTGGAAGCAACAGATTGAGTTGGGGAAAGGTGTGGTTAACCTAGGCAACAGTCCCACAAGAATGGCGCTGCTCGGTAGATTCGGTTTCAACCATTCTGATGCCCCTCATTCTGTTCTTCCTCGAATGCAATGTACTACTTATGATGGTCCATCTTGGATGGACTTCGGTACACCTTCAAACCGTGTGCTCTGTTAAGTTGGTTAGCATTTTGCTCATTTGGTATTAGTGATCGAAGGTATTTTTACCCTGCCGGCATAACCATGCCAGGTACTTACACGTTTCCTTTGTTGCTGCTGCTTTGCTTTGTCAGTAAGGTACCTGCCTGGAAGAAATAGTCAACTTGTTCTTCTCAGCAAAGGAATGCTACTGGTCTGGCCTGCTTCAAGTCCTGACCTTCAGATGTATTTCAGAAAACATTTTCCGTGTGCCTGATTACTGGAGCACGCGCCGTTGGTCATCAGTCATCACCGAAGGCAGTGAAGTTCCCCAAGGAATCATCACCAGAGTGAAGAGGAGAGAAGCACCATTTACTGCACTTTGCGCAATCGAGCAGCTCAAGATGCTTATCAAATGAGCTTCTTCTTCGCCATCAGCTGCAGGATCTTGTATCCCAGAATTGGTACCAGTATCTGTCGATCACTTTTCGGAAGACGACCAAGGTGGTAGGGCTCGGACCTTTCGTGAAGAATGGGTGCAGAAGCAGAACCATCCAATTCCAATCCAATTTGGCCATCGGGCCTTCATGCAATTGTTAAACTTGTGCTGTTGTACAGATTGAAGTTTCTCTTTTGAAGTGTACTTCCATAAAAGAGAGAAGATGATTGATGTTTCACCACATCTTAGACATGCTATGATAAAACATTCTATCACATCCATATTTCCTTCTCTAGTTATAACGGCGCACGCAATATGGAGCACCTTTCCTTCTAGTTATACTGAACTGCTACGCGATAAAAGGGTAGGAGTTTTTTGACGAAATTCTTTGCCAATTGCTAAGCATCACAACCAATGTGTGTTCTGAGTGTATAGTACTGCTCACTTAAAAACATGTATCGCTGCTGATAAAATTCAGTACCCCTAAAAAAAATGTATAACTGACAATAAAATTCAGGGGAAGATGACTTGGTCAGTCATTTCATTTTAGAAAAGGTTATTACTTTTCAAATGATTATGAGTCTAATGACTAGTCTTGACGAGTCGTGCTACTAGTAGTCTCAATCTGATTGTCGACTAGCTTCTTTGTGTAGACTAGATCATTGAGTCGAGCGGTGGAGCGACTAGTCATCGACTAGTCCAGACTAGTCTGGGTGTTTGAGTCGATCACCTCAATTTGGGAGGGACAAGTGAGCAGCGCTCAGCTCGCAGGAGGGAGAAAATTGCAACCCTAGCATTCCAGGCTCGCTCCACAATGAGCCGCCTCACCTGGGACCAAGCCACCACCATCACCACCCATTAACCCGCCGCCGCCACCGCCGGCAGTGGCCAGGAGCATTATGACACTCTCTCCTCCCCTGGATCCACCCCTCTGCTATTGTGCTCCTACTTTTGCTGTTCTCCTCTATTGTTGTGCTCCTCCCCTTGCTGTCCTCTGCTGCTGCGCTCCTCCCCTGGAACGACTCAATTGGCTAGGCAAAGTTCCAAGCTATGATTCATGGAGGTAAAATCTTGAGAGGAAGGGGTGAATGGATGATGTAGGAAACCTGCATGTCCATGGCATATCATTCCATTGTGTCCTTTTGTAAAACCAAAACTGTAGAAAAGTGAGTGAAACAAAAGTGGGATGTGAAATCGACCACAGTTTACACAACACAGGCAAATGCCGGCAATCTGGTGTTACATGTCCTTCACACAGGGGAGGGAGGGAAGCAAGACATACTTGTTTTCAAGTATACTACATGTCATCTTCCTCAGATCTAGCTAGGCCGCGACACAACCATATCACCGCAACCCGTAGAAAAAAGAAGCTACAACTACACGGATCAAATATAAATCACGAGACAAGCACGCTCTCCATCACGCCAGATGATTTCTCTTGCACTCGTGCTACCGACGGGTCTGGCTTGTTTATCCGGATGCCACTCAAGATATACCCACCAAACGCATTCATCTGCATGTGTGTAGGGATGAAAACGGAGCGGAAACGGACAGAACTAGGTGCTACCACATTTGTTTTCATTTTTTTTGCACAAGCAGAAACGAATATAGAAACCCCGGAAATGAATACGAAAACAGATACTACCGAAAACGAATACAGAACAAATACAGAGCGGATATGGCAATAGAAGCGGATGTTGACCGGAACTTAAAACCTCGTTAAGTCATAGAGAAATACACATAGAAACCAACAAATTTAATGAATTGTTTGTTAACATGGCTACAAAATAATATTATTAGGTTAGCAACTTAGCGTAGTATTGTAGTAGTACTAGACAACTGCGTATAGGATCTAGTTGAGTATGTGTGTGGTAGTAGAAGTTGGGCCTCAAATGGGTCATTCTGCTCATTGTGTCATTGTGTGTTGTTTGGTGGTTGGGCTACAAACCAGCCATAGGCCTATAGTAAAAACAGAAATTCCATATTCACGAAAACGGAAAGTTCCGTTTCCACGTGTGTTCCATCGGAAAACACCGCTCCGTATTTGTTTCCGTTTCCGCATAAAAAATTCCATTTCCATTTCTGTTTTGCAAATTTCCGTTTCCTTTTTCATATTTTCTCTCCGTTTCCATTTTTCCTTCGGAAAAGCGGAAGGTTTCCGCTCCATTTTCATCTCTACATGTGTGGGTGGGTGCGAAATGGGGGGGCCTGCATCCAGAAGTAAGGGAGATTAAAAAAAAGAAATCACCACTGTTTCTGGTTTTATAGATGTTTTTAGATACAAAAGTAGTAAGCACTAATCACAGATCCTTTGATGCATTTCAAGGCTAATAATTAAGCTCAGGTGATAGCCGATCTACCTTGTGTCTGTCAAAATGACATGTGAAAAAAATATTTTCATTCAATTATTAGTATTAAACATGCTCATCACATCATAAATCTCAGCAATTCATGAATAAGCAAGGAGAAATCTCAGTAAAAACTCCAAAATATAATTATTTCCGGTTTAACATCCTCATTGCTAATGTACTGACCTGATACTCTCGAAGCCAGGGTTCAGTAATCTGTAACCCGATTGCCATTTTTGATACTTGCAAGCTATGCAGACATGTCGCAAGAGGCTGCATACACATACCAGGAAACAAAACATGAGTAACAGCAAAACCACATTTTACAGAGTAGCAAATAGAAATAAAGTTAAAACAAATAAAAAGTCAGTTTGCCATATAAGCTATTAATTTAAGGCAAGAAACAGGATAATATTTTTTTTAAAGAAAATTCAACCTAGAAAGTTAAGCTCGCTGTACAGATAAGGTAAGACAAACATTTAGTGGGAACTGGCCTGCTTCTGTGTCAATTGTAAAGAATGATGTTTTACCTGAAGATATTGATGATAGATGGCAAATGGGGCCGAATAAGACAAGAGTGGAAGCAAATCAGCAACCACACTTTCTACCTCATGCCCTGGAGCAGCAACAATCAAACTGCACTAACACAAAACCAGCATATTAATGAAAATATTCAGTCGCTTACTGCAGTTGCCTTCTACTATATCTCATGTTACCTGCTAAAGCCATGTTCTCCCCAATATTTCATCCTCTCGGGTGAGGGTGATTTTCCTGCTCTTGGCGCTTGGGGAGCTATTGAATTGCCATTACTTTCTTTGCAATCTACAGATCAACATAGCATCAGTAGGTCGAACATTGCATATTTATGGAAAGCTCTTCGTGTTAGCTTGCTCATTGCTTACCCGACATAGAAATGTCACCTTGATTAAGGTGCTCATCCGTTGCAGGCTTAGGGACCTCTATATTAATTGGCTGCGTTGTCGTTGACTGCGCATTCCCATCTGATACTGCTCTATCAACTGGTTTTGCCGGGGACGACTGAAAACTCTCATCTGGCACTGCACCAGGTTCGACCACGTCACCTTGAGTGCTACCACTGAGAACAGAAGGGGCATTACCAGAACTTTGCAAGGAGCAGAGGTCACCAAGTGGTGCCTGGAAAATCATGAATGGAGTGTTTATGATAATTATAATTTCAACTCCTGAGCATTACATGAATTATATATTGAAGTATTGGACACTTGCTACTTCAATTATAACTTTAACTGGTTCATACAATTCCATTTACATAGCGATAAAAGTAATAGATGGCAATTCATATATTATGCAAAATGATAAGAATGTACTGATTATTATCTGAAATTGTAAATAATGTATTTTTCCAACATTCTTAGTGTGCTCTTATAGCCAGTTTAAGGGTAAAAATATAGTGTTTCAGATTAATGTATGAATTTATACTCCTGCTTGTATTCCAAAGGTTCTCTAACTGATTATCTCATTGATGAGAAGCCTCCTTAAATGAGAAACCATATAGTGCTAAAAAATGATAAGAATGGTACTGCATATTATCTGAAATTGTAAATAATGTATTTTTACAACATTCTTATTATGCTCTTATAGCCAGTTTAAGGTTAAAAATATAGTGTTCGGTTTTTGTCTGTTTCGGTTTAATTTTCATTTTTCTTCTCTTTTGATTTCTTTAAACCAAAAAATACTTATCTAGATATAATTTTTTAATTTCACATTATTTTCTATTTCCTTTTTTTTCAGTTTTTTACTTAGTATAACCATTTTCAAAGAATACATTATTTATTTTCAAAATGTATGAACACTTTTTAAATTACATGAATATTTTTTAAATTGTGAACACTTTTTTTCCAAATTATAATAAAACAAATTAAATACATGAACAGTTTCATGCGGGATTTTAAAAATGCTTGAACGTTTTTTTTACTGCATTGAATTTTTGTCTAAAAATGCATGAATAATTAATTTAATTTTATGAATATTTTCCAAATATATGTTGAATATTTTTTTAATACACCATAAACAATTTTGAAATACAAGATGGATATTTTTGTAATGTGTGATGATATTTCTAATACAAGATGATTCTTTTTGTAATACATGGTGATAATTTTTTTAAACATGATGATATTTTTGTAAAAACCCGATGAACATTTTTTTTAAACGATGAACATTTTTTCTAAGCATGTCATGTGCATTGAGTGAATGCCATTTTCCCCTTCAATTTGTTTTGCAACTATTCACATCTCTTTGTTTGCAGCGGGCGTTACAAATTCAAACCCACATATCGATGTGCCATAAAACAACCCGTGCGCAGATGGTACATCACGCCTTTTTTTCTTTGCGGGGATATATCTCGCCTATAGCGAGACCTAGCGCCCGCTCGCCTACAGCACCCCAACCTGGGCCTGCCCAATATGCTTGGTCGCTCCAGCGTGTACAGATTTTCTTTAGTTTCCTACACGGCTCGGTGGCTCACCTACAGCAATTTCTTAGAACCCTGCTATGCAGAGAGAATTCACTATTATGGTGATCATGTCGAAAGAACTACAGAGTGAGCTGGTACAAAATACACAAACATAAACTCACACTTACGTTAGGTGCTGCGCATTTTGCAAGGGAGGAAATTTCATGCTTGATCCACTCAAATCAATCACGCTCCTGATAATGTTTGTGTTACCTTTGGTCAATAATATACATCATTTTAAAGTACCAATTCTAAATGCAAGGTAAATTTGCTAAGCATATCAGTAGATGTATACTAGTATAGCATAGTGAAATGTACATACAGTTCTGTTAAGTTCCTCAACAAAGCTATTTCTGAAGGAATAGGCCCGTTCATCGACGTACACTGCATACCTCTAGAAACCGAACTGCGAATGTTTAAAATAAAATGTGACGTAATAAAAGATTTTTTTGTTTCCTTTATGACATGGTGTTATCAGAGTGACTCACATTCTGTTCACCCGTTGCCAGTTCTTTATGAAACTAGGTATCCTTCCTGAGATGTTGTTCCCATCAATTCGGCTGCAGTTTATCAAAATCAGGAGGTGCCAATAAAGAAATAAATTTTATTAATTAAATATGAAAGGGACATACAAATCTGTCATTTGTCAGCATGGAAAATGTTGAGGCAGCTCTCCTATGGATTCCATCATGGCTAACGGGACATGGAAGGTCACTAATCGTCCTTATGGTTGTAAACTTGGAGGATGTAAGAGGGTGTTCAAGAAAAATCTTTGGCCTAATAGTACAATTGAAAAGTACAAGGCTCGGCTTCAAGCCTAGGGTTATAACTAAAAATAAGGCGGAGATTTCTTTGATACTTACTCCGCTCTAGCTAGATTGACCACCATTTGAGTACTACTCTCATTGGCTGCCTCACATGATCTTCTCGTTCATGAAATAGGCGTTAAGACAACTTTCCTAAATGGAGAGTTGGAGGAGGAAATATTCATGGAGCAACCAGATGGTTTTGTAGTAGATGGTCATGAAGAAAAGGTGTGGAAGTTGTTGAAATCTTTGTATGGCTTGAAACAAGCACCTAAGCAATGGCATGCGAAGTTCAAAAGAGCTTTAACATCTGCAGGCTTTGTTGTTAATGAAGCCTACAATTGTGTGTACTATCGCTATGATGGGGGCAAAGGAGTTATATTGTGCTTGTATGTTGATGACATACTGATATCTGGGACAAACCTCAAGGTCATTGAGGAAGTCAAGACTTTTCTGTCTCATAACTTTGAGATGAAAGATCTTGGAGTAGCTATTGTTATCTTTAACACCAATCAATTGAAAGGTGATGATGGTGGGATCACTTTGTTGCATTCTCACTATATGGAGAAGTTTCTGAGTCGCTTTGGATATTCACATTGTATACCTTCTCCAACACTTTATGGTCCTAGTGTGTTGCTTCGAACCAAGGAGTAGCAAGGGATCAATTGAGATATTCTCAAATTATTGTCTTTCTCATGTATTTAGCTGGTGCTACGAGGCCTGACATCTCGTTTGCTGTGAATAAACTAAGCCGGTATGTTTCAAATATGGGGGATGTTCATTGGCATGCTGTTGAGAGAGTAATGCACTATCTTAAAGGTAATGTGAGTTATGTGATTCACTATATCGAGTACCCAAGGGTACTGGAGGGTTATAGTGATTCAAACTGGATATCTGATGCTGATGAGCTTAAGGCCACAAGTGGGTATGTGTTTACACTAGGTGGTGGCGCTGTTTCGTGGAAGTCATGCATGCAGACCATCTTAACGAGGTGAACAATGGAGAACTTGCAACATCAGACACATCCATTGGTGAAGCAAAGTGGCTTCGTGAGCTCTTGATGGACTTTCTGGTGGTTGAAAAAATAATACCAGCTATCTTGATGAACTATGATAATCAAATTGTGATTGTCAAAGTGAACAGTTCCAATGATAATATGCAATCATCAAGGAATGTCAGGAGGAGATCGAAAAATGTCAGATTAATGAGAAACTCTAGTGTTATAGGATTGGATTATATCCAAACACCTAAGAATTGTGGCAACCCATACTATGTGATCAGAAATCCCGTGAAGTAGAATTGGTGAGACAAGCTTTTGGTTAACTGGGAGGAAATATGTCTTTTAATAAATGCCCACCCCATTAAGGTTCAATTCTCTACTAATCTGTATGGCACGTTGATTTCCATCTTAATGTGTTCTGAGTGACTTGTTTAAGCAGAAATGTTGTCCTACAGAGCATCTTAAAAGAACACACCTATGTGAGTCCAACTATTAAACATCATAGTATGAGAGCTGGGTACTCTCTAGTAAACTCATGAAGAGGCCGCAGAGTATGGCGTATAAGCTCCACCCACGGGAAAGTCTTTCAGCATCCTAGTACCGGTCAAGGTTTTGTGCAAATCTTGTTTGCATAAAACTAGCAGCTCAAGGCATAGTCCACTATTCAAGTTGTAAAAAAGTGTAGCGTTGTAACAGCCCACGACCAACACTTTCCTTAGAAATTGATTGTGCATCATGTTCATCTCATAAGCATCTCATGAGCATCATTTTAATTTAATTTTAAATTGAAATGAGGATTTAATCAACCCTCATGTTTTCTTACAGGGTAAAAACTCTAAATTGTCCCAACTATCCAAAGTGCCCTTCCTAAACCCTAGACAATTTGGTTAGAGCCTCATGTTTAAAATGTGGGCCCTCCCAAATTTTTAAGGTTTAAAAGGATTAATTTTGCATTAGGATTAAACCCTAATTAAAATGCAATTTAACAAAATGAATTGATTTTTGTCTATTTTAAAATTAAGGGAATTCACATGGTGATTTCTCTTTAAAACCTATAACTTAGCCTTACAATAATTATAGGAAGCTACACAATTAATTGACGAATTTTGAAACCAATTATCACCAACATGTATTTCAAACCCAAATAACAAGTAAATTGGATTTATTTTATAAAGAAATATAAATAAAAAGTCCAAAAATCCTAATTATTTTGTGTGGCCTTGGTTTGGATCAGAGAGGCCACATAAAAATTTGTAGGAATGTTGGTGGCCTTTTAAACCCTCAAATCCATTTAAATCATGAGCTATTAATTATAAACAAAAATAAATTACTAAAACCTACCCTCCCTCTCTTCCCCTAAGGACCAGCCCAGCCTAGCAGCCCTGCTATCTTTCAGCCACCAGTGCGGCCACCAGTGCGCCGCACATCCAGCCAGCACACAACAGTCGTGCAACCCACGGCCCAAAAAACTGGCCCGTCTCCTATTGAGTGTCTCCTGCCTCACGTCATCTTCGTATGAACCTCCCGATCACCATCCATCCATGGCGCGAGGCAAGGATGCGCTGCCGTACATAGCCACCCGGGCCTATAAGCATGCCCTCGCGAGCCGTAGCCCCTCTCCTCTCCCCTCTCCCTAAACCCTAGCATTGCCTCTGCTCCGCTCCTCGGCTGCCTCCGTTAGCCTGCTCCTGCCTAGCATCATCGCCGCCGCCACGGGAACTCGTCTCCGGCAAGATCCACGACAGCCCCGCGTAAGCCACCACCTCCAGTCACCACGGCTTGCCCTGCACGCAGCCCCTAGCTCACTCCCATTGCGTCATGCGATCACCAGCGAGCAACCGCGGCCATGGCCATAAAAAGCCGGCCCTTTTTAATTCAACTCGGGTAGTTCCCCCTCCTATGACACAAACCTGAGCAGATCCGAGTGGCTAGCGCAACGAGTTGGGATCCGAGAGATCCAGCGACCAAATCTTGGCCGAGGCAAACATTTTTTGCCACTTTTTGTTGTTTTAAGCATGAGTATGACAGCGGGGCCCGTGCCCCTCATTTGACCAGGCCGTGTGCCTTCTGCACCAATACAGATTTGGCCCAAAAGGCCTATTGGGCTCTGTCTAATATTTTGTTATTTTGTAAAATAGCTAAAATTGCAAAATTCATAACAAATTCAAATAAAATCTAAAATATATAAATGATATACGCGTTTTGCTCAGAAAAATATGTAGTTTCCAATTATGCCATCTGTTTTCATGTTTGAACATTGTGCATTTACTAAATACCATTAATGCATTATTTAATTTGCTAAATCATCACTAATTATTCCTAACTAATAAAAAATTGTTCAAATATACCATCTTGACTAGAAAAATGCCTAGTTTCCAAATATGTCACTTTCATGCATGTTATCAACCATTAAAATTTAATTTAGGTTTAAGACATAAACAACCCTTTCTTTTAATATGGGGTTTTTGGGGATGCTTTATATAAGTGCTCCTTCTCCATTCAACATGTTTAGCCTAGTCTTAGTTAAATGCCATCTACACCATATGTCATGATTCATCCATGGTAGCCACACTTCATGTGATGCTTAGGTTAAACAAGAGTAAACCATTATCTTTAATTGATGCATTTATTGAACCTGCCATAACTAATGCATTCCAACTCCAATTAACTTGGAACTAGATGCATTAGGATAATCTTTTATAACCCTATGCCATATCTGCATTGCATATCATGAGCATGCTGGATCTTTGCCGCAGTAGTAAGATGCATTATTCGTTGCTTTTCCAGTGTTTCTGCTTCTTCTCGGTTAGGATCCAGAGATGACGTGAGCAACGAGCAAGGTCTAAGAATGTACCAAGCATGGATTCCTGGCAAGCAAAACCTCCTTGTTCATTCCGACACATCCCATGCTTTCTCCCTTCTTAATCTTGCATTAGGATATCATTGCTGTAGTAGTTCCTCGATACCTATTCTGTTGCATAGCCTGATGTTGTCACCTGATATTGCCTTTACCTTCCATTCCTAGCATGACATGTTACCTACTTATTATTGCCATGACATCCCTACTTTTTGTCATAGTATGCATGCTTAGGGATTATGCTTGAGACATGTCTTATCTAGCCGAGGTTGCTTATGGGTAGTTGAACCTGGCTCTGATACATTCTTGTTGTGTTATGAGATTAATTATGTTAGTAAGTAGGAAGACAAAGGTGGGAGGCCATGCATTGGTGAATGCATCGGTGTTTTGCTCCACTTTGGGCCATCACAAGGACCCGAGTTCTTGTTATCTTGATCCAAGACTAAGCGCACTCAACCTCTCGTTGGGGGGAGAATGGGCCCCTCTCATGACCTAGTACCTAATCCTCAGACCTGTCCAGGGGCCACATAGTTCGGGCTTTCCATTTGGCATATGCATGGTTACTTTATTCATGTTATAAACCGGTAAGTATGAGATGTTGTTATTATGTCATTAGATGAGGTTATCATCCGATGGTTGCACACATATAGGGATTGCGGCATGATCACTAAGTGGTTATCCTGTCGGGCTCTAGCCACCTTAGCCGTATATATATGCAATGGTTGGGTCTGACTCGGAGCTTCCACCGGACTCATGATTCGGGTACAACCTAGTCAGGTGGCTCCTTGGACTTGTTTGCAGCGTATGGTGAAGTGTGCTGACTACGCGGCATCAAGAGCGATTGGCACATGTTAGGGTAAATTGGTACACCCCAGCAAGGTTAAATTTATTTGAATATCCGTATCTGCGATTATGGACGACTTGGAGATGTTGTACTTGATCATAGAACAACTTCAACTCATATCCCTAAAACTTGCCCACTTAATAAAACTTGATAGATTCTAACTCATAGAGCTACTTCAACCAATAAATTTTCCAACATTGTGAATGCCTTGGGGATTCTTCCTCATGGGAGATGCGAGGGGGAATGCAAGGTAGTATATTGCTTGGTGGATAGGATAGATGGATTTTATGCGTTCTCTTACCTTATCTCTTATAGACGCAAGTTGTAGCGCATCTCTATAGAATGCTAGTGCTTGTTGCCACTCAAACCACATACCCCTTCTTTGGGAATGATGCATAAGTGACTAGATCTGATGTAAGTCTTGTGAGTACAGCTGAGTACTCACCTTGCTTTATTTATTCTATTCATCCGGATGCTGCAAATTAGATAGTAGCATTTGGAAATAGGTATGAGGAAGGATGACGTTAGCTATGGTTATCCCAGACAGTGGTCTAGGCAGGGATGGACGCCATTTGCTTTTCTTTAGCCTTCTTAAGGCATTTGTTATGTTTACCTGTCTAAGGTATATATTCGCTTCCGTTGTGAGTTGTAACTTGGTCGAAAGACCCTTGTTGTATTCATTCGTTAAATTTGGCTCGTTGGAGTCGTTGTATATATGAACAGTTGTAAATCTGTTGTGGAATTGTGTTGTGATACCTGCCGTACCACCCACACAGCGTGCATGTTGCCACGTGCACATTGTTTTTGGTGGGCATCCTAAGGCCGATACTATGCGGATGCTAGCGGAGGAACAGGATCTGTATAGTGCCGCTCCCGGGGCGTTACAAGCATGGAGTCCTAGGTGGAAGTTCAACTTAACAGTCTCCACCAAAATAACGGTATGTAAACAATGCTTTGGAACAATTGGAAAACTCTATGTGCCTCTGGGATCTGGTGGGGGATTGTTGGAATTATTGGGCCAAACCAATTTATTAATATCTAATAATTCCTAGAATAAATCTCAGAAGCCCACATGGCCCCTTCATGCATGACAATGGGCTGTCATAAGTTTAGTCCCACCCCACTAGTGGAGGGTGCGTTGGACTAACATATTTTTTTTCGAAAAGGGGGTTATCCCCGGCCTCTGCATCAGAACGATGCATACGGCCATAATTATTAATAAGCAACAGGTTCAACACAAGTCTTCATGTCTGGATCAAAGAACAAAAAAGGCTCACAAAGAGCTAAACAGTAATAGAAAAGCCACAACCGGCTGGCATAAAAGATAGGATCACTAATTGCCTATCCTATTACATGACCGGCATCCAAACCGGTTGAAAATAGCCCGTGCTACCATCTCCCATCGGGTAGATCCAGTAACCATACGCTCCCTGGCCTCCGTCGGATTGAGTAGCGACCACATACGTATCAACGCAGTGGCTCGGAAGATAACCTGCAAAAAATAAATATTTGTTGTTCTGTTAAAGACCAAATCATTTCTGCAGTTCCAGACTGCCCATAATAAAGCACATACTCCTACACAAATGTGTCTCACTGTTTCGGAGTCTATCCCATCTAGCCACGTCCCAAATAACGTGTTTATAGAATTCGGAGAAGTAATATTAAATGCTATGTGAACCGTCCGCCATAATTTTTTTGCCAAAGGGCAATCAAGAAAGAGGTGTTTGATTGATTCATCTTGGTTGCAAAAACTACATCTTGTAGATCCTGTCCAGTTGTGTTTTGCCAAATTATCCTTGGTTAAAATGACTTGTTTATGCACAAACCACATAAACACTTTGATTTTCAAAGGTACTTTGACTTTCCAAACATGTTTCGAACGAGGAATAGCGCTAGAGTTGATAACATCCAAATACATGGATTTAACCGAAAACTCTCAATTCTTAGTTAGTTTCCAACACAACTGATCGGACTGTTGAGACAGCTGAACATCCATCAATCTTCTCACAAGATGGAGCCAGGCTTCCCAACGGTTTCCCGCTAGCGTCCTCCTAAATTGAATATTGAGAGGAGTGGACTGCAGTACTGTTGCAATGTAAGCGTCTCTACGCTGAACAATGCTATAAAGAGAAGGATATTGGAGTGCGAGGGGTGTCTCCCCTAGCCAAATATCTTCCCAGAATCTCGTAGTGGTACCGTTTCCAACTATAAACTTTGTCCTGTTGAAAAAGAGTGATTTAACTCTCATCAGTCCTTTCCAAAAAGGCAAATCAGTCGGCCTCACTGTCACCTGGGACAAGGTTTTAGAGTGAAGGTACTTGTTACGCAAAATCTGAGCCCATGTGGCCTCTGCCTCTACAGATAGCTTATACAGCCACTTGCTGAGAAGACATCTGTTCTTCACCTCAAGATTTTCGATACCTAGACCCCCTTGGTCTTTCGGCCTACAAATGATATCCCATTTAGCGAGTCTGTACTTTCGTTTTAGATCATCACTCTGCCAGAAAAAACGTGATCGATAGAAGTCCAGCCTTTTTCGAACTCCAACTGGTACCTCAAAAAAGGAGAGGAGAAACATGGGCATACTCGTGAGAACCGAATTAATGAGAATTAATCGGCCTCCGTATGACATCAGCTTGCCCTTCCAGCAGCTCAGTTTCTTCTCAAATCGATCCTCAATGCACTTCCATTCTCTGTTTGTCAGCTTACGATGGTGGATTCGTATACCTAAATACGTGAAAGGTAAAGCCCCCAATTCGCACCCGAACAATTGTTTGTACGCATCTTGGTCATCATTAGCTCTTCCAAAATAGAACAATTCGCTTTTGTGGAAGTTAATCTTTAACCCGGTCAATTGTTCGAATAAGCATAAGACCAGCTTCATGTTTCGCGCTTTTGCCAAGTCATGCTCCATGAAGATGATAGTATCATCGGCGTACTGTAGGATGGACACACCTCCGTCAACTAAGTGCGGAACGAGGCCACCTACCTGACCCGCATCCTTAGCCCTTCCTATTAGAATTGTCAACATATCAACCACTATGTTGAATAGAATAGGTGGCATCGGATCTCCTTGCCTCAGACCTTTCTGTGTTTGGAAGTAGTGACCTATGTCATCATTCACTTTAATTCCAACACTCCCTTTTTGCGTGAAAGAGTCTACCTGGTGTCTCCAGGCCTGATCAAAACCTTTCATACGCAAGGCCTGTTGAAGGAATGGCCATTTGACCTTATCGTACGCTTTCTCAAAGTCCACTTTGAAAACAACTCCGTCTAGTTTTTTCGTGTGGATTTCATGGAGCGTTTCATGCAGGACGACAACCCTTTCTAGGATGTTTCTGTTCGGCATGAAAGCAGTTTGGGACGGCTGCACCACAAAGTGCGCAATTTGCGTAAGCCTATTAGTCCCAAGCTTGGTGAAAATTTTGAAACTTACATTAAGAAGACAGATAGGCCGGAACTGCTCAATACGAACGGCCTCTGTTTTCTTAGGAAGTAAAGTTATCGTTCCAAAATTTAATTGAAACAACTGAAGCTGTCCAGAGAATAAAGCATGGAACATCGGTAATAAATCCCCTTTGATAATATGCCAGCATTTTTTATAAAACTCCGCCGGGAAACCATCCGGCCCTGGAGCCTTATTGTTCTTCATTTGTGAAATGGCTTCAAACACCTCTTTCTCCGTAAATGGGGCGGTCAAAATATCATTCTCGTCCGCAACAAGTTGAGGGACATCCTCAACCCTGGACTCATCCAAGGATACGAAGTTATCCTCCGGAGGCCCAAACAGCTGCTTATAGTAATTGGTTATATAAACTTTTAGGTTTTCCTGTCCTAAAATCGTCCCCTCATCTTGCTCAAGCTGAAATATCCTCTTCTTTCGGTGCTTGCCATTTGCTTTCATATGAAAGAATTGAGTGTTGTCATCCCCTTGGACGATTTTGCGAACTTTAGCTCGCAATGCCCACTTCAATTCCTCCTCTCGAAGAAGGTCTTTCAGTCTCAACTCCACCTCCACTTTAGTTTCCAGCTCTCTGGTATCTAAAATAGTGGACTCGGCTTTTAAATCTAGGGATTGAATAAGTACAATGAGCCTTTCCTTTTCAACCTTATAAACCCCATGCATATGCTTAGCCCATCCACGAAGGAATCTTCGTAGATGCCTTATCTTATTCTGCCATCTTTCAACAGGAGACCTCCCTCCTGAATCTTTAGCCCATTCCCTTGCTATCAGATCCAGGAACCCTTCTCTTTCAAACCACGCTAATTCGAAAGAAAAAGTATTTTTATTCCCCACATGGGTTGCCTCGCCAGAATCAACGAGCAACGGGGTGTGGTCCGAGATCGCGCGCGATAACGCTTGGACTGTTACCAGGGGAAACTTCTGCTCCCATTCGACACTAGCGAGGACACGATCCAGCTTCTCAAATGTCGGGTTTGGCAACGTATTAGCCCAATTGAATTTTCTACCAGAAAGCTCTATCTCTCTAAGATCCAGGCTTTCGATTATGGTATTAAACATAAACGACCATCTGCCGTCAAAATTCTCATTATTCTTTTCCTCCCTCCTTCGAATAATGTTAAAATCGCCCCCAACTAGGATTGGGAGCTGCTCGCTACCGCAAATACGGACAAGATCAGCCAAAAAATCTGGTTTGAGTTCTGGCTGCGCGGCACCATACACCGCCACCAATGCCCAATTAAACCCATCGGCCTTTGATCTGACCCGAAACTTTACCGCAAAATCTCCCATGACCACACTTCGAACTTCCAACGAATCGCATTTAACCCGAAGTAAGATCCCACCGGACCTTCCTCTTGGAGGTAGGCAATGCCAGTCGAAATCGACACCTCCCGATAAAGTGCTAAGGAACTGGGGGGTGAAACTGTCCCTTCCAGTTTCAGAAAGGGCAATAAAATCCAACTGGTGCTCAATGGACGCATCCGCGAGAAACCTTCTTTTAGCCAAGTCTTTAAGACCTCTGCTAATCCAAAAAATTCCTCTCATATTTCATCATGAAATTTTTTAGAGGTACGGATCCTAGCACTTCTACGCACAGCCGAAGCTGGATAAATCTTTCGTTTCCACTTCCGCTTAGGCTTATTTTGATCCTCCAGCCGGTCCTCACAACCGGGCTCCGTGGACCTAACCTCCGGAACACCTACATGGGTAGAGTCCCTTGGGGAACTATATCCCTCATCCTCCTTTGTCTCAGGAAGTGAAGGGGCAAGATCCATACAAAAACTGTCAAGAACCCGGACTCCCAACGCATCTATGTCGGTGTCGTTCATGGGTTTAACGGCTGCTAAGTTACGAATCATTTCTAAAGCGCGCTCCGCTTCAAGATCCAGGATATCATTAACTGATCTAGCGATTTCACTGCCATTACTACCTAGTGAAACCCCTAATTGATTTGCATTATGAACAATCTCATCATTGGAAAAATGCAGAATAGAAGTGGACGTATTGACCGACATACCAGTAGTGACCTCAATGTCACGAAGCTTGGCCGCCCGCATAGCGCACCTTAGCTGCATGTCATCAACATCCGGCTGATCCTGGAGGCGGCTGCTCATCCGTCGTCCTTCAGAGACAGGATCCGGGATCCCTCCAAAAGCAATGATCTCCTCCCGCGTGGCCCCGTTTGGGGTGGGGCCTCCTGCCCAACCCCCAATAGGGCTCAACAGAACTGAAGCAGCTGGGGTACAACCGAGAGCCGTCGAATGCACCGAGGAAGCTCCCGGCTCCTCCCGCGGCATCGGCCGGTGTCCGGATCCCGGGGACGCCACGGGAGCCCCACCAACCAAAGGTGCCAAGGGAGAAGTAGGGGCGGAGGCCACCTGCCCGCGCCCCCCTCCTGACCTGGCCCACCGCCAGTAGGTGGCATGGCCACCACCAGGCTCGTGACCTGCGACGAGGCAGACGGCACGGCCACCGCCGCAGATGTGTGCGCCATGGGAGAGGCAGGGGCGGAGGCCTCCTGCCCGCACCCCCCTCCCGGTCCGGCCGCCGTGGCCGAGTGTGCCATAGGAGAGGCAGGGGCGGAGGCCTCCTGCCCGCGCCCCCCTCTCGGTCCGACCGCACCGCTGGCCCGCGGCACGGCCACCTCCGCACCAGTCATCGCCGGACTCCTCGCCGGCGGGGAAGCACCACCCAGAGAGGGAGATCGTAGGGCCGCCTGCCCAAGATCATCCCCACCATCGAGGCACAGCTGAGCGCCCAGACCGATCACTGCCGGTGGTGTCGGTGAACTCTCCACCAAGGTTATTGCAGCAACAAACTCATCGGCACAACCATCCACTGGTACATCAGCAGTAGAAAAATCCAGGGGAGGAAGCGATCGCTCATGCAAATCGTCACACTCCACCCGAGCGCTCCAGAATCGAGGAGGAGTAGAGGCAGGCTCGAACGACCCAAATCTCTACGTGTTCATGGGTGCCGCAGTCGAAGGTGTAGTCCCTTTCCCGGGCGCCGGCTCGTCGGAACCCGGTAAGTTAGACGCATCGCGCCCACGGTCATCCTCTCGCACCTCCTTGTTACCCGAGCCATCATCCTTATCAAGCATGTCAACATCATTCCCTGCCAAGGCCTCAGAGAAAAGCTCAGTGTCCTCGAACTCGATCTCGAGGTTGTAAATCATGCCTCTATGAGTCCACTTAACCACATCTGGCACGTACTCAATATCCAGTACACTGACAAGCAATCTGGCCACCCTGTTAGCTCGGGTAAAGGCCATATCCACCCTCTCGGTTTTCCCAACAAGTGTCCCCAAGCTAGCCGCGACTCAAACATCATTCAGCGGCTTCGAAGGTGCCCCCGAGAATCGGAGCCAAACCTGAGTGAGCGGCTTACCCTTCGGCTCAACCTTCTTCCACTCATGAAACTCGAGGATACACTCAGTGCCAGGTACTCTGCACAGCCCAAAACTGAGAAGCCGCTGCAAGTCCTCAGCCAAGGGAAAATCAACCTTGTACATATTAGCCTCGAGCCTAATAAGTTCCCACCGAAGGTTACCTAGAGCTAGCTCATTGAGCCTGTGCATGATCTGTGCTTCAGTCAAGTCACCCTTGGTCACTTTCACAACCCCCGTGGTCGCACTCTGAGGCACATCTGGGATCTCCATAGCACTAGGAGATTCGAAAAACATCAACTCAGCGCAGCACACACACCATAAATTGTAACACCCAGCATCGGTTCACAGCAGGCATTCCCCTATAGCATGCACCGGTTTGGAGCAAGTGTCACAAAGTTCAGCAGTACATTCAGCAATGAAGTGCCCCTGCTCACCACAGCGATAGCAAAGCATTTTCTCTTTCTTACGGGCCCATTTGCTAGCTGTCTCACTGTCCGGTTTGTCAGAAGCTACAAAAGCACCCGCCACCGTCGGCTCATTCGCGGGCACCGCCGCATTAGCCAAAGCCGAAACCGCAGCCAAGACCTGCCCAGACAACGCGGGCGTCTGCGCAGCAACCACCTCCGAGGACACCGACGGCTCAGCGACGTCGGAAACGGTAGTGGCGGGCGGTGGAGGCTGACGGTTGTTGTTCTTGCCACCGCGGTCAGCACGAAAACCTCTGTGTCCACCTCTCTACCGGTAGTCCGGGCCAGAAGCCCCCTCAACAAAACCTCCCGGAGGACCGTAAAATGGACGCTCCGACGTCCCATCGCTCTGCCAAGCATAACCGCGACCTCCGCCCGATGATGACGAACCGCGATGCTGACCCTCGCCACATGCGTCATATCCGTCATCCCCCCATTGACCCCGGGGTGGACCGCGACCAGCATGGCCTGCATCTCTGCCTCGGAAAGCCGGGTATCGATGATGACCAGCACCACCACCGCCGCCACCACGGCGCGCCGGCGGCCCAGCCTTAGCCGCGGTGGGAGGCTGACCCGCGAGCTCCACTTGCGCCGGCTCCGCCCGGTTCGGTTGTGGCTGCATGACTAGATGCGGCGGCGGAGCGCCCTTGGGCTTCTGCACCGGCGCCGACGCCTACGGAGCCCCCCCACGCACGGGGCGGCGGAGCCCCCCCCGCACTGGGTGGCGGCTGGTGAGCGAGCGGTGGCGCCCGAGGCGCCGCAGCTGCCGGCACGGGAGCCGAGGGTCTAGGCCCCGGCGGGCCACCACCTCCGCGACCCGCCATGGCCGCCGCGAAGGGAGGAGTGCGCGCGGCTCGGCCCGGCTTGCACGCAGGAAAGCCAGGCACGGTGCAGCGAGGCCGAACCCTAGGCGGCGGCGACGAGGGACTTCGATCACGACGAGACGAGACCGTGCATGCGTCTACGTGATCGCCTGTAGTAGAGTCCGGTTTTGCCTGGGCCTCATACCCAGCTAATCTCGGCCCATTCACAATCGACTCGCTCTGGGCCGAATACCCAGTCGCAAGCCGGCCCAAACCCCTCGCGCTCACAGCCAGCCCCTCTGGGCCCAACAACTGATTCAAACGACGCGCCCGGGCGGCTCTGATCCCGATCGCCGGGATTTCCGGCGCAGACGCCGCGGTCGCCGCCGGCGCAGGCCTCGCCACCGCCCGGCGGCCTTTCTTCCTCCTCACAACCTTGGTCCAAGACTCCGGACGAATTAAATCGAAAAGAGTAAGATTTGGTAGACATACCTTGGGGAGGGGGCCCTTCCATTGCCTGATCGCCGTCGCCGCCGTCCTCCGATGAACGACTCGCCGGATCATCTTTTTCTTCTCCCCCGGGTGTAGACCTACCCTTGCCGGATCATCTAGGAGCAGCACTTTGTCAATAGTCGATGCCACCTCCTCCTCATCGTAACCTGAATGAAAGAACTCGCAAATCAGATCAGATGGCGTCGGCGACGGTGGAGACTCCGGCGAGTCCGCATCCGCCTCCCCCTCCGCATCGTCAGCGTCGTCGTCGGCGAGCGCCCAGAAGCGGCCCCCGACCCGCCGCCGAACGCCGAGACCAGGGGACGGAGACCGAGCATGGGCGGCGTACGCCCCTGCCGTCGCCCCCGCAGTCGCCTCACTCATCCTTGGTCCTCTCGTAAAAGATGGGGAAGGCACTCGCTCGTGCCCAAAAAAAAAGTTTTTGTGCCCCATAAAAAATGGGAGAGATTTTCATTTCCCGGCCTCTGCACCAACCAGGGATGCATACGGCCATTTTAGTATGAGTACCAAGATAAACATGGTCCTCACAATTTTTTTAAATGAGTATCAAGATATTTCTTGATGAGAGGTTCGACCATACACCAAGCTTGATCCTCAATAAACGGTGGAAAACACCTGTGCAGCACCTGTCAATTCTAGGAATTGAACTCGGGTCGCTAGGGTGCACAACCGCATGCCCAACCATTGAATTCGGGACTAACATATAAGGTTGGTTCCTCTACACACCACTAAGAGCTTGAGAAGAGGACACATACACACACGCTCCTCCTCCACCGCCCGCCACGCCACACCTCGCCTCGTGCGCGCGTCGTGTTTCTGGAACAAGCCGAGCCAGGCTAGGACCTATGCCATGTGTGTGTGTCGCTTTTCTTTTTGTCGTGCATGACAGAAATTGAAACGGTTTGCACAAAGTGGAAGATGAAACCGAACGGTGACCGTTCCTCTTCATTTCTTGAGTTTTAATGGATCAGTTTCAGTTTTCTGGAGTCTATTAGAGGTCACTCCTCAGTCAATACACAATATAGAATATACACGAGCAGACACACAAGAGTCTGCCTCACGGCTTTAGAGCATTGCACCGCCTACATCTTTCACATCCCTCTTTCCAGTGTATACTACGAAGCGGGACAACAGCTGGCCTCTGAAACCCCACCTCTTGTGATCCTATACGGGTGAGGGGCGATCAGTTTTTTGGGGAGCACTCTAGCGCAACTGCTGGCATCTTCTCCAATGTGGCTAAAGAAGATGACTACTTTCCCAAGGACGACTTCCTCGCTGACATGGCTTCCCGTGCTGCTACGAACGCTTCTTCTTCCACCACATCATGTGTATTCTTGTCCCTTCTGTTAGGGATTACGTTTGGACTACTAGTACTAGCAATCGACTTGGACACCCTGTTTGTCTCCTATCTACCCGATTGCATGACTAATTTGATTACTTTCTTACTTGGTTCAATTATCATATCTATTGTGATCGTCATGTTTTATCTAATTTTTTATATATTAAATCTCATTGAAAATTGCTCATATATCCAAGGTTTCATTAAGAAAAGTGTGGGCCATTGGGCAGTGTTTCCATTGACTTAAAACTAATCCGAATGGCAATTCAAAATAAAAACTAATCTGTACGGAGTATTAGTACAAGTTAATCACAATCAACAATTAAAGCAGAGATAGTGGCTTCATGCTGCTCAACAAACCAACGGCAACTTACAACTAACCTAGTTATGTTGACACCAATGTATCACCAGCCAGTCAAACATGTTGGTACCTAGTAGCCATGTCCATTGAAGGATACATGTTGGTATCTAGTTACAGTACCAATGAACTTGTCTATATATGAAGTCATAGCCATGTCCATTGAAGGATACATGTTGGTACCTAGTAGCATATCACTGCCAGCAGGACAACACGAATGGGCCGCTACTAGCGCGCTCCATTAACAAATCTATGGTTTTTTCATTCTAAAGGAGGTATGCCTTTTATATCTCTTTTAAGAAATCAAAATATTGTCAGATATCACTTTAGTAAAATGGTATATTAAAAATCATTTGAATAGGTCAAAAAAACATACCATGCACTTTAAATTTGTTCATACAGTGTAGGAGATTTGTTCATGTAAATAATATGATCACTCTACCAGTGAATATTATTTTGTAAAATCACAAAAAAAATTGTGTAAAAATATTTTGTGACGTACACAAACATGTTTTTTAGGCTAGTTTGAAAACACTCATGTATTTCAAAATAAATATTTGTATTGATCTTATGCTCAAGAAATTTATTTTTTTGCATTTAGATTCCGTGCTTACATGTCCGTGTCCAGTTACAGTAACTGATTAGTCCTGCAATTTGGATGTATAGCAACATGTATTAAAATTGTCTCCATCTCGATGCTGATTTAACAACACCCAGCAAAATGATGTATACTCCCAAAAAATCTCGGTCCTCCTAGTTAAATGCTGGCTAACGAATACCCAGCAATCACAACAAAATGCATCTGGTCCAGCTCGGTGAGAGTAACATCCCAACGACCCGAGAACAGAGCAGGACACTCAACGAGTAGTAGTACCTCCTCATTTAATGCGTACCAACAGACATTCAGTAATCAACCAATGCATCCAAACTTACACGCTGGCATGCAGTTGATGATGTTTTGGGAGTATGCATTCGCTAAGACAAATTTTACTCCTATAAATCCTGCTGGCTGGCTCATTCTTGTCAAGCAAAATAAGTGAAGATCTCTCTGCGCTGGCTGGCTGTCTTCTCCCCGGCTGTTTAGCTCAGCGGCTTTGCCACAGAGAAGCTGTTGCAGAACCTGTGGGACTCGGCACTGTGCGCCGAGAACTTGCTGAACGAGCTGGACTACTTCCGCATCGAGGACGAGCTCCACAGCACGTACGATGCTGCCAACAAGCACGGCGAGGGTGGCGTCTAGGACCTCGCCCTCAGTGCTCGCCACACCGCCAAAGTTCTGGGCAAACAGCTGGCATCTTTGTCCACCTACTGTTTTGGTGCCAACGTGGGCCGTCCTCGACAAGAAGATGCAAGACAACATGTAAACTATTGCGCTTGGCAGCGTGGTAGGCAGATATCATGCGGCGATTCGTCCTCGGCGCCAAACGCCAATCAGGCTGATCAGGAGGTCAGCGGATGCATGCCCAAGCTCGGTAAACTCCTCCCTTGCTCTTCTTCCCCACATCCACATGTTCCTGATGACGATCGTGGCAATGCGCAAGAAATAAAAAAGCTTGAACTTTTTTTTTGCGATTAAAAAAAAACTTGAGTTTAATAGGGTTGGTTTATCTCAAGGGATGAAGGACAATGTAGAGCAACTAAAGCGTATGCGTGATGAGGTTGACGGCATTCTGCAGACTTGTGGTCCTAGAACTGTCTCAAACATTGCCCAAAGCCGTCCCACCACCACAACTCAAAGTGCAGAGCCAAAACTGTATGGGAGGGACCGTGTCATGAATAGCATCATACATGATATGACCAAGGGTCGATACTGTGACAAGGGTCTAACTGTGCTTCCGGTTGTTGGTCCGGGGGAAATGGGGAAGGCAACTCTGATACAATATCGCAACCAACATGTGAAGAATCATTTTAAAGTCATGAGTTTTATGCTCAATTTCAACGTGGGTAAGGTGCTAGAATAGATTAAGTGCTATACCCCTAGAGTTAAAGATGAAAAAGAGTGTAGTAGAACTGAAGAGTTGATTAAACAAAGATTTAAATCTAAAAGTTCTTACTTGTATTAGATGATATATGGCAGATTAGTAATGGGGATGACTGGGAAAAACTATTGTTGACACTCGGTCAATCACAAGAAAAGGGTTGCATGATTCTAGTCACAACTCGGTTTTAAAGAATAGCGGATATGGTTAAAAGTAATGAAGAACCAAAATAACTGAACGGTTTTGAACCTGAAGAGTTTAGGAAGTTATTCCTTGCATTTGTCTTTGACGATGGGCAATGTCCAAATAAACTTCATTTGCTTGACACCGGAGATAAGATAATGGAAAAACTAAAGGGCTCCCCTCTTACAGCAAAGACCGTTGGAAGATTACTGAGGACAGACCCTAGTTTGGGTCATTGGAGAAGGGTCCTAAGAAGTAAAGAATGGGAGAAGGAGACCGATGGAATTATTCCTGCCTTGAAGTTTAGCTATGACTTTCTCCCTTTCCATCTGCAGCAATATTTTTCCTATTATGTATTGTTTCTTGGAGATCACCGTTTCAGAACCCACGAGCTCATTAGCCTGTGGATCAAGACGTGGCAGTCTACTTCCCTGTTTTGGGTGTCATGATTAGGCATAAGTACGGAATAAATGAGACTTTGGGATCAAGCTACTGATACTAAGGTTATACTTTTTTCCATACACTGGTTTGCTATTAGTATGAGGTGTTTCTGCATTCCTAACTTCTGTTGCCTTGCTATTCAGGTGTTCCTGTGTTTGTTTGGTAGAGTTGTAGCTACTTGTCTACATTTTGTTCAAAACTCATGAAGACTTGATGGTGTGCCTGGAAAGTTCAGTTTTAAGGATCAAAAGATCATCATAGCATAACTATGGAAAACAATGAGTTTTCAGGCTCCACTCCATCAAGGCACGTCCCAATTAACGTGTTAATACTAGTTGGAGGGCTAACATTAAAGGCTACATGAATCGTATGCCATAAAAGTTTGGCTGGACGACATGTGAGAAAGAGGTGTTTTATATTTTCATCCTGATCACTTCCTTGTGCACAAACCACATGAATATTTTGATTCTCAAAGGAACTTTAATCTTCCAAATATGAATAGATTTCGGAATTGGATCAGAGTTTATTAGGTCTAAATACATAGACTTGATAGAGAATATCCCATTGACGGATAGTTTCCAGTGAATCATATCCTGCTCATCAGAGAGTTGAACATCCATCAACCTCCACACGAGATGTAACCATCTGCCCATCGTTCACCTACGACGGACCTTCTGAACTGGATATTCAAAGGGACATACTGTAATATTGTGGCAACATAAGCCTCCTTATGTTGCACAATACTGTACAGAGAAGGATATTGTGTGGCTAGTGGCGTCTCCCCTAACCAAGTATCTTCCCAGAATCTAGTCGTGTTACCGTTTTCAATGATAAGTTTGGTTCTATGGAAGAACTCAGCTCTCTTTTATCCTACTCTAATCAATGCAAACAAGTCAAGGTTCTGTTATTCTAGATTTTACTCAGCAAAATTAAGCTTCTTTTGATGATTCTGTAGTACTTCTATCTGGTGTTATCAGGGTTCTCAATTCCGGTCGGAATTTCCGGTAACCGACCAGTTACCGGCTCTCACGGCCCGTCCTGGTAGAAAAAAATACCGGTTGCCACTTGGAAGCGTACGGCTTGGAGGCATACTAGGTAAACCACATCTACTTTCTCTTTATCCTTGAGTTAGTTCTCATACAGTGTGTCAGATGACTTGCCCATGGTGTTGTATATGTAGTCATAGAATGGCATGAAAAGAGAGTAGCTTGTCTGGAACTGAAAACTGAGCATGGTGAAGAGAACGAAACCTAAGAATTAAAAGTTCGGATCATACACTGATAACAACTGAGCATGGTGAAGAGAATGAAACCTAAGTAGTAAAAGTTTGGATCATACACCATGCTCAGGTGTCAGTTCCGGACAAGCTACTCTCTTTTCATGCCATTCTATGACTACATATACAACACCATGGGCAAGTCATTGCACACACTATGAAAACTCATTCAAGGACAAAGAGAAAGTAGTTGATGTGGTTCACCCAGTATGCTTCCAAGTGGTACATGCGCTGACATGGTCGTATGGTACTTCTTGGTTCACCGTTGAGAGGAATGTCAGGAAGAAACTCAGGATCCAGTCATGGGCCATACCATGTAAGAATTATATTAAGTTCGCAAGACCTTGTTAACGAGAAAATAGAGAATGCGCTGGGGAGATAGCTTATGTCGAATACAACCAAATAACTAACCTTTATGTTTCTGCAGTATGGATTGAACTGGGAGAAGGAAGCAGTTCAATAGCCTGATTATAAGCACCGGAAAGGGGCCAAAGTTGTTGGTCTTGGACTCCTGAATCAGGTATGTTTCTTCGGCTGTTCAAACTTCACACTGATCTTCATCATCATCAGTTCACGTGATCTTGATTTAGCAGTAGTGAGGTGGTGTAGCTACTGTTGGGCAAACTACATGTGCTTAGGAAAAATCTGGAGATACTACTAGTGCAACAGATATGGTCGCTCACAATAATATGCATCTTCCAACAGGCCCAGATGGAGCCTGGTTCAACATCCTGGCGCCTGCTTACCGGAGCGCGCCGCCGTTTGTGCCCCGAGTGCCTTCTTGATCTAGCTGGAGGACGCCAGCCGGAGGCCCATGCCCACTGTGCCAAAGCTCCGTCACCAATGCCGATGTGACCACACTGCCTGGGCTGATCCGTACATGCCTGCTTCTGCGCGCAGTTGAACTTGCTGTTTATTTAACAGTGTTTTGCATGCTAGCTAGTGCCAGTGCCACCGTTGACGGTAATATACATAAGAAAAGCAATGAATTATTGCAGTGTAGCTGAACCAGAGCATCGCAGGCTTATTAATTGTACTTTTCCCTGAGTGTTGTTGCTCGTTCACAAAAAAACAGAGCTTAATCAATTTCAACGATGCAAAGGTTGGCTGGAGATTTCTTTCTTTGCGTCCAGAGAAATTTATAGCTAACTATACTATGTGATGTTCTATCAGATGCAGAGTTTGCAGTTTACCTGACGATGAAATATGAGTTGCAGTACACAGGGCCTTGTGTATACTGCTGCTAACCAAAATCTCCTCCGACTGTGTGATGGCGTTGGTGGCATCTCAGAAATGATAGTATTGTTGCTGAACATGGTCCATCATGAGCCATGAAATTTAGTGTTGATGCCGCTTTCAGTTCAGAGCGGCGGGTGCGGGTGCCGTACGAGATGCGCGACCACCATGGCAGTGTGGTGCATGCCATTGCCAAGGGGCACACAGAAGAAGAAGCTCTAGGTCTGAATTTGGTGGTTCAGTTCACTGAAGATCACTTTGTCCTTGAGAGCAATTTGGCGACTGTCATCACTCGGGCTGGCCTGTCTGAATGGATATCAAGAAGGCAGTTTATTCAGGTGAAGACGACAGGGGAAAATAGAAATGGGTGTACTCACGGCGCGGTACGCAAGGACTGCTATACACACCTACTAAATATCAAGAAGGCAGTTTATTGCGGTCACCGGCAATGGGTGTACCTTAAACAACAGAGAATGTTCATTCTTGCGAGCAGTGAAGTGCAAGAAATACACTAGCTAGCTCCATGCTGTTATCAGGTTAACTGGCTTGAAAATGTTTCGGAGTCGGCTGCTAAGGAGGGCTATGGATTGACTTGCAACAAGTCAACGGAGTAAGAGTTATGCAGATATCCAGTCTACATTCTACTGATACTAGGCATTCTTGCGCTTGTCATACCTGTTGTTGTTTAATGAAATTTAATGGTGCATAGGATCTTCACAAGAATAGCCTGCATACTATAGCAGTGCACGCTTTTATTAGAGAGGAGGTAATGCATTGTAGGGCATGTGCAATTTTGAATTTGTAAAACCCCATTAAGGCACTCAGATGCATGATCACAACATATTCATAATTAACACTAGTTTATTATGTTGTTCCATCTCGGTATATTGTTAATATGTAAATTACCTTTATTAAGTTTTTCCTTTTCTTTCCTCACTAAGTTCACTAAGTCACTAGGTCTCTATAGTAAACACTCGTACAAAATGTATATATTCATCTCAAAAGAATGCTTTGTTCCCCAGCCCAGGACATTATCTTCTAACTTCCAAGACTTCAGAAGATCTCCTCTTTCGAAGCACTACTTGTCACCAACGGACTAGCAGAGCTGCACAGTAAGTTTTTGAATTGACCAAAATTTGTACATACTATGACATCATACAATCGTTTTCTGTGTCTACTCTTTGGGTTTGCAGTTCTGAATTGTCGAGACTGGAATTTGTAGTACTGTGTTTATTAGAATGTACAGTGCAATGGTACATGCTTATCTTTTCCTACATGAACACTGTTTGTCAGCTCTAACTAGCTATTATAAGAGGGCAGGAGCTATATCTCGAAATCCTTCACCAATTGCTCAACAACACCAATGTATGTTCTGAACGTTTAGTACTGCTCACTGTAGGAAAAAAATGAACATGTAGTACTGCTCATAAAATTCATTTCATTTTAAGGCACCAAAAATAGGCTACCAACCTGTGCTTCGGCGGGGGCAATCACTCAGCGCAAGTCCCGGCTCAGTTTATCAGGACCTTATTCCCGTTATGTTGTTCTGAAAAAAATATTTTTGCAAACTAAGCCTGGTCTGTGTCTGGCATTTCATTGCTCTCTGTTCATAAGTAATGAAATATAGTTTTTTGAGTAAAAGTAACCGAGCTTACTAGTGAATGATACAAGCCAACTTTAGGCTTTGCAGATATTATCAACCTGTTATCTTGGTGAAAATTGCAGTGCGGTCTTGGGAATCGTTTGTGCATTTGAAGTGATATATCATGGGCCACTGCAACTTGGAATTGGTCCCTAATTGTCTTCAAATGGATTCTCCCTCTGAAGTGTCTCGTGTATGTACAACAGCGTAAGTATCTCCTCTACTCTGCAAAATTAAGCTTCTTTTCATGATCTTTTATCTATTTCAGTCAGACATGCGCTGTTGGTGTCTAATCTCAGTTATGATGTTGCTTCGTTTTGCAGATCAATCTCCTTGGAAGCAACAGACTGAGTTCCGGAAACGGGGAAAGGTGTCATGGAACTACTTGCTAGAAACAATTGTCGAACTGCATGGTACACACTCATGCATATACTGGGATCGGTATCTCTGAATCTGAAGCCTGCCCCTCATTATATTTTTGGTTGGATGCAGTGTACCAATCAAATCCATCCTAAGCATATGCTGGTCACTTAGAAATTGCTGCAGTCGTCGCCAATAGCATCCCCCCGAGGCACAGATAGAGTAGCTGTTGCAAGAAATATTCAGAAGGTTGGTCCGCTGCGGCTGCAGCATCGTGCATGAAAAATAGCAAGGTGAGGTCTAAATATTCAGATCTGGTTCATTTTAATCGGATAGAGAGATGATGCTTTTTGTACTAACTAACAAGCAACTCCTCTGTGCAGGTCATGATGACAAGTAAGCAAGATTGTCATTTGTTTAAGCCCCAAATACCAGAAGATGCAGCTGAGAGTCTTTTAGAGGAGACAAGATTATCATCATTACCCAAAACGGGCACTGCAAAGGTAAGGACTAAGGAGACTACGCTTGTCTGCTCTAAGTAGAGGGACTCCTCTGTGCATTTACAAAAGGTCTTGCGCTAAGAGACATTGGTCCAAACAAATGAATAAACAATTTAAATAGCGCGCTATAGCTCCGCTATAGCACGCTATAGCGTTAAGAAGAGGTTCGCCGCTAAGAGGCTTAGCGCGCTATTTAAAAGTATGGGATGAACTGACTTGAAAATATTTCAGGATTGGCTGCCGAGGAGGGTGATGAGTTGACTTGCAACAGGCCCATGGAGTAAGAGTTATGCAGATCTACAGAGATGCAAATATGCTTGCTGGAGCCATTCAAATCAAGGAAGAAGAAGAAGAAGCAGAGCGACACATTGGCTAGGCTAGCAGAAGCGTAGCCTGCAGCTAGGTGGTATCTATAACTAAAATAAGTCTAGATACAACCATTTCGAGGACAAGTATTTCCGGACGGAGGGAGTATATCTGAAGCCTGTCGTTTTGTGACGTTGCCCAGAATTAAATTTCCGTGATGATTGAGTACATCAAGTGAGGCCAGTCCTTTTTTCACCTCGGTACCGTGTGTGCACTACAGATGGTTAGTATCTTGTTTGCTCGGTATTAGTAATAACGCAAATTTATTCTGACCCTGACCGGCAGAACCGTGCCAAGTAATAATATTCACACATTTTGTTTGCTGATGCGATTTCCAGCAAAGGAATGCTGCTCCTCCACATGTATGCATGAGGATACCTACCTACCTACCTACCTGGTGAAACGGTGAGCAAAGGAATGCTGCTCTCATCTCATTCGGCTTGCTTCAAGGTTCAAGCCATGTCCTTCACTTGTATCCTGGAGCACGCCTGTTGTTCCTTGTTTCTAGCATTCTTCCTTATCCACAGTCATAATAATCCTGGAAGATTTGTTGGCTTTATGAGGTGATGAGAAGACGTGGGAGGTGAGATCATCTCCCCTGCTTCTCAATCATACGGACCCGATGCTTGCTTGGTTGGAGGGGTGGTATCTGCTCAATCACTGCCTGCGTTGATTGTTGCTGCAAGTCTACAGGGGATTTTGGGTCAAGAGATTGTATATACCATAGAGAATTAGGAGATGGGCCACAGGGAAAAAAATTGAAAACAGGCCCAGCCCAGTCGCCCTAGCCCGCGGCACAACAGGCCTCACTCCCGCACCAGCCGCCTCCCGGCGGACGCTCCCTTCCCTTCCCCGTCCGCCAAATCCAGCCGCTCTGTGCCCTGCTGCTGTCGCGCCGGCGCCGTAGCACGTCAGCAGTCTCCCCGGCCGCTGGCTGTGTGCAGGCGTGCCTCGTGCACCATGGGCCCTGCCGCCCTAGGGCCTCGTGACGTGGCTAGCAGCTGGGAGGTGAGCAGCAGCCTGCAGCCATTTTCATTTTTTTTGCAAAGCCGATTTGTCCGGAGCCCAAGGTAAGACCAGATTGCTAAATGCTAATTGCTATCCCGAGTGCATGTTCGTTGTTTGCTAGAGACCAATCCACAGCACAAATGATTGATAGAAAGTAAATTATTATTGAAGAATTTTAGACTTTAGTATGTTTGTAAGACCATATTAATCTATTTCTTTGTGGTATTGCTAATTAGGTAGAACGTTCACATGTCATATTTGTTGTAAAAAATATATTTATTGAGCTTTTCAAATCCTAGATCCGCCACTGTTCGCTGCTGTGCTCCGACGTCCAGTGGACAAGTTGCCCCACCTCTACCCCGCCATTATCCAACTCGGCGCAACCCCCTCCGCAGCCACACACGCCTGCCTAGCTCCGCTGACGCCGGAGAAGAGAGCTCCCAGCCTTCAGGTATGCTTTTAGATTTTACAGATTTGTGTTATTATTGTGTGTTTTGGATCTAATCCTTTGTTCCCTTTATGCTGATTTTCTGAATTGTAACCAATCCTATCTATCTTGACTAGTTATCTTTCTGTATCGTGGCGCGGTAAAATTAGTCGGTGAAATTGCTATATTTTTGCTTAGACTACATATTCTAGCAATTATGTGTAGTAAAAATTTCAGGAACTTATGGCCTGACAGTGTACATGACTGAAGTAATTTTATCTACCTGTTCAAGTCCTGATCATGAAGTGCTTGTTGGCACAAGTTGTGAGATTCTGCTTGAAGGCACAACCGCACAAGACTGAGATTCATTAACACTTGCAATATGTTCCTACAGGTGTGAAAAAATGGCATTACATTCCTACAGATTTAAATTTGTGGTGCTATCATGCTATGTGTCCATGGCATAAAAGCCATGCTAAATTATGCTGCTGTACTCAGGACCATTTTCACAAACACTCTTTTTTCTTTTCCTTAGTTCATCTAAATGCCAATACATTCCATATACATTATCATTCCTCGCTACTTTAGCATGGGATTGTTGTCTTTTTACACTCGATGCGTTTTCAAGATAGATTATTCTATTTACTAAGTTGGCCATGGTAGCTCAAATGGTGTGTTTATATTTTGTTCCTCTTTGATTAAAACATGTTCAGCCTTCCTGTGCTCGCTCGCTTGCCTTGGTGACCCTTGGTGCCCAACCAATGTCGGCGACAGCGTTTATGGAGCTGGCACTCGACCAGGTATGGGTCAAATCCTGCTTGTCGTACGAGTAGAACATGTGTGCCGGGTATTTCTGAATTGTGGCTGTGTGCCCTGTCGCCCAAGGTGGCGGGGATCCTCCGTCTTCGACGCCGGAGTGGCGAACCCTGCTGTGGTGGGCATGTGGCGTCGGGCTTGATCGTTCCCATACGTGTGACTGGCGGATTGCAGGTGCCATGGTCGGCGTGTTCCCCTGATTGAAGTGTTTTTTCTTCTCCCTATAGGAGCCTGATTGACTGAAATTATTTCGTCAACTCTCTGAAACTAGTTTTGTAGATTAGCTTCATCCTCAGATCATCCTGCAGATGCTTAATTTAGATGGTTCAGCAATCAGTACGTGTGTAATCCGGGTTAATCGAACCTGGTATAGGCCAGTGAACGTAGCAGCAAAATGTTAAGGCATTCTGAAGGAAACTACCGAGCAGAGTTGCCGGCATTATCTCAGGCTAGCTAGCTGTAGGGAGAAGAAAAACCATCTGATGTGGTGGCTTCAAATCTGTGGCTGGACCACGGAAGGCGTGCCTGGTGCGGCCGTGGCTTCTCCCTTGCCCAGGTGCTTGGGAAGGCCTTGGCTTGCGTGTGCTCTGTGAGTGAGGCCGAGGCAGTGGATGCCGGGGTACCATCCCTCGAAAGCGACACAGTGGCGCCCTAAAGGGGTGAGGTTTTGGCTTTGTGCTATGTGGGTGGCTGCGTTGTTGGCTCAGTTGGTGCACCTCTTTCGAGGCGTCATGCATGGTACTTCCTCCGTCCGCGAATAAGTATACATCTAGCTTTTGTCTTAAATCAAAGTTTTAAAACTTTAACCATCTTTCTAGGAAACAGTACTAGATTCGTTTTGAAATGTACTTTAATAATATATCAATTTGATGTTATATATATCATTTGTTTTAAATAGCCGGCTATAGCCCCGCTATAGCTGCGCTATAGCTGTTTAAACATGTTGCCGCTATTTGATTTCATGTATAATTTGCCGCTATAGCCCCGCTATAGCTGTTTTTAAGGGCTGCCGCTATATACCATAGCCCGCTATTTAAAACATTGATATATATTATTACTATTTTCTATAAAGTTGGTCAAAATTTTAAAACTTTGACTTAGAACAAAAGCTAGATGTGCACTTATTCGCAGACGGAGGGAGTAGCCAGGAGGGGTTTGGATTCCCTTGTCGGCGTGGTCATCGAGGCAGGAGTGACCCAGATCCACCCCTCACATAGTGGCGGCGGCTTTTTGGTGGTCGTCAGAGCCCCCGCCCCTTGGCAGGTTGTCTTTCGTGCTTCTTTGAAACCTTCCAGGAATCTTGCGACCTTCATTTGTGTGGGTCATGCTGGACCTGGTCTGCTTGATGAGGGTGTAGTGTGTCTACGGCGTGACAATGACATCTTTTGACAGAGTTGTATCTTCTACCGGTCATCAAGGCTTCGCTGGTTTGTGGGTGTTTTGGGTTCATTGTGTTGCCGATGATCGTGGAGCTCCGGGCCTAGCTAGTTTAGCTTGGCGGGTTGATCCAGTTGTATCGGTTTCTGACAGGTTTCCATCATAAACTGGTCGGTCTTTTTCTACTTAATTAATGAAGGGAGAGCTCCTGCTGGTTGCTTTTTTTTTTGTAGGCCAAGTTTGCGCTGGACAACCTCGAGGTTCCTGTAGGGTATGCTCCGGTTTCCCTTGAATATAGTTACAGTTCACTCGGTGGAAGGTGAATCTGTAGTTCTTAATGTGTTAATTGTATTGTTCTATCCCTGTCAAGATAGATGTGTGATTGTGGAGGACGGGAAGGTTATTTCCTCTGGTAGCAACAGGACCAATGCCACCCGGAATGTATGATATTCTCCTCTGTGCTGGATGTTTGTGCTTTGAGACATTTTTGTGTTTTTCCTCTGAAATAAATTACTTCAATTATAAGGCTACAAGACATGCTGAGATGGAAGCAATCGATGTCCTTCTCCAGGAGTGGCAGAGTATTGGCCTTGACCAGCCACTGGTCGCGAAGAAGTTTGCAGGATGTGACCTCTATGTCACGTGCGAGCCATGCATAATGTGTGCATCAGCATTGTCGATACTAGGTCTGTGATTGTTCTATTTCTCCTGTTAGCCCCATCTTGATTATTCTATTTCTCCGGTTGAAACTATATTAACCAGTAAGAATTTGTGATATTTTTGGTAGGAATCAGGGAAGTATACTTTGGGTGCGCGAATGATAAATTCGGAGGATGTGGATCAGTCATGTCACTGCATGAGAGCCTTTCGTCGGATGACTTGACAGGGTGAGGGGATATCAGCAGCAAATTGGAAGTTATCTGCTCATGTGAACGAACCTTATTCTTTGAATGCTAATGCCTTTCTACCAGCATTTCAATATTCTATAATGTGTCATGACAAAGTTGGGCTTGCATAATCTTTCTGTTTGTGTTGAATGCCATACATGCTTATTGAGTTCTCATGCATTCTTCTGATCCCGAATTATGTTAGTTATTTAGGTTACTCACGAATTGTACAACTAAGATGGTCTTATGTGTTTCTTTTGATAGGAGCCAAGATACCAGATCAAGAGGTTATAAATGTACTGGAGGGATAATGGCAGAAGAGGCAGTTGCTCTTTTTAGAAATTTCTACGAACAAGGAAACCCGAATGGTTTGTTCTTTTACATTCACATTTCACATATTATTCCACAATTCCTGGCATGGTTGCTTTAATTCAGTTCTTACTTCTGTGTTAAAATGTTGCTTAAAGTTCAAACTGTGCCGGTTCTGTTTATATGAGTTGGGGTCTCGTAGCAGTTAGCACTAGTGATCCAGTCAGTGTACTTCCATATTCTATTAGAATCTGAACCACAAATGTAAGCATCGAAGAAACTTTTGCCATGTCATTTAATGTTATATATGATGACGACGACTTTCTCATGCATTTCAGCACCGAAGCCTCACAGACCTGTCCGAGTGGATCAGCAGTGACTGGTTTGTTACTCGTGCTAACGAGGAAGATCTCAGTTATTCAGATTTAAACAATGGATGGCAATCTGCTTTAGGTTTGTCTGGTGATTTAGAGTTGAGCATTGCTGTGTTGACTCCCTCCGTTCCAAATTACTCGTCGCAGAAATGGATGTATCTAGAACTAAAATACATCTAGATACATCCATACCTGCGACAAGTAATTCGGAACGGAGGGAGTATCTGTGTACTTTGCTATATGGGGTTGCTGTTGTTCTTTTGCAGATCTAAACTACTACAGCATTTGTTTTTGACGTTGCTATTGTTATTTTGCAGATCTACATCCTACAGGTCAGGCGATTCAAGAAGATTCTCCCCACTATTGATTAGCTTGTATTAACCCTAAATTCAGCCTTACGCAATTGCAGCTATCCATCGTCTAGACATTTGGTTTCTCCTTTATGGGAAAATAAGAGAAACCAAATGTGTTATGCAGATTGTTATATGTTACTACTGCTCTTAAAGGCAATTCAATTGATAGTTTGATCCTTGCAGCGCATTTCCTGTTGCCTACCTTGCTACTAATTGAGTCACTTGCAATTTGTTTGACTGAAATGTGTAATAGAGAAGTTCGCTTTGAATAGAACTTACACTTTGGCAGTACATTTCCATGTTATTAACACAACATCATTTGGTGATTACCTCCAAGTTCATATCCATGTGTGAGCCTAAAGTGGCAAATATTCTGCAAAAACAATGCAATTCAGCGTTATGTAATTTTGTCGCATCTAATTTAATTTTTGTTTACCTAGTTATGACACTGACTTGCATAATATTTGGTTTAGATCTTCGTTGCTGTTAGCACTACCTAGAAGCATTGTTGTCTAAGCAGTTGTCTCCGAGAAAAAGCTATAGGAACTCTGACACGAGAGATGCTAGAGCTAGAGACAGAACTCTGACTCAAAAGTAATGATGAAGACTGTATCAATGTAACATTTTACAATGAACTCTTCATGATCTCGGCTTGCGAGAAAACATGTCATCATTGCTACTCTAGCACTCAATGACTCTTTTTCACTATTGTCCTATGATCAGTACTTTTGATCACTTTGGTATCTATACTCGCAACAACTTTGGAGTATTGGACATATCTAGTTGTTTTTACATACCATGGAATATATGATTAATCCAAACACGAAAGCGTGTGGAATCTTTATCATGTATTTTGCTCATCAGTGTTTTTGAGACACCGAGTCTTGCAAAACTCTTTCCATGTGACTTCGGCAAGAATCACTCCTTGGCGTTTTAAATGCTAAAATATTTTAGCATTTGTCAATATGTATTCATTGCTTAGCCCCATTAGGTAAATCTATCTCCATAGATCATCATGCCTAATATTGAGGCTATTTAGCCCAAGCACTTCATCAAAAAACTATTTTCAAATGAAGTCCTAATTCGTGTCAAGAAATTTATTTCCATTTAACAATGTGTCAAGCACACAAGGTTTTTAGAAATATTATTATGCTCCCACTTAATTTCTTGAATCACAAGCATCTTCGTTACCCATTGATGAAGTCAAACCCTTTGACCATTTCATCAAAACATGAAGATTCCAACTCCATTTTGCTCTCTTCTATCCATCGCTGGAACTCTGAAGTTTGCACACTCACTACATCCTTTGAATTGACAAAATACCTTGGACTGTATCATATGTAAGTCCTTGGTTTCATTTCCATCAGATGAAAATCCTTTCGTCATCCATGTTTCATATCTCATGATTAAAATATGTATTAATTGCTAGTTTAACCCGAACCAATTTTAAGCATCGCTATGGTGAGAAAACCTCATCGCAGTCAACTCCTTGAACTTGTTATTTCAACAAGTCGAGCTTTATGGATAAAACATTTTTATCCGTATCAGTTTTAGTTCCAATACAATCCGTTAGACTCTAAGTCTTCCGGAGGGTTTATCAAGATTTAAATCTTGAATCATTTTATGGAAACTATCTCGGATTAAATTGGCATTTAGCCAATCCCGGAGTCAGGACCCATCAACGCTTCCTTGTGTTTCATAGGTATACTGCTGTCTAACAACAATATCTCGTATGCGCACCTGAGAGGTTTGCATGAGTTTTTCCTACGTGGTTCAGCTGCAAGTTCGATCGAAGTCCATACATCTCATGTAGAGGCTTCCGTATCAGTCGTAGTAGGAAACTCTAGAATTACTTCCAAGATCTCTTTCCTTTGATCTGATGACGAAGATACTGTTATCTCGTCGAGTTGCACTGTTCTCCCACTCACCTTTTTGAAAGAACATTTTTCTTCAAAAAAATACCGTTCTTTGTGGCAAACCTATTTGCCTCGGTATAGTGAGGGAGGAATACCCAACATTTTGGGATAACCTACAAAGTAGCACTTGTCTAATTTGAAATAGGTTTGTAACCTTTTATACAAGCCCCATATTCCAAATGTTTAAGAAAAGATATAACATGGTTGGGTGTACCATACCACATGGCGTCATTTCAACAGACCCGATGGAGCTCTTTTCAGTGAAAAAGCCGCAGTCTCTAAAGCATCACTTTAAAAAGGATAATGGCAAATTTATTTATGTCATCTTTGATCTTACCATGTCATAAATGGTTTGATTACATCTTCATGGACATTCCACTCATAGTGGTGTTCCGGGAGGTGTAAGTTATGAAACTCTTTTCACAACTCGTCAGACATTCGCTAAACTTGTAACTCAAATATTCCTTTCTGCAATCTAATTGCAGAAACATAATTTTCTTGTTACAATAATTTCTTCTTCATTTTGAAAACCTTTCGAATGATTTCAAAAGATCCAGACTTACGTCTCATCAAGTAAATATTCATATATCTACTTGAGTCATTTCTGAAGATAGATAAATCAACTACTTGCAACAACATTTATTGAACTACACACATCAAAATGTATGATCACCAATAAGTTTGATGCTCGTTCTTTATGGCCTGTGAACGGTATTTCAGTCACTTCACTTTTCGGAAGAAAGTTGCAAGTGTCAGATGATTCAAAATCATACTCTCAACACTCTCCATGGCATCCGCGAGTAGGAAGAGGAGTTCTCCGGCGTAAAATTCGGCTGGGTGGCCCGCCGGATACAAGTGAGGCAACTCGTTGCTCCACCTCCCTCGCTGTCCGAGGTCGTCAATACCATGGGCGAGGCTTCAGGCGGGTAAGCGGAGGAGCAAGCCGCCGCTCCAAGCCGACGTGTGGTGTAGCAACTCGCCGTTCCAAGCCAACTCATAGAGGAGGGGCCAGTTGTTCCACGCCAACACGCAAGGGAGCACGGCCGAGGCGGTGACGCCAGATGGGGATGTCGGCCGTGGAGACGACAATGCACGTGGATGCGGCAAGGCCTTTGACGCGGGCTGACCATTCATGGATGTGGAGGGCAGGACGTCGATCATGGACACGGAGGTGGCAGATCGGTGGGAAAAGCTACGAGACGAAGAGATAAGGAAGAAAGAGGCGAGCAAAGCGGTGGGCTGGGGGAGGGCATTTTCGTCCGAAATTGCTTGGAAGGGAGATACACACTACACTGTGAGATACTTATATCTCTAAAAAGGTCAAGCGTACTGGAATAGTGTGCGCACTATATTTAAGAACAGAGAGAGTAGTACGTGTCAAAAATGTTCTTATATTTAAAAAGGTCAACCCCCATTTGCATCCGTCACCGGCAAACCTCCGACGCACAGCAGCAGGTCAGATCTCCCCCCACCCCCTCTCTGGCCCATTCCATTGTTAGGGCCGACTGTTGGATCTGTTCGGCTGCCGGATTCATGTACCTGAGTTGTATACCCCCCCTAAGCACTCGATTTAATAGAAAGTGGCGAATCATGAACCGAGCCAACTGCGAATATGGTAACTACCGTCCAACACAATAGTAGGGCAAAAACATGGTCATGCTTTACATGTAGATTACGCAATTTTCAACTTGTTCATGTTTCAATCATTTTCTGACCATTTTCAACACTTTACATGTAGATTATGCATGCAGTTCTGCATATGCACTCAGAGTGATCTATCATCTTCGGTGCAGGGCTCTCTGTTGGACACTTCCGGTCTTGTGTTCCAGCCACGATTTATCTTATAAAGTTACTAGCAAAATGGCCCGTGCGTTGCAACGGAAGAAAAATCATAATCTCCAATAACCATGATCACATTTTGCAGCATCACCGAGATACACTATCACTCTCAATTTCATGAAATCATGAACATTTGTCAAATTCATTAACATTTTTACAAATTTGTGAACATTTTCTAAAATAAAAAAGAATTGAATTCATAAACATTTTAAACTATTTGCAAACATTTTTAACAATTTTCTTGAATCGGCGAACATTTCTAGAATGGACGAACATTGTTTTGGAAATTTCTGGAACAAATTTTTTATTTCATGAACATTTTTTTATTTAACAAACATTTTTTTATTTAACAAACATTTTTTGAAAAGCATGATCATTTTTTGAATCAAAAAATATTTTATGAATGAATAAACAATTTTGTAAGTCATGAACTTTTTTAAATTTTTAGGATATTTTTTTTCTTGAACACTTTTTGAATTGGCAAAATTTTGGTCAATTTCATTAACATTTTTTAATACTTGAACTTTTTAAAAATCATGAATTTCTTTTATTTCCCAAACATTAGATTTTGAAATTTCAAACATTTTTTGAATATATTTTTTTATAAAATTGCGGACATGTTTCAATCCACAAACATTTTATGATTTATTAAACATTTTATTTCAAAATTCTCATTTTTTTAATTTTCAGGACTTTTTCAAGTCATTTTTAAAATTTTTGGAACTTTTTGAAGTCCAAAATTATTTAAAGTAGCAAAAAGGAAAACGAAAAAAAGAAATAAGAAAATAATAAAATTTAAAAACCAGGCCACCTGAACATGGTCCGGTCCAAACGGACGTGGTGCATCTTCTCCCAGCGCGCAGAGCGCAGTATGGGAGGTCCCTACTGCATGAGCCGGCCAAGGCGGAGGATTCCCCTGTGCAAAATATTTTTATCACTTATAGGTGGCATTGGTGGGTAATATTTTACAACTTCGGGGCAATTTCCGTGACCTACCGCAAAAAGCAATAGCCCATTTATTGTTAGAAATAGTACAAATACCTGTGTGTTGCACCGGGCGGAAAAATGGGTATAACCTGCTTATGTGCCATTGTGCATCTTTTTATATCCATTTTTTAATAAGCGTTGATAATATGGTCGAACGTGAGAATTTCCTTATTTTTAATAAAAGCTAGCGTTTTAGCAAGAGCTCGTGCGTTGCAATGGGTATGAAATAAATTTCAGGGTTTACGTGATATTCGAGAGTTTATCTCATGGTGAAATACTGAGCTCTATCTTTCAATCTGTTAGATTCTTCTTTGTCTTATCATGAATTCATATTTTATACTTGACCACTTCAAAGATAAGACGACGTATTAGATAGTAAAGAGTTTACATTGCTTGGTGATCTTTTGTTGATACGCTACCGCCAGCAGTAGGAGCACACCGCCTGCGCCAACACGACTACTTCCCTTGACACCATCATCAGAGCTCGAACAGGATCAGGATTAGGACATGCAGAATTGCTGGTGAGATGATATGAGGGAGGGGAGTAGCTACATGTCTCTCTCTCTCTCTCTCTCCCTAGCCGGCGTGCGGGGCGAAATAGGACGCAGCCCCTCCTCTAGACCCAGTTTGAGCAGGATGCAGCATTGTCGTACTCTCTCAACTCTTCGTCCCTCCCTCCTCTCTATCTCATCAACGGCATCAGGAACATCGAGACTTGAGGAATATATTGATGATCAGGTAGTCCATAGGTGAGCCCCAAATATCTTTTCCCTTAAAAAATAGTATTTATTTTCAATATTTTTTTGAACAAATCTTTCCAATGTTTCATTCACACATCTTTTAAGTACTGTAACTACTAATATTCATAATTAAGATTAAGCTATGGTAGGCTTAAACAACAGCCAAGTAGTAGTAAATTGTATGCTAGCAGAGATCTAGCTCTACGGAAAAAAAAGAGATCGACTTCTAGCAGCAGCGACATCGCATTGTCTAGAAAAAGCAGTAGCGACAAGCACTCAATCCCACTGAGAATCTTATCTTCTCCACACATCCACCCAGCGCTCTGCCGACCAGCACCACCAGACCTCCTCCCGCGCCTCCGCCACAGGACCAGCCAGCCCCCCGCGCGCAGGCCGGCCGCCAGCCAGGAGCCCATACACAAGTCAGCCGCGCTGCACAACGCTGCCGCCCGTACGCCGTCGCCAGCACCAACCACGCCGGAGCAAGGAGCTCCCCTCGACCCCGGGCGCCTGCCTCCCGTCCGGCGACCGGCCACTGCTCCGCTGACCTTCTCCCTCTCCCTTCCCCTTCTGGATCTCTCCCTCACCTCTCACCTCCCCGTATCTTTTCTGTACAGGGAGCATCACACCCACGACATGGACCTCCGACCCCGACGCCCAAGCTCCCGATGCTGTTCAGCGCCAGATCCGCGCCGCCCCACCTTCTTCGACCGTGTCGGGAGCCGCCGTCAGGAGCACCCGCGACGTCCAAGCGCTAAGTCCCGCTCGATACCAGCGCCACTCCTCCACCGCAGGCCACGACGGCCGCCCTGGCTTCACTCCAGCGGCCCACGACTCTGTTCTACTTCCCCGAGGCAACGGCGATTACTGCCGTATGGCTCGTCCCGGCGGCCCCCCGTTTGTTCCAGCCTCACCCACGGGGATCCGTTCCTCTTCCCCGAGGGTGGCCTGATCTCTCTCTTATTCTCTTGATCAGCCATCTCTGCTTAAGCCCCTCTCTCACCTCATCTCGCTTTGTTATTCGGCTTGTTGATTGTCTACTTTTGAACATATATAAATTTGTAGGATTCGATACAAAGCTGCGAGGTGGGACTAATAGTTAATTTAAAGACTGCAGAAGATGTGGGGAAGGACTGATGCACCAGCGGCGCGCAGCGGCGTGGGGGTGGGCTGGCGACACACGGCGGCGCCGGGTGGGCCGGTGGCGCGTGGTTTGGCCGGCGGCGCGTGGTGCGGCCGGCGGCAGGAGGTGGAGATGGGATTGGTTTTTTTTAGGGGATTGGGAGGCAGGGATGTGCGGGTGGGTGGGTTATTCTTTTTTTCTCTTGTCAGTACCGCTTCGCGTTGAGTTATAATAGTACTGCGGGTTGAATACCCAAAACAGCAGGGGGTTTTCTGTAAAAACGACGATGAATTACCACCAGATACGGTCCGTGCTTTATTAGTAGGTAGAGATAAGAGTATAAGGTACGTACTTTATAAGAAAAAAATAAAAATGGAAAACACAATCATTATGTTCATAGGTTGCATTGGCTCATAAATAATCATTATTGCGTCCACATGTGGCATGGTGCTTGCTGATCATTTTGTCTTGTCGATGTGATGAATTACTCTCTGTGGTTTAGTCTGGGTACACCCTAATCTGACCAAGTACCCTCCAATTGAATTGGATTAGTTAGAGTGTACCCAAGCTGGCCCCAAGGAAGTCTGATATTTGTGTTTCATGATTCTTGAGTCATTCAAATGCTGGGTCTAGTAGCCTAAAAAATAATGGGATTGCTCTTGCTTTTCACTTTCAAGGATACCATGGAATTTAACTGCAAATGGATTGCCTATCAAGTACAGCAAAAAGTGACCTGGAGCGCATGCTATTTGATGAAACCGAACACCCCAAGGCCCTGCCATTATCACTTTTGGAAGAAATCACAAATGGTTTCTCTGATAAGCAGATAATTGGCCAAGGTGGGTTTGCGGTGGTCTACCAGGTATGTCACAAACTCACAACTCTCAACTGTCCGGGTCTTTGATGAAAGTTGACATTAAAACTCAAGTTGACCCTGTCAAGTCATCTTGCGACTGAAGGGGATGCTCAACGGTGGGAAGGTTGCTGTGAAGAGGCTGTCCAATACGCTTATGCATGAAGAGTTCCAACGAGAAGTTGTATGTCTCATGATGGTGAAACATAAAAATGTAGTATGGTTTTTGGGATATTGTGCTGACACACAAGGGAGTATGGAAAGGTACAATGGAAAATTTGTCATGGCGGATGTACAACAAAGGTTGCTCTGCTTCGAGTATCTTCCCAAAGGGAGTCTTGATAAGTATATCACTGGTAGGATCATGTGGCACGTAAAGTTTATTTTAACCTTTATTGTTTCTTAAGTTTACATGGTTCAGTATTCCACATATAGTACCCATCATGTTGTATCGAATATTAAGGACCTAAAGTATGTCAAATAATACTAAACGTCATTTATCCTCTCCCCTTCGTAGGTACATCTCGCGAACTTAAGTGGAGAAACTGCTATCAAATTATAAAAGGAATTTGTCAGGGGCTACATTATCTTCATGGGAAAAATATTGTCCACTTAGATCTAAAGCCTGCAAATATATTGCTGGATGACAATTTGGTACTGAAAATTGCTGATTTCGGTCTCTCAAGGTGTTTTGATGAAACTCAAAGCCGGGTTTTTACTGCGAATGTAGGTGGAACATTGTAAGTTTGCTGAACCTTTTAGTTCAATATTTTTTCCCCTCTATGATCTATACCATCACTGCATTCCTTGCTCATTAACTAATTGCATGGATATGTATCTATGCAGGGGATATTTGGCACCAGAATTTCTTAATGGTGAAATCACATACCAGTTTGATCTCTATAGTCTTGGTGTAATAATCATAAAGATACTCACCGGAAAGAAGGGTTATCACGCTGTTGACACTGTAAGAACAATTTATGTCTTCTTTCGAAAATAAAGATCCACTTTAAAACCAAGGCATTATTTTCACAATATAGTTTTCTCCTCTTTAGACGCAGCATGATATCACTCTCTTTCATTTTTAGTAGTAAATCCAGTATGGACAATATAGTGTCCTATGGCATTATAAATATGAAAAGTAGGATTTGAACCTCCGGTGGATGGAGGGCACCCACAACTCTACTACACTTCACCAAGAGGTGGTTCAATCATATATTTGGTGAAGTAAGGCATGTTGAATTGCATATCAGGCATTATCATGTTGCACCAATATTTATCACTTCAAGTCCACAGATTTGTATGCTCAACCAGATTGAAATCATGATTTAGCTGTAAAATTTTGTGCCATGTGGCGTATTTCTAAAACATGGTTCAATATGATTTCTATGAACACGAGACTAAATCGACCTTTTGTTTTCATGTTGCCTAATATAATTCTTGGTCCACGACTGAATCTACCTTTCCTTTTTCATGTTGCCTAATATAATTCTTGGCAACAACATTTCGGTTCAATTTCCCAAGCATCGGGATAACACCGAGATTTACAAATGGAACAAAAGCATGCTCCTTGTAGCTAGAGACTCTGCTAGCAGTAATAAAAATAGTGAAAATGGAAATGAAAGACATCAAAATTCAGAAAAAAAAACTTCTCTACATATTTGTTTTGATGGATGAGAAAATATGAATTTACATAACCCTATATTTGATAACGAAAAGAAAGCTCAACTAATTTATTTTCATGGGAGAGTAGTTGTACAATGTCATCATACATGTTTAGGTTATATTCAACCTGATATTGGATGTATATTTCTTCTGAATTCAACTGAATCCTGGTTTCTTCCGATATTTGAGAAGAAACTATATGGGCGCACTCTAATTAAATTTTATGGAAATATCGTGCGGAAAAGGTTTTAAGTGAATATTTAATATTAGTTTGAAGTATTCATTCTGTGGTTTTCTTTAAGGCTGTTAACATTGTGTATGTGGACTTTAATTTCTCATCTAAATGGATGGTCCATCTTTTCATACATCACAAATTCAATTCTTAGGTACTTGAAAGTTGGAGTAACAAGTTGGAGCAATCACAGAGCGACATTCAACTGAAACAAGTACGAGTATGTACCGAGATAGGAATAGAGTGCGCTGACTTCAACCCAGCGAACAGACCGGGTACAAAAAGTATAATTGATAGACTTGATGACACAGAGAATGTGAGCGGATATATTGAAACCTGTGCGATTACTTCACAGCTGGTAAGATCACTCGCGACATCCATGACACCCTATATCTCAATATGTACTTTAATTTGTTGCTCCGAATGAGGTGAAGTGTTCTTAATTGGTTATTTGAATAGGAAGAAAATGCTCTGAATGAACTGCACCAAGATAGGCCTAAGGCTCCACGAGAGACAAGCTCTGTGGGAAAACTTGAACTCTTAGAAGAGTTAAAGGTATTTCAAGTTAATAAAGAAAGTGATTGGGAGCAACTAGAGCACTTGAGCAAGCTAAGGGAGCTTGGAATTTACAACCTTGAGAAGATACATACAGAAGAAGCAGCTCAAGCAAAACTGATTCGGAAAAAGTACTTGAGGAGGTTAACATTGGACTGGGATAGTAAGCGTTCTAGTGTTGAGCCTGGTGTGGAAGCAGCGGTTCTTGAGAGCCTTCAACCACATGGAGATCTTCAAGTGTTGTGCATTAGAGGGCACGGAGGTCCTTCATGTCCAACATGGCTGGGTGATGAGTTCGCTGTTGAAGCTCCACGATCTCTTTATCTTGATGGCGTTTCTTGGGAAGTTTTCCCTTCTTTAGGGAAGGCATGGGATCTTCGTGAACTGAGGTTTGAGGATATTGCCAGACTAAAGGAGTTTATCATAGAGAGAAGTTTCCGCATGCTAATAAAGCTTGAACTCATTGGCCTAGGAAGTTTTGAAAAATGGGTTTACCCAGCTGAACAAGAGTCTTCCGTTAGTGGAGACTTGTTGCCACAGGATGCTTATATGTTCCCTCTTTTGCAAGTTCTGGTTATTAGGAAGTGCCCGAAACTGTTGGGGTTGCCTTTCTCGAACCACATTGTTTCTCCACATTGGTTCCCCAAGCTACAAGAGCTTGAGGTACTAGACTGTCCAAAATTCTCATCAGTGATTCCTATCTCCTGGATTGAAAGTCTGTGTTCTGTCACGATGAAATGTGTAAATCTGCTAGAGGAGTTTGCGTACTCAAAATCGTCCAATGGAGTTGAATTGGAAGTTATTGGAAAGGGTGATCTGCATAGCTTAGACCAAGTGTTAATTTTTGATAAAGAAACATGTCTTGAGAAGATGACACTGGAGAAGTGCCCACCTCTGGAGTTGAAGCACCTTCTGATGCTAACCTCGCCGAGGACATTGATTGTAGGAAATTCAGTTGGTGTAGTTGGACCACTAGGAGGAGGTCAGAGTGATGTGGAATGGCAACTCCCTGTTGAGTATTTGCAGATCAGGAACTTAAATGGTAATACTAGCGAGGAATTGACAGAGCTCCCCCCCACCTCCCAAAGCTCCCCAAATTAGGAATATGGAGGTGTAAAAACATAAAAAAGGTGGTAGTGGGGGTGGATGTGCAACAAACAACACAAGAAGCATCAGAGATGGGGGGAGGTGAAATAACAGCAGCAGCAGCAGAGGAAGATGATGATGGGGTGCTGCTCTTCCCAGATCATCTCTGTGGCTCACTACGGGAATTGGATTTCAGTAACTGCCCAGAGCTGGTCCTGGTTGACCCGCCAACTCTTGGTTGGCTCCAAGCTTTGCGATCCCTCCAGAGATTAAAAATAGAGTGGTCCCCAAAGTTTTTATCCACCTTCTCCTTTTCCCGTCACCTTTTCCCTTCCTCCTTGTGAGTCCTGCAGCTTGCGGATGTGAAAGGCTTGAGGACACTAGAGCCCCTCTCAAACCTCTCCTCTCTTACCAAATTATATTTGTATTGGTGCGGAGAGGATCTGAAATGTGAGGGCTTGTGGTCTCTCCTTACCACCGGGGGCCAGCTCAACAAATTAGAGGTCAGGGGCAGCTCTAAATTCTTTGCTGGTTGGGATCCCAATCCCGGACGGGCTTTGGAGGATGCTGAGGGAGGTGAAGAGCAGCAGACACAACTTGTTTCGTCCACACTGCTGGTGCTCTGGACAGATGACATCGCGGGGCTCCTTTCTGCATCCATCTGCAGATTCCTCTCTTCCTCCCTCACCAAGATGAACCTTTTTGGGGAATGGTGTGAAGGGATAGAGCGGTTCAGCACGGAGCAAGAGGACGCCCTTCAACTCCTCTCCTCCCCCCAGGAACTTCACTTTTGGGATTTCGAAGACCTTCAACAACTCCCTTCAGGGCTGTGCAACCTTACCAGCCTCGAGATAATATCAATCTGGAAGTGTCCAGCCATGTGATAAATGTACGACTACATTGTGAGAATAGCATGCACGTGTGTATATACGCAGATAAGATAAATACCTGTCGAGGCATGATGACTGATATATTTCAATGAAGGCCTGGCAAAGACAAGATGTTCCAGAAATCTAACTCATCGATCTGCACCCCCAGATGAATTATGTTGCTAGCTGCTAGCACCTGCGTAGGTAGTCACCAGAAGAGAGTAGGAATTACTTATGTTTGTGCATGAACAAACATTGTCAGTCGATGCATAATATACTGCAAGCGAGCAATTAACATAAGATACATAGATAGCGGAAGAATTAATCATGTATATAGCATTAGTAGTATATATAGTACCTAAATTTGCAGGTAGTCACTGCTTCGTTGGGCAGAAGAAAGATGTTGATGTCAGGTGATATGAAGGAGGAGCAATGAAACGAATGAATGGGGATACTGGAGGGCAATTGTGGCTGACTAGTTCTGGTATGCAGTGCGGGGCTTGTGCTTTGGCTTTGCTTTTGCCAAAGCATCCATCCATCCATGCATCCATAGCTGGTTAATTCTTTGCTTGGGCCTGCAGCAAAGTAAAGCACAAAGATGGAATTGTCTGCTTCTTTGCTTCATCCTCCTTTTGCTTTTTCTTTGAAAAGCATGGGCAGGGCAGGGTCTAGACCTTGGATGAGATTCCTAATGCAAATCACGAGTAGTACAATGCCATCAGTATCGGGTTGAGAGGGAGAAGCCTAGCCCAGATCAAATACAACTATGAAATTAAATAAGTTACTTAGGTCAAAATATACCATCAATGGATTAAATAAGTTACCGTCTGGCGAAATGGCAAGCTTGTTCTTCGCCTGCTTACTGGAGCACGAGGCCGTTGCGCGCCGGATGTGATGTGCCTTGTTTCTAGCTGGCTGTGCCCAAGATATCTGGCTGGCAGGACTGAAAACAGTCATTCTTCCTTCACCATGCAGTCATAATAATCCTGGTCCTGGGAGATTTGTAAGCCGTTGTTGGCTTTATGAGGCGATGAGAAGACGTGGGAGGTGATCATCTCCCCTGCTTTCCATCCATAACCGATGCTTGCTTACTTGGAGTAGTAGTATCTGCCTGTGTTGATTGTTGCTGCAAGTCTACGGATTTGAACATCTGCCAAATTAAGGTCCTGTGGTTTTGTTTGATTTCCCCCACTGCTTTTTTCTTTTTCTTTTTTCTCTTTGAACGGTTTCTCCTAAAGTGTTGTTGCTCCACCGGAAAACAGAGCCTAACTCCAACGATTCAAATGCTGGAGATTTCATTCTTTCTTTGCATTCAGAGAAATTTGTAACTATTTGATCTTTTTTCATTCATACTTTTTTTTTTGCAAAGAAAGAAATCTGAACATCTATATATTTCATGCGTCTGAAAAAAGATCAAATAGTTACAAATTTCTCTGAATGCAAAGAAAGAATGAAATTTATAACCCACCTCTCAATGTGAAATTTATAGATGTTCAGATGCATGAAATTTTTAGATGTTCATCATATAGAAGATATTTAAAGCGGCTAAGCAGGGGCTCCTCTCGTGCTTCCGCAGTTGTGAGCGGTGGCTCTTCCTAGCTTGACACATGGCAGCAATATGCTAAGCAGGGGCTCCTCTCGTGCTTCCGCAGTTGTGAGCGATGGCTCTTCCTAGCTTGACACATGGCAGCAATAAACAGTGTCTGTGAATAGTGCCTTTCAATGAACAGTAGCTAAAATGGTGAACAGCCCTTGCACGTGAACAATACTCTATGCAAACAATATTTCTGAAAATAATGCAAACTCATTTAAAAAATGTTACGAACGGTAATTACCTATGCAAAATAATATTTTCATATGAAGAGTATTTTTCAAAATAAAAATAATAACAATTTTTTTTAAAAAATAAGATTTTTACACATCAAAACAAAAGACCCTTCTACTAGGTTTTGCAAATTTTCACGCCGAGATATCATCCGAAAAGCTAAAGTCAGAGCCCAAATTATCTTCCCCTTTTTTTCTTTTCCCATTTTCCTCAGAGTGATTTATGTTAGAACAACACATGTTTATTAAGACGGCCACCACTTTGAGTCTTCAAGAACTATTTTCTTTTCTTGTAGCTTTTGCCTCGCACCTGGTTTTAAAAATTTTGAATTTTCTTAGGCTTCGAGAATTAAACACGTGTTTAGGTAGTAAAAAATGCACACAACAGTATTATTTATTTCCTCCCTTCTCACAAATCTACAATAATGGGGAGCAAGTACAAACAAAACTGCATATGTTTGTATATATAAAAGAATTAAACAAGCAAGAGCTCCTCCCATGCAATCCCAATATTGAGCGATGGCTCTTCTCTGCGCGACACGTGTTCGAAATGTGGCAAATAAATCATAGATAATTGTGGTGGAGAAATCATCTTTTTATAAAATATTTAGATGCACTAAATTAATTAAAACAGCGGTAAAACAATTATTTAAATGCTCTTTATATAATAAACAAATACGAACTATTTTCTTGATGTGCCAAAATATTTGTGGCAGTGGCCTATTTCAAAATACTAATTTAGGCGCAAGTGTTGTATTTCATAAAGCCAAAATGTTTTGAAAAGAAATGGAAACATAAAGTAATAAAAGAAAATAAACAAAAAAAAAAGAGAAAAGAAGAAAGACCCCTGGCCAACTGGGCCAACCGACCCAGCCGGCGCCTACAAACCTCCCCCACTCTCCCGAACCCTAGCCCACTACTCCACGTCCCCACCCCTCCCCCCACGATCCCCTTCTCCTCCCTCGTCTGGATCTGGATCGGGGCAACGTGCCCCGACCCCCTCGCCCTGACGAAGCCACCGCGCCACCCGGCGCCAGCCGCTGCTGCCCGTGGATCCCGCGCCCAGTCGCCGAGCTTCGTCGCCGGATCCGCCGCCTTGCGTCCCCGTCCTCCTCCCCAACGGCCTTCATCGACCCTCGTCGCCCCGACCCCCTGCACGTGGGTGAGGAACCCCGGCCAACCTCTCCCTCACTCCCCTTTGCGACGGGCCGCTCGCCATAGTAGCCATGGCCACCGCGCCCCGGGCTACGACCGCGCTCGTATCCCCGCGGCCAGGCCACGCGCCCGCAAGCCTCGCCGCGCCCTGGCCGTGGCATCGCCCCGCACCGGCCGCCCCTGCAACTCGCCTTGCCCCCGCGTGCCGCTGCCACCAACGCCCGCCTGCGAGCTGCGGCTGCTGCTGCCGCTGGTCGTGCCCGGCGACGCCTCCAGCTCGCGTCTACGCCCCGCCTCGCCTGCTTCCGTCCGCGTGCCGCTCGCCGCTCGTCGATGGCGCCCGTGCACCGCTGCCCCCCCTGCTCGCCCTGCGGCCTCCTCGCCGTGCGGCTACCGCTCACCTCGGCCGCCCTTGGGCGCTGGCCCCGCGCTGCTCCGCCATCGCCGCGCCCCGCGGCCACCTCTGCCACCTCCCCTGGCCGGCGACTTGGCCGCCAGCGCCCATGCTCTCACGGGGCTCCGTCGGCTGCCCAGCAGTGCCCGTTAGCGCCCATGCCCGTTAAGGCCCCTCTGGGCCACTGCCTAACGGGCCCCACACGCCTAATTAATTAATTAACTTAATTAATCCTGTTTAGTTAATTGACCTAATTAATCATGTTAATTAATTTGTTTAGTTAGGCTAATTAATTAAGCAGTCAATGACAAATGGGACCCAGCTGTCAGTTTGACCCAGTCAACGGTCAGAGTTGACCGCTGATGTCATGCTGATGCCATGATGATGCAGTAATTCTTTTTTGAATTAGTTAAAAAATAATAATCCCAGAAAATGATTAAATATTTATAAATTAATATAAAAAAATCCGTAGCTCGGATGAAAATACTTTGTACATGAAAGTTGCTCAGAATGACGAGACGAATCCGGATACGCATTCCGTTCGTCTGTCATGCGTCCCTAGCATAGCGAACATGCAATCATCCCCCTCCGGTTCGTTTGTCCGAAAATGCCAAACTTCGGGAAAACATTCCCGGATGTTATCCTTCTTCGTCTGTATCACCTATCCCAGCGTTAGATCACCCCTGGCACCGCGTATTGCCTTGATATATTTTGTGATGCTTTGTTTGCTCCGTTTTTATTGTTTCTCCCCCCTCTTCTTCTCCGGTAGACCCCGAGACCGCTGCTGATGCCACTGTGATCGACTGCGTTGACGATGACTCTTCTTCCCTTTCAGCAGAGCTTCCAGGCAAGCCCCCCCCCCTGATCACTCCGATATCGCCCATTCCATTCTCTCATGCTTGCATTAGATTTTGCTACTGTAATTGATTGCTCCTATTCTGATGCATAGCCTGCTTTTGTAACCTGCTTATTGCTATCTTACCTGCCTATTTCAAACTGCTTAGTATAGGTTGGTTAGTGAACCATCAGTGACCCCCACTTTGTCCTTGTTGCCTCTGCTTCATCATCGATGACTTGATCAACGTGATCGACGACCAGAGACCGACACCTCACTTCACCCCCCTTTATTGTACGACTCTGCATAGTTACTATCGAGTGCCGAGGGTGATACCTCGTAACGCACTCCTGATGATAACTCTGTAGTATAGCTGTTCGGTCGTGGTCATCGAGGGTGATTCCTCCTTAACCACTTCCGATACGACTCTGTCATGCAACCCCTCAAGTGTGAACCTCGAGGGTGATTCCTCCTACGTTCACCTTGATGATTTCATCGAGTGGAATCCGCCGAGGGTGATTCCTCGGGGTTTCCCCCTTGGTGTTATGACCACACGGTTATTTTGACCTTTGTCGCAGGCGGGTCGACCCTGATGGGTACCCGCGGGGAAATTATGCAGTCGGGTTTGCCAGGATGGCACCCGAGAGAGATATTGTGGCGGAGCATCAGAAACTTTGATCATCTCCGCGAGTTATTAAATACGCCTAACAGATTTGGGTAATTGATCTGAGTTGGCCAATGGCCTATACGCACTACCACCACGCGGGATAATGGTTTATGGGGCCCTCTACGTCGTACATTTCTCCCGAAAGCTCATCAGACGTCACAGTTCACCATGCGGGCTGATTGTTGGGGTTGGGCTGGATACTTCACTGACGAGTTCAGTGTCGCGCCTGCTCCCTGGCCAGTCTCGCAACGCGCAGGAGCGCCCGGGACGATGGCCCAAGACCCCTGGGTGCATAGGTTAGTCCGGCGTGTTGACCTCTCTGCTAAGCCTAGGTAGGGCGCTGCTTCTTGTCGATCTCCCGAGGCCTGGCATTACCCAGAAAGTGTGTCCGGCCAGAGGTGTTCGAGAGTGTTGGGTAACAGTAGTGCACCCCTACAGGGAAGTGATCTATTCGAATAGTCGTGTCCACGGTAACAGGACGCTCAATTTGGTATCGCGATCTATTACTTGAATTGGATACTTGTTTAATTAATTGAAGCTCCGGGATCGCTTTCTCACAGGGAGTCGAGGAAGGATCTCTAGGCTTTGTCTCAACATGCTTGCTTAATAATATGCTTTTCTGTACTCTTCTAATTGCTGCAAGATGGTGGTTTCTTGAAGATGCTAGTCTTCGATAAGACTAGGTCTTCTCTCTATTCTTGCATTTCTGCAGCCCAGTCCACATATACAGCCTTTCTTTGATAATGTTGCATATGTAGTGTAGATCCTTGCTTGCTGAATACTTCGGATGAGTACTCACGATTGCTTTGTTACCTCTTTTTCCCCCATACCCCCTTTTTATGTTACCTCAGACGATGGAGCTCAGGAGTCAGGTGCCACCGCAGGAGCTTACTACCAGGAGGGCCCAGACGGCACGTACTACTGGATCGAGCCAGCCGACCAGGAGTAGGATCGGAGAGTCTCAGGCAGGAGGCCTTCGCCTTTCGATCTAGAGTCGTTGTTTGTGCTAGCCTTCTTAAGGCAAACCTTGACTAACTATGTCCGTACCCAGATATTATTTGTATGACTGACTTATGTATTCGGATCCTCGTGATCCCTGTTCTGTAATATTCGTGGATCTCCGTTTATTTGTGTTAGAGTTGTGTTGTGATATCTTCCCGTGAGTCCCTGTGCTTGATCGTGCATGTTTGCGTGTATGATTAGTGCACGATTGAGTCGGGGGTGTCACAAGTTGGTATAAGAGACGACTGCTTGTAGGAAGCCCCCTTCCAATTCCTTGGCCGAAGTTGAGTCTAGACATCGAAAAACTAATTTACTAACATGGCTGTGTGGCTTACGGGCCCACGTCGCCATTGGATGGTATTACGATCTTTTATTCCTCGTCTATACTCTAGGGCTCTGATCTTTCTTCTATTTGGGTTAAATGAATTTTGCTAACTCTAACATTAGGATCTCGTGATCACTTCCACCCGGAGAGCCCCTTATTACCGATGATCGCCTGCTGCACCAGAAGATTCCGAAGGTACTCTACGATGTTCTCTCGAGACTTTGTGCCCGTTGCTTTTGCAATTCCCTACCATCGAAATATCCCTATGGATAAATACATACACCTGTCATTCTTACTTTCATTCCCAGTTAATCTTGTTATTACAAGATACCCCGAAATTTTCTCTATTGTTTCGAGAATACCTTGTGCCTACTGCCGTATAGTTCTTTGCCACATGAATACCCCTACGGATAATTCCTCGCAATTACCGAGTATCCGCTCATCCCCAGTTGTTCATGTGTTTCAGAAAGGTCTTCGAAATACTATTCAATCTTCCGAAAATCCTCAGCAGCTTAATGCTCTTGAAATTCTTGCTTGCTTGCATTATGGTTAATCCCATAAGTGTAGTAATCTTATTGGCATCCTTTGTCACTATCATTTTGAGTCCATTGATTCAATAAGTTGCGAATGCTCGCAATCCTCAATCAGATCCTAGAATTTATCCTTCCGGCTCAGACGTCATTTTAAACATGAGTTGGATCTCGACCAATCAAATTGCCATCGATTGTACCCCAGAGCCTACTCAACTTATCCATCCTTAATCAGAGCATTTGCTTATGATCCCTTGATTTGAAAACCATAACTCCTTTGCATTTGAGCTTTGAATTAGTCAGTTGTTTCTATAATCCAATGCCTTTGCATTATTTCTTCCTCTGGTTATGTGTCGATGCCCACATCAGCTCTGTTATGGACCGTCAAATCCTTTGTTGGATTATTATCTGACAGTGTCATTCATATTCAATTACCTTGTGGGTTCTTCCCCTGATACATATTGCCTTTGGTAATTTGTATTCTCTGATTTGGCCAACCATGCTCTACTTTCGAGCTTGTGTTATTTACTCTTGAAGTTTGTGTTATATGTTCCTAAGATGCCCCAATGGGTTGAACCTATGCCTTCCCTTATATGTGTGAACTCGTAAGTTATGCGAGTCATACTCTTCTGGTGTTTTGCCAGATAATATTTCAACACTACAACTTCATCGAAAGCGAGAAGTGAATGAAAAGTTATGCACTAAAGAAGTGGGAGTCGACCTTGAACTTTGTGTTCATGCCCATGGACCCGATGTGGAACTTATCATGGAAGCTTCTTGCGAAATAACCAATCATTTGGATAATTCTTTCAGTCATTAAATTGGATCCCTTGCAGCTATGGTTCTGACCATATTGTTCTTCCTTGATCCCATTTCTCGGGCAAGTTTAAGCACTTGTCTTTTGCGGATCAATACACCAGTCCAAACTTTACTTTGATCTACCATCGAGTATTACACTCTGGTATCTCGAGAATATCATGGAACTGCATAACTTCTTATGGGTTCTTCATCAACTGTTATTTCTCACTGATTCCAATCTTTCCTAGGTTCTGGGTTGTCGTCAACCGAGAACACCGAATAGTGAATGGAGTTTGCACTTTGATTCAATAACTCTAAGTAATTTTCATTGCTTACGAGTTTATTAATCCTTCAAGTCATTCCTAGCCTGATCGGCTATATCATTATCGTACTAAATTTTAACTATGCTACCTGGTCCTTCTTCCCGTAGCACAATTTTCAACGATGAGCTAAACTTACGTCGATCTTGTAGGGTAACGCAGCAAAAAACAAAATTTTTCCGACCTACGCACCAGCCCAGGACCACTATGGAGACTGCATACAAGGTTTGATCATTTTCGTTACCGACTCGTAGCGCAGCGGAAGTAGAGTCGATGACGATCGGCAGTGCAGATCCCCGCAGCTAGGATTTACAACCTCCCAACCGCGAGGATGTATACCCTCGTCTTCCCTTCGGACAGCGCTCCGGGAGGCGGTCGAACAGTCCCCCGGACGATGTCGCGGACAGCCCTTCGGGAGGACCTTCGAAACTCGAATGGTCACTCGGACAGCCCTTCGGGAGGACTCACAGAACTCGGACCGTCACTTGGACAGCCCTTCGGGAGGCACTCTCGAACAGCCCCTCGGGCACTAAGATCGAAACTACGACCTCTCTACAGAGTTGCACACATACGGTGTCACCTATCCGGCAGGGCTTCGCCGTCCAGAACTAGTTCCTGCCGGAACCCAGACAGCCTTTCGGCTCTACGAAACTCTTTTCGTGGGAGGGAGAGAGAAGCCAGATAACATCTTGGCATGTGTATGAGAGCAAGGGATGAGTGTGGAGGGCTGCCCCTCCACCTCTATTTATAGGAAAGCCAAGGGGTAGGGTAGTTATCCAATAAAACCCAAAGGCATATGAGGGAAGTCCTTCCACAAGGACCTAAAGGAGAAACCAAGGAACAAGAGGGGCTCCAAGGTGGAGCCCCTAGTGTGGCCGGCCACTCCCCCATGAGGGCCCCCCCAAAGGGGGTTCTCATCCATCCACATCACCTTCTAGAATCCTTTAGCAAAAGCCCTAAAAGGTGGCTTCCAAAAATTATCCAAAAAGCACTTTCACTATTCACGACGACATTTTTCAGCGTCCGTTCGAACTAAAAATATTTATGTGGGCTTAGAACAATTCCAGTACCCACTAAAATAATTTTCAACGCGTTCTGGAACAATTCCAGATTAGTGATTTTCATCTGCGAAAAGCATCTGAAGCGGTTCCGGCAGCTCCGAAACATTTCCGGTTTTTCTTCCAGAAAATTCCCAGAAGTTTCCAGAATGATTCTGGCACCCTCCAAGAATTATCAGGCATGTGCCGAAACCAATTTGACTTAATGGTATCCTCTGAAACAACTTTTCAGTTTCACCGGAACTCATCCGGTGACCTCTCTCTGCGGAACTTTTCCGCTGTCCGAAACTTTTCGGTGTCCGAAACTTTTTCGGTGATTTTCTCTCAGACTCCCTGTCTAGTATTCAGCAGATAGATGACCCTTAAGCGTGTGACCCTATAGGTTCGGTGAAGTATAGACATGACACGGAACCCCTTCCGATCAATGATCAACATCGGAGCCGTGGACACCCATATTGACCCCTATACCCACACGAATGAATATTCGAGTGAACCTCCAGTTGCCGTGTGCTATTCCTGTTGCTTCGCGATATTTTACAAATACCCGAGGTGAGACATGTAGGCATTCCCGTGGATCAACAACTTGTCCACTATGCTAGTTACCTCGTTACCGGTATTGTTCTCTTTTCTCGTTACCGTGTTCCGGCATCCCCGTGATCAAATCACATAGTGTCTGGCCAGACGATGATGGATACCGTAACACCGAGAGGGCCCAGAGATATCTCTCCATCGTCGGAGGAGCAAATCCCAATCTTGAGCTATCAAGTTACTTGACATACTTTCCCATGAACCCGTAAGCCGCCGTAATGGCCATCCATTTACGGATGACGTTTAACAAACCCCAAAGTTCATGAATCAAGCATGAAGAAACTCGATACTCTCATGGTCTGAGGAATCATGCAAACATTAACCATCTCTGTGTTATTAACCATAAACTTGTGACGAATGTATCTCATAGCATAACATCAATCGGGTCGATTCAACACAAATGTTCTTCTAACATTTGTGCCCTCAAAGTTGCTGGCATAGACATGCCTATGATTGGGAAAACATAATCATCATGCAACACCTGAGCTAGTCTTAGAGGCATGACTAGGAATACATTTTACCGTTTATTATTCCACGCGTGCACATGGGTTTTCCCCAGAGCCTTTATGGATATACGGGCTCGGGAACCACAGCAGTTATAGCATGGAACATAAACCTAATTATGAACACGGAGATAAATAATAACATTTATTATTGCCTCTAGGGCATATCTCCTACAGACTCCCACTTGCACTAGAGTCAATAATCTAGTTAATGCTAATGCACTTTACACCTGTGGCACACCGGTGTAAATATGCTTCGCTTGTGGTATAGCCTGATGTCCAACGGATCTGACGACTTCAGCTCCGTGTGTATCTTTGCATATCCTCGCGTCTTCACGCTTTCACAAAATTCATATTTTGTGTGGACTTGGCTTGGTATGTATGCGAATCACAGGTCGAACCTGGATTCCTCAGACTGAGTTATGGAGCAACTACCTGTAGTAGTGTCCCATTGACAAAAGCCATCTTGGAACCATACTAAGTTCATGAATGAACTATATGATTCAACATCTTCTTTGTCGCTTTTAAAAGCGGCAACATACTTTGCCTCTGTTATAGAATTCGCCACAGTAACTTGTTTGGAACAATTTCCAACTGCCGTGCCACCATATTGTGTATTACACAAAACCCTTAACTTAAATCGAAAATCGCTTGGAGCATGGATGAAGACTGTATCGATGTAACCTTTTACAACAAACTCTTCATGATCTCCGCTTGCGAGAAAACATGTCATCAGTGCTACTATAGTACTCAATGACCCTTTTTCACTGTTGTCCCATGATCAGTACTTTTGATCACTTTGGTATCTATACTCGCAACAACTTTGGGAGTATTGGACATATCTGGTTGTTTTACATACCATGGAATACATGATTAATCCAAACAAAAGAGTGTGTGGAATCTCCATCATGTATTTTGCTCATCAGTGTTTTGGGACACCGAGTCTTGCAAAAACTCTTTCCATGTGACTTCGGCAAGAATCACTCCTTGACGTTTTTTAATACTAAAAGGTTTCAGCATTTTATCAATATGTATCTTTGCTCAGCCCCATCAGGTAAATCTATCTCCATAGATCATCATGCCTAATATTAAGGCTATTTAGCCCAAGCACTTCATAAAAAAAAACCCTTTTTAAATGAAGTCCTGATTCGTGTCAAGAAATTTAATTCCAATTAACAATGTGTCAAGCACACAACGTTTTTAGAAATATTATTATGCTTCCACTTACTTTCTTGAATCACAAGCATCTTCGTTACCCATTGATGAAGTCAAAACCCTTTTAACCATATCATCAAAACACGAAGATTCCAACTCCATTTTGCTCTCTTCTATCCATCGCTGGAACTCTGAAGTTTGCATACTTACTAGCATCCTTTTGACTGACAAAATACCTTGGATTGTATCACATGCAAGTCCTTGGTTTTATTTCCATCAGATGGAAATCCTTTCGTCATCCTTGTTTCATATCTCATGATTGAAATATGTATTAATTGCTAGTTCAACCCGAACCGACTTTAAGCATCGCTACGGTGAAGCAACCTCATCGTAGTCAACTCCTTGAACTTGTATATTGCAACAAGTCGAGCTTTATGGATAAAACATTTTTATTCGTATCAGTTATAGTTCCATAAATATTCGTCAGACTCTAAGTCTTCCGAAAGGTGTATCAAGGTTTTAATCTTGAATCACTTATATGGAAATCTCGGATTGTATTGGCATTTAGCCAATTCCGGAGTCAGGGCCCACCAATGCTTCCTTGTGTATCGTAGGTATACTGTTGTCTAACAAACAATATCTATTTGCGCACCTGAGAGGTTTGCACGAGCCTTGCCTACATGGTTCAGCTGCAAGTTCGACCGAAGTCCATACATTTTATTGTAGAGACTTCCGTATCAGTCGCAGTAGGAAAAAATTACTTCCAAGGTCTCTTTCCTTTGACCTGATGACGAAGATACTGTTAATCTCGTCGAGTTGCACTATTCTCCCACTCACCTTTTTGAAAGAACCATTTTCTTCAAAAAGCATACCGTTCTTTGTGGCAAACCTATTTGCCTCGGTATAGTGAGGGAGGAATACCCAATTGCTTGGGATAACCTACAAAGTAGCACTTGTCTGATTTGGAATAGGTTTGTAACCTTTTACACAAGCCCCATATTCCAAATGTTTAAGAAAAGATATAACATGGTTGGGCGTACCATAACATGGCGTCATTTCAACAGACCTGATGGAGCTCTTTTCAGTGTAAAAGCCGTAGTCTCTAAAGCATCACTCTTTAAAAGGGATAATGGCAAATTTATATATGTCATCTTTGATCTTACCATGTCATAAATGGTTTGATTACATCTTCACGGACTTTCCACATGCAGTGGTGTTTCGGGAGTTGCAAGTTATGAAACCCCTTTCACAACTCATCAGACATTCGCTAAACTTGTAACTCAAATATTTCTTTCTGCAATCCAATTGTAGAAACATAATTTTCTTGTTACAATAACTTCTACTTCATTCTTGAAAACCTTTTAACTGAATTCAAAAGATCTAGACTTACGTCTCATCAAGTAAATATCCATATATCTACTTGAGTCATTTCTGAAGATAGATAAATCCACTACTTGCAACAACATTTATTGGACTACATACATCATGATGCATGATCACCAATACGTTCTTTGTTCGTTCCTTATGGCCTATGAACGGTATTTTAGTCACTTCACTTTTCGGAGAAAAGTTGCAAGTGTCAGATGATTCAAAATCAAACGACTTCAAAATCCATCATAATGGAGTTTTCCATGCGGGTTTCTCCAATGTGACCAAATGCAGTGCCACACTTGTGTGGTATTCTTTTAGTCTTGCGACATTTAGCGTCAGTGTTATAGATGTATCATATTACCATCAATATTCATAACATACGTCCAATTTTGGATGGAAGCATGGCCCTCCATGTTATTCATAATACTGAACAACAATTGTTGTTTTATGAACAACTCTTTTGCAACAAACATTGTGCAATGGGCTAGAGTGTATGAAACTCTAAAATGAATTATGAAAGTAAACCCAGAGGTAATATATTATTATCAATATTCATAACATACATCTCATTCATAATGAAAGTATGGCCCTTATGTTATTCATAACATCGAACATCAAAAGTTCTCTTATGAACAACCTTCTTGCAAGATACCTTATGCAATGGGCTAGAGTTCGTGAAACTCTAAATGAATTATGAAAATGAATACAGACGGTAATACACCGATACAATTTGTGTTGCACCTTTTTTTTCTCCTCAGGCATCCTGAGTCTGAGGTATCCGGACACCAATCGGATCTGAATCTCGGCCAGATATGATGGTAGGAACATATTTCCAAGAGTTATAACATTGGTCTTTATATGACCTGGTAAGGTGATGTCATGCCTAGCACACCTGGCCGGAGAACCTATTGTTATAGTTTCCTTTTTAGCAAGATTAACCATTCTTCCATGAGGAAATTGTAAGACTTATTCTATGAGTTATCCGGATGGATCCTTTGTGTATCCAAAGTCGGACCTTTGCTTGAATACCATGTCGATGCTATCTCGAAGCATGTCTGTGGTACTCCGATTTTCAATATGAGCATCTGAAGCACAATGCTAAATTTTCTTTATCAATTATCCAAACACCGTTGTATGGGTAATGTCATGAGATTTCTCTTCCCTTTCCTAAAGGGTTTTCTACGTTATATCCTGTCATGGATATCATGCTCTGCTTGTCCTTGGGAAGGATATACCCCTGAACTATGTGTATAAACACATTTTCCTTTTCATTGTTCTGTTTAATTTGATAATCGCATTTTCCTTTCCATTGTTTTGTTTAACCTTTCTTGTAATCTGACTTAACTGAGCAGTGATAATTCCCTGCTTATAAAAAAAACACCTCGGTGTACAGCCCTGTCAAGTATAACCTTGTTACTATTGTTGATGACATTCCGGTAACCACCGATGGACGAGAACTTAGCCTATTGGTCCACCTCGTTCAACGAGCAGGAAAATGGTTCTCTTCGTCCCTCGCCCTTGGTACCAACATTGGTGCCAACATAACTAACAGGCTATCCTCTCACATGCCTTGCTTTCATGACCGTGCAAGAGGTCAGCGCCCTTCCTACTTTTAACCCACATGGTGGGCCCATAACCCACTGTTCCATAGGATCGAGACCTGACTCTCCTATGCATCCCTGTTCCGAAGTTATTCCAACCGCTTGGCTTCGTATCAGATTCATGAGCCACCTTCCCAGTGATCAATTCTGGTATCAGACACAATACTTATTCCCGTTGCTTTGAACCCCTTTCTCGCCCTGTTTCAGGCATCGAACGATTGCCTGCCCGCTCGAAACTTCCCATGATACCTTCTTACTTTGCTCTCGATATTTTCTTAAGTTTCATTTCGAGAGTTACTTTCAACCACCTTCCCCGATGTTAGCTACCAAATAGTCAACCTTGTAGAGGTTCGTTCTCCCAGAATAATCCCGCCTTATTCTATCGTAAGTACGATGGAGTTCCCGAAGAAAGGATGCCGACTTCATCATGATGACCTAAAGCAGAGAAATGAAGACATCAACGTAGTGGATCTACCTCTTCGAGAAGAGCAAGTAAGACCGAGAAGAATCGTTAAAATTTCGTAACCTAGTCTTTCCCCCTTACTCCACCTCTTAAATCTCGGGACGAGATTTCTTATAGTTGAGGAGAATTGTGACGCCCGTATAATTAAGCTACAGTGAACCTCTGCTAATGATGCCACGTCACCTTGGTTACTGTTGATAAACTCGCGTTGATTTGAAACTGATTCAAATTCAAATTATAAATCAAGTCAAGTGGTAAATGATTTCAAACATTAAAACAAAAGTGTTCAAAATGTGTCAAATAAATCATAGGTAATTATGGTGGAGAAATCATCTTTTTATAAAATATTTAGATGCACTAAATAAATTAAAACAGCGGTAAAACAATTATTTAAATGCTCTTTATATAATAAACAAATACGAACTATTTTATTGATGTGCCAAAATATTTGTGGCAGTGGCCTATTTTAAAATACTAAATTAGGTGCAAGTGTTGTATTTTATAAAGCCAAAATGTTTTGAAAAGAAATAGAAAACATAAAGTAATAAAAGAAAATAAACAAAAAAAAGAGAAAAGAAGAAAGACCACTGGCCAACTGGGCCAACCGGCCCAGCCGGCGCCTACAAACCTCCCCCACTCTCCCGAACCCTAGCCCACTACTCCACTTCCCCCCTCCCCCCCCCCCACGATCCCCTTCTCCTCCCTCGTCTGGATCTGGATCGGGGCAACGTGCCCTGACCCCCTCGCCCTGACGAAGCCACCGCGCCACCCGGCGCCAACCGCTGCCGCCCGTGGATCCCACGGCCCGTCGCCGAGCTTCGTCACCGGATCCGCCGCCTTGCGTTCCCGTCCTCCTCCCCAACGGCCTTCATCGACCCTCGTCGCCCCGATCCCCTGCACGTGGGTGAGGAAGCCCGGCCAACGTCCCCCCTCACTCCCCTTTGCGACGGGCCGCTCGCCATAGTCGCCATGGCCACCGCGCCCCAGGCTGCGACCGCGCTCGTATCCCCGCGGCTAGGCCACGTGCCCGCAAGCCTCGCCGCGCCCTGGCCGTGGCATCGCCCCGCCCAGGCCGCCCCTGCAGTGCTGCCGCGCGTGCCGTGCCACACACGCGCGCTGCGAGATGCGTGATGCTGCTGGTTCGTGCGCCGGTGACGCTAGCTCGCGTCCACGCCCCGCCTCGCCTGCTTCCGTCCGCGCGCCGCTCGCCGCTCGTCGATGGTGCTCGTGCACCGCTGCCCCCCCCCCCACTGCTGGCCCCGCGGCCTCCTCGCCGTGCGGCCGCCACTCACCTCAGCCGCCCTTGGGCGCTGGTCCCGCGCTGCTCCGCCATAGCCGCGCCCCGCGGCCACCTCTGCCACCTCCCCTGACCGGCGCCTTGGCCGCCCGCGCGCTCACGTGGCTCCGCCAGCTGCCCAGCAGCGCCCGTTAGCGCCCGTGCCCGTTAAGGCCCCTCTGGGCCACTGCCTAACGGGCCCCACATGCCCAGAACATTTTAAAAAAAATAATAAAAAATTAATTAATTAACTTAATTAATCATGTTAATTAATCTGTTTAGTTAGGCTAATTAATTGTTAATTAATTAAGCAGTCAATGACAAACGAGACCAGCTGTCAGTTTGACCCAGTCAACGGTCAGAGTTGACCGCTGACGTCATGATGACGCAGTAATTCTTTTTCGAATTAGTTAAATAATAATAATCCTAGAAAATGACTAAATCTTTATAAATTAATATAAAATAATCCGTAGCTCGGATGAAAATACTTTGTACATGAAAGTTGCTCAGAATGACGAGACGAATCCGGATACGCAGTCCGTTCGTCCGTCATGCATCCCTAGCATAGCGAACAAGCAACCATCCCCCTCCGGTTCGTTTGTCTGAAAATGCCAAATTTCGGGAAAATATTCCCGGATGTTATCCCTCTTCGTCTGTATCACCTATCCCTGCGTTAGATCACCCCTGGCACCGCGTATTGCCTTGATATATTTTGTGATGCTTTGTTTGCTCCGTATTTACTGTTTCTCCCCCCTCTTCTTCTCCGGTAGACCCCGAGACCGCTGCTGATGCCACTGTGATCGACTGCGTCGACGACGACGACTCTTCCCTTTCAGCAGAGCTTCCAGGCAAGCCCCCCCCCCCCCCCCCCCCCCCCCCCCCTTGATCACTCCGATATTGCCCATTCCATTCTCTCATGATTGCATTAGATTTTGCTACTGTAATTGATTGCTCCTATTCTGATGCATAGCCTGCTTTTGTAACCTGCTGATTGCTACCTTAACTGCCTATTTCAAACTGCTTAGTATAGGTTGGTTAGTGAACCATCAGTGCCCCCCACTTTGTCCTTGTTGCCTCTGCTTTGTTGTACGACTCTGCATAATTACTATCGAGTGCCGAGGGTGATACCTCGTAACGCACTCCTAATAATAACTCAGTAGTATAGCTGTTCGGTCGTGGTCATCGAGGGTGATTCGTCCTTAACCACTCCCGATAAGACTCTGTCGTGCAACCCCTCAAGTGTGAACCTCGAGGGTGATTCCTCCTACGTTCACCTTGATGACTTCATCGAGTGGAGTCCGCCGAGGGTGATTCCTCGGGGTTTCCCCCTTGGTGTTATGACCACACGGTTACTTTGACTTTTGTCGCAGGCAGGTCGACCCTGATAGGTACCCGCGGGGAAATTATGCAGTCGGGTTTTCTAGGATGGCACCCGAGAGAGATATTTTGGTGGAGCATCAGAAACTCTGATCGTCTCTGTGAGTTATTAAATACGCCTAACGGATTTGGGTAATTGATCTGAATTGGCAAATGGCCTATACGCACTACCACCACGCGGGATAATGGTTTATGGGGCCCTCTACGTCGTACGTTTCTCCCAAAAGCTTATCAGACGTCACAGTTCACCGTGCGGGCTGATTGTTGGGGTTGGGCTGGATACTTCACTGACGAGTTCAATGTCGCGCCTGCTCCCCGGCCAGTCTCGCAACGCGTAGGAGCGCCCGGGCCGATGCCCCCAAGATCCCTGGGTGCATAGGTTAGTCCGGCGTGTTGACCTCTCTGCTGAGCCTAGGTAGGGCGCTGCTTCGTGTCGATCTCCCGAGGCCGGGCATTACCCAGAAAGTGTGTCTGGCCAGAGGTGTTCGTGCGTGTTGGGTAACAGTAGTGCACCCCTGCAGGGAAGTGATCTATTCGAATAGTCATGTCCACGGTAACAGGACGCTCAGTTTGATATCCCGATCTATTACTTGAATTGGATACTTATTTAATTAATTGAAGCTCCGGGATCGCTTTCTCGCAGGGAGTCGAGGAAGAATCTCTAGGCTTTGTCTCAACATGCTTGCTTAATAAAATGCTTTTCTGTACTCTTCTAATTGCTGCAAGATGGTGGCTTCGTGAAGATGCTAGTCTTCGATAGGACTATGTCTTCTCTTTATTCTGGCATTTCTGCAGCCCAGTCCATATATACAGTCTTTTTTATAATATTGCATATGTAGTGTAGATCCTTACTTACTGAGTACTTCGGATGAGTACCCATGATTGCTTTGCTACCTCTTTTTTCCCCCATACCCTCTTTTTATGTTACCTCAGACGATGGAGCTAAGGAGTTAGGTGCCACCGCAGGAGCTTACTATCAGGAGGGCCCAGACGGCACGTACTACTGGATCGAGCCAGCCGACCAGGAGTAGGATCGGAGGGTCCTAGGCAGGAGGCCTTCGCCTTTCGATCTAGAGTCGTTGTTTGTGCTAGCCTTCTTAAGGCAAACCTTGACTAACTATGTCTGTACCCAGATATTATTTGTATGAATGACTTATGTATTCGGATCCTCGTGATCCCTGTTCTGTAATATTCGTGGATCTTCGTTTATTTGTGTTAGAATTGTGTTGTGATATCTTCCCGTGAGTCCCTGTGCTTGATCGTGCATATTTGCATTTATGATTAGTGCACGATTGAATCGGGGACGTGACAGGCTCGCCCAACCCGCCGACTAATCATGCCCGCGCAATCCATCGGCGGTTCGAACCCGCGGCTGTCGCGCCGACCTCGGGCTTGCTGTGGCCGTCGGCGCCTCAACCTCCAGTGTCCAGCTCACGTCGTTGCCAAGTGAAACTGCTACCTCGGGTAGGTCAGCACTAAAGCCGACGCGAGGATTCACTCCGCCTCCGCCTTATTTGCATGACGGATGTCTCCTGCTATTCTCTTGACCGTGCTCCTTGCCCCCGTGCGTTGGCGTCGTCTGCATGCTTGCCGCTTGCGCGGGCTGTTGGGTCGTCGAGTGGGTGATCTTGCTGCATCGTTGAAGTGTTTTTTTCCTTAGTTATTTTGTTCTCCCATCTTCCTTCTAAAGGACGGGTAATAACCGTCATCACGTTAACTAAGGAATGCCAATCATCATAGATTGTCGAGTAGAATCAAATTTGACAGGTTTTCCGTTTGGTCTTTCAGTTTGATCTTTTTACAGAAATGAATGTATTATTTAATGAACTGGTCGGAGAATGGCATATAATCTATTTACTTGCTATACTACTCCCTTCAAAAGAAACATCATTGTATTATTTTTTCCCATTTGAATCTCTACTAAAATGACGTCTTTCCTTTTTTGGTTGATGCAGAACTATCATCATCATGCATTAACTTACTAGAAACTAAGTGATCATCATTTATTAGCATCTTGGGTTTGTTTCTTCTCATCGCTTCATATTTTGAATAAAGAGCTGTATTTACACTCTGGTCCCAAGCAAAAGCAAAACCTTTTTAGTACTATAGGATATAGCTCCAGAGATTATCATGCTTTTCATTAACGTCATGCTGTTTGGTTAGCCAGGTTAGGAATATATCTATTTACTTACTACTCAAAAGGATGTTATTTCGAGGATGCCAACTTATGTTGTCTAGATGCTAGAATCTAATGTATACAGCAAAAGTAAATCATCGCCATTCTTTAAAAAAATTGCAAGTAATTAATATGTCATCTCAATATTGAGTTCCATCTGTGTATGATTAAATAGGTAGCATACAATAGTGTATGCTTTATCTAAGTCAGGAAGTGACATATAGTTTATATGTGCACTTAATACCTTCCGAAGTTTACAAAAATGAGTGAACATGTGCCTTCTTTTACTGAGCAAACATTCCCAATTCAGTTTGTAACACTCTTTCTAACCAAATGCTGGATGATGTCTCTTCTGGTGATGGCACTTTCAGGTCCATTTTTTGGTCTCCTTATAGTATGGAGATAACATGTTTTTAATGCTCCTTCAAACCATGAGGCAGAACAAATAAGGAAATGAAAAAAAGGGTTCAGTTATTACCGAAACAATCGCCTCTTCTAGAGTTTAGACCTATTGAGTTTGAGTGCAGAAAATAAGAAAGCTTGCTTCTTTTAGTTAGGTGCATTTATGCTTCTACAAATATAAGTAGATTTATTTTAGCAATGCTAATAAATGGTATCAGTATATTAATTTGTTCAGTTATTTCATCCATTAATAAATGCTTTCTACTCTTCTCTACGACTACTCATTATAGTGACTTCTGATGTCCAAAACTATAATAGTTGCTTTGCTACCAAAATCGCAATATTAAACCCTTATCACTCTTAGACGATGACATAGGATACAAAAGGCCTAGACATAATGTCCAGTTTCATGTCTTTTTAGCGACTCAAAATTCTTCCTTCTATTTTGGACCTGGCCCTAGTTATGCAGAGGCTGGGTGTTACTCATAATGCTTTGTATCCGCTTGATGCTACATTTTGATATAATAAAATCGCCCTTTATCGAAAAAAATAAGGTGCCGCATGCATCTTTTTGATGCAGAGAGGCCGGGGGATAGCCTCCTTTTCGAAAAAAAATAATAATAAAAAATGAGGTTGACGTTTGTCGGCAGTATCTATAGCTCTGGAGTTCTGTGAACCAGACGGGAGGAGGATGCTAGACGACGCGCGAAGGGGTGTGCCGCGCGGCGCGTAGCACGTTCTACTAGCAGCATACGCCCGTGTATTCCTCAAAAAAAAAAAAAAAGCAGCATACGCCCGTGTCCGTGTGCATGAATGAGGTACGCCTATGCTCTTCCCGGGCGCGTCGTCTCGCTCCCGTCCGTTCCAGACGCTTCGCCAGTGGCCACGACGCCACCGAGCCGCCTATATAAAATGCACACTCGTCGCTCGCTACTCTGCTGATCCCCACCTGCCCATACCCATGGCTTCACGAGCTGCCGCCGGTCTCCGCACGGCCGCCCTGCAGGGCTACCGGAGGCCGGCTTCCACCGACGGGGGCGCGGCGAGGGCGAAAGCCAGGCCCGTGGGCGACTACGTGGCGGTGTGTGTGGCGCTGGGGATGATTACCGTATCGGTGACGCTGGGGCTGCACACGGCGCTGCAGCAGCTGGCGCACGCGCCCAACGTCCGCCTCGACAAGCGCAAGCGCGAGACTCTGGCCGAGGTGGCGGACCCGGACCTGGCCCTCCACGACGCCGAGCGCTTCGTCGGCGGCTCAGTATTCCGCAAGGTCGCCCACGCCCAGGACGACCGCTCCCTCGCCGCCGACTACCCGTACCACCTTATCCTTCCTCGCTCCATCCATCGATTATTACTTGGCGCATGCCATGCTGTGCTCGTTGCTTTCTTCTTTCTTGATGTATGCATGTTGGCTGATCTCTGCCTCAGGGGAAGGAAGGCGGTGACGCTCAAGGACGTCGGCGTGGACCCGCCGGGGATCCCCGAGAAGAGCAGGGAGGGTGTCCTCCACAGGATCTTCAAGAAGCACACCACTTAATTGCGGAGAGCAGCAGGCAGCACCATCGTGGTTGCTCCATCCGCCGCTTTAACTTTGGTTTCTTAAGCCAATCGATGTATAGTGGACTTTTTATTTTTATTTTTAGAATGATGTATCGTGAACTTGACACGTCATGGTGTTGTACATATATATCCAATCAAGAACTCTAGTAGTTACTGGACAATAAACTAGTACTAGGATGATAGGCGCGCTTTGCCGCGCCGGTGTCGTTGAATGTTTACATCTGTACCCTTTTTTTTTTGAACAGGGGAGGACCCATAAACAGCTTCATCTTTATTCCTAAGCGTCTCCTCGCCTCACCTCCCACCGTTCACAGCAGCCAACTTAGGTCGGCCCATTTGACACGTGCATTAAATCAATCAATTCGGCATATTTTTTAAAACAACGTCATGCATTAACTCATTCAAATCAAATCTCAATTAAATTCAAACTTTCCTTGCCTTTTACTACTCATACCCAAATTAAATCAAATCTTACCAAAACAACAACGATAATCAAAGTTGCATCAACTATATTCAAAGTTGGCCGGCCCATTTGACTTGTGCTTGCGTTTTTTTTTTCTTTCTAATTTCGTATTTTGGTTTTCTTTTTTCTGATTCATTTTTTTATGGCCAAATTATTATTTTGTGCTCGGCATACTATCAGAATCGGCACAGACCTGTACGCCGTGGTGAGTTGGTAGCGTCGTCTCCATTCCGGTTAAACCTCCCCCATCGATTTTTTCTATCCTACCAATTTATTTAAACCGATTTTTAGCCCACTGATATACTTAAATCCTTTTTTATCTGCCAAATCTACACAAATCATGCAGATCGATCTTTGGTATATTTAGTAATATCGTTATGGAAAGAAATCAATCATGATGATCTCTAATCAATCTTTAAAGACCAAATCTATGAAAAGGAATCAATGTTTGATAACACAAGGCAACATTTATAGAAAGGAATCAATCACATGTCTACAATCTCTCTCTTTATTATTAAAGGGCAATCTATTATTAAATGGCAATCCGTAGTAGTCCTCGTTGGTACCCACGTCTCCCACCGATCGAAGGGATACCTCACCGATTTTTTTTATCATTCCCCTCCCACCGGTTTGACTAATTTTGTTTATTCCTTATTCAGCCCGCACCGCACAAGCCTCTCTTCTCTCTCTTCAACGGTCGATTCCCCTCCGCGTAGGGATCCTCCTACATAATGAGGTTGCGCATCCGCCGCTCGACTCCTCCTCTCCCTTGACTAGGGTTTCTATACCAAGCTGTCTGCACCACGATGCGCACCTACCTATGGATGTCACCCTTCTTCCGCCATGGTGAGCGACCCCGACCCCTGACAGCGATGTGTGCCCGCTCTGCAGCAGCTCGAGGACCAGGCGGGAAGGAGGAGGTGGAGGAGTTGTGGCGTCACACTCTCCCCCGATTATTTAAAGTCGCCTGCCTTGCAACACCGGCTCGATTCGGCTCCTCCACACTCAGTCCTTCTGTTGTCGATGTGTCGGAGGAGCCTCCACGGAGGCGGCGGCCGGCGAATATGAAATTTGATGTATGACGGTAATAGAATTGTTATCGATTAGACCTCTTTGTGTTTCTTGAAATTAAATAGTTTGCCATAGAATATGAAATTTGAGTATGACGGTTGTTGAACTGAAAATAATCTGGCGAGCAATATGTAACATCTCCAGACCTAATTAAGCAATTATGCAAATTAACATGCCATGTCATCATGAGTATCATAATAAGATTGCAATTAAGAAATAATCCAACTTTCAAATTCAAATTCAAAATGCCAAGTCAGAAATTATTTCTTCAAATGGTGAACCAAAAATGTTCACACCCTTCTGTTAAATCCCCAAATATTTGTCAATGTGAAACAACACCATTTGGATTTCCAAAATTGACCCTACCAACAAATAAACATGTCCAGCGTCATTAAATAGGACCAACTAATTCAAAATATAAATTTATAACTTTCCAAATAATGTGTAACCTTGTGTGTGTCTTTGAAATATTGCATTGGATTTAGGTGCTAAGTTTCATATTCAACTAAATTCATTTGGTCACCAATTAAATACAAAACAGTGCCAAAAATATGAAACAGAAAAAGAAAAGAAAAATAAAACTAACCTACTGTGTGACTGGGCCGCCAGTGCCCAGTAGCCGGCCCAGCCCACAGCTACGGTCGTCTTCTTCCTCGTGCGTGTCGGCACGCGCGCGGCTCGGATCCTCCGATGCCGGCCGATCCTCGACACTGTCGCCGCCCTATAGCCGCGGAGGGATACTTAACCACCTCCTCATCGCCCTGGACAACCCTAGCCACCACTTCTCCCTTCCCTCACGCCGCTCTCTTCGCCCCACACACAGCCGACGCTGCCGTCGCCATGGTCGCCGCCGCCCACGCGCCCACCGAGCTCCCCGCCGGCTGAGACCGTGTCCAGGAGCTCTGTCTTTGTCGCTTGCGTTGTCTACACTGAGCAGCCCGAGCCAGAGCGCGCTGCATCGCCGGATCGCGTCGATCCCCTCCAACGGCCGTGTAACATCCCCAGACCTAACCCTGCCATTATGCTAATAAACCATGCCATGTCATCATGATTATTTTAAATAAAACTGAACTAAAAATTTAACCAACTCAAATTCAAATTTAAATTGCAAGCCCCAAATTATTTCTTCAAACAGTAAAAAAACATGTAGGCATTATTCCAATAAATCCCCATGTAATTGTCATGGAGAAACTAACATCATTTGAATTACCAAACTGCCCCTAGCAACAGCTAAATAGGATAGCAACACTAAAGTTGGCCATTTTAAAATAAACAAATATATAGGCATATCCAAATAATATGAAAGTTTATATTTGGGCTTGTTATATTGTAGTTGATTTATACACCAAGTTTCAGCAACAGCAAAATTCATTTGCTTTATAAACTAAATATTAAACAGAACCTAAAGATAGAAACAGAAAAGAATGAGAAGAAAGTTCACTATGCACTTTGGCCCAGTGAGAACAGTAGCTGGCCCAGCCCATTAAGCCGGTCACCCCTAACCTCCCGCTTTCTCTCCCCGCGTGTCGCCTGCGCGTGCAACCGAGCGGCCGATGGTGCACACGTCGAACATCCGACGGAATCCTAAGGAGTATATAGCCATCCCCGACTGTGTAGACGAACCCTAGATCCCCATTTCGTCTTCCCCACTTCGCCTTCGTCGATTTACGTCATTGCCCAAGCAACCGTCACCGCCGCCCCGTCGTTGCCGTGGCCGGAGACCTCCCCGTGTCTCGAGATGATGTCTAGGAGCACTGTAGCCTCTTCCTCGTCGCCTACACATGCTGGATCGAGGCCAAGGGGCTGCAACAACGATGTGCGCATTGATCCCCTTCGACTACGGCTGCCGCTGTTCATCGTCGATCTGCTCGACCACGACCTCCCCGGCTCCACTGAGCCGTCCACAAGCCTCTGCTACCGAGCTCGATTACGAGCTCTAGCTAGCCGCCGTAGGTGCCGTGCTCTGGCAGTAGCTTCGCTGCCGCTGCCATACTCCGTTTCGTCATGGTAGTCCTCCTCGGGTCGAACTGGTGCCATGGCTGAGCTCGTAGCATCGCCCGCAAGCCTTCCCGTGCTTTAGACTCATCGAATCCTCGCCCATAGCATTGGCTCCGTTGAGCTCCCGCCGCCGCTGCCGCTGCTTGTCATCGCTGACCCCCTTCCCGGCCGTCCTTGCTTGCGCTGCTTGCACCGAAAAATGCGCCCCGTTGCACTTGTTCCATAAAGCCCAGCCCCGGACCAAATGGTCGCCAGAGGGAGCTCTCCGTGCCCGCCGCCGCACTGTTGTGCCACCGCCGGCGCACGCCTGTTTGAACCAGCCCCTGGGTCACTGCCATGTGGGGCCCAGGGCATTAAAATTAGTTTAGTGCTAATCCTGCCGCTAAGTATACACTGACGTGTGGGCCCCTACAATTAACTAACCGGCTAAAATATAATATAAACCGTGACTATGACAGAGGGGCCCCACCTTTAATTAAGCTAATTTAAATATTCTGTTAACTATGTGTCATTGACAGATGGATCCCACCTGTCAGGTTGACCCAGTCAACATTGACTCTGTTGACCTGCTGACTGTGTTGTTGACTGCTGAGTGGCCATTGACTAGCCCCACATGACCTTGACTGTGGCTGGCTCTACCCTGTGTAATAAAAGTATTTAGTAATTCATAATTCGAATTAAATATATTCCGGAATATCCAGAAAACCATTTAAACTTTGAAAAATCATAAAAAATAAACCGTAACTCGGATAAAAATAATTTATATATGAAAGTTGATTAGAAAAATATAACTAATCCAAATATGTTATCCACATGCACGACAAACATCGTTACCATAATGAACATTGACAATTTGCACCAGATCAATACACCGAATAATATCTGGAGCTGGAAAATATTCCAAATATTTCCCCGCTTCAATTAAATTGAGTAGTAATGCATTAGAGCACATCCTCGCCATAAATGGCCATGCAATGCATTATGTTGCAATTGTTTGCCCTGTTATTTATTTGTTTCCCCCGCATTGCTTCTTTTTCGGTAGACGCCGATACTGCGGTAGACCCTGAGATCGACTACACTTTCGGGGATCCGTCTTTGTCTGCAGAGCAACCAGGCAAGCAAACCCCCTTGATCATTCCGATATCGCCTATTTTTTCTCCCTACTTTCATGCATTAGCTTATGGTACCGTTGTTAATCGGTAGATCCTATTCTGATGCATAGCCTACTTTTGTCGCCAGTTACAGATGCTTTACCTGTTATCCTAGCATGCCTAGATTAGCTATGCTGGTGTTCCATCAGATGGCCCTACACCCTTGTCCGTGTTGCTAGCTGGTCTCCTTCAACCTCTCAAGATTCCTGAATGGGAGTGGGATAAAATTGAGATGGACTTTGTTACAGGCTTTCCAAAGTCCAAGAAGGGCAATGATTCCATATTTGTTGTCATTGATCGCCTTTCCAAAGTTACTCATTTTCTACTGGTGAAAGAGACCATTTCTGCAGTTTAGTTGGCAAACTAGTATACCTCCAGAATTGTCTCGTTCCATGGTTTTCCAAGAGAGATTAGCTCTGATCGTGGAAGTATCTTCACCTCCAAGTTCTGGGAGGCTTTCCAAAAGGCAATGGGTACCAAAATCCTCTTCAGCACAACTTACCATCCTCAAATGAGTGGTCAGGTTGAAAGAGTCAATCAAATCTTGGAAGATATGCTTAGAGCTTGAGTTATCTCTTTTGGCATGAAGTGGCAGGATTGTCTTTCGTTTGCTGAGTTCTCTTACAACAACAACTCTCAGGCCAGTCTTGGTATGGCAACGTTTGAAGTTCTCTATGGCCGCAAGTGTCGTACTCCGCTCAATTGGACTGAAACTGGAGAACGCCAACATTTTGGTCCAGACATTATTCAAGATGTAGAAGAAAAAGTCCACATCATCCGTGAGAATCTGAAAGCAGCTCAATCATGGCAGAAAAGCTATTATGACAGCAGACACCATGGTATGGCGTATGCAATTGGAGATCAGGCATATCTCCATGACACTCCAATGAGGGGTACACATCACTTTGGTATCAAAGAAAAGCTTGCTCCAAGATACATTGGTCCGTTCAAGGTCATTGGGAAACGTGGAGATGTTGCATATCAGTTGGAGCTCCTTCCCAACTGTCAAAAGTACACGATGTATTCCACGTCTCTCAGCTCAAGCAATGTTTCAAATATCCAGAACTTATTGTGGATTACGAGACTATTGAACTCCAAGAAGATCTTTCCTATCAAGAGCGACCTGTTTGCATTCTCGATGAAGCCGAACACCGCACCCGCAACAAGTCTGTCAAATTCTTCAAGGTCCAGTGGTCTCAACACTATGACAACGAAGCAACGTGGGAATGCAAAGATCACCACAGACTTGAGTACCCCGATCACTTCACTTCCTAAAATCTCGGGATGAGATTTCTTTGAGGAGGGGTGAGTTGTAACATCCCAGAGCGAAAACCCCAATAACTATTTGCATATGTCAGTTATGTAATTTTATTTTTGCATCCCCATGCCATCATGTCATTAATTCATGCAACTTAATGTCACATCTGAAAATTCTCCAAATAATTTTAAGAGACCTTTTGCTATTTTATTAAAATGCATTTCTTTTATTTGAATTCAAATCAAATCATTTTCATTTTGATCTTCCTCTTTAAGGGATTGTTCCAAACTTTGCACATGGTCTTCTTATCACATTCAAAGACCACTCACAAAATTTCACATTTTTATCACACTTTCCCAACCCTCGATCCGACGGCCATAGGAGCTTCCCCCTAGCCTATAAGTATGTTGAGTAGACCCTAAACCCTATCCTTTCTGCGTTCCTCACCTCAGATCCGCCGCTCCCTTCCTCCTCGCGCCGCCATCGCCATGCCAAGAGGGTGAACCACGGAGCTCTCCCAAGGGCATCGGTCGTCGTCCGCGAGGCCGGAGACCACCCCAGGCCACACCGTCATGTCCAGGAGGTTCACCATGGTCGAATTCGTCCGTTCAGTTGCCTACCCCGCCCTAGGTCGGCTACACGACGTCCACTCCGTCCTCTTCTTCCCGATCTCAGGCCATCGTCGTCCATCATCGCGTACGTCACCGTCCGGCCTCCCCGACCTCTCCCGAGCTCGCCTACAACCTTCCTGAGGTGAGCCACACATCCTGGACTCCTTTCCCCCTTGAATCCGTTCCCGGAACCCCGACTTCCGTGCGAGGCCGAGCCATGGCCGCCATGGAGGCCTCCTGTACTCGTACGCTCGCTGCACACTTGCACGCACGCGGCCCGCAGCACACCCACACCCAGTGCACGCCCACGCGCAGCGGACGCACACACACGCGTGCTCTTGCGCGCCTCCTCGCTCGCTCACATGCGCAGCTCGCGCCACCCACAGGTCCACGAGCGCCTCGCCGCCGCCTGCGCGCCCGGCCCCTCCGCCGCGGCTCCCGGCACGCGCCGCTCGCTGCTCCGGCGAGCCGCGTCACACGCAGCCACCGCACGCGGCCGACGGCGAGCTCTCCTGTACGCGTCGGTACACCAGGAGGCTAGCCTCCCGTCTTTCCAGGCTTAGCAGCTCTGTGGGTCACAGCCCATTAGAGCGACACGCAGCTGTGCCTCGGCCGGTGCTGCCTAGCCTAATGGGCCACTGCACTATACCTCGAGCCGGCCCATTGCACAGTAATTTTTTTCCTTTTAGTTTTCTTCCTTAGTTTTATTTCAGAAAAAGGTTTTAATTTGGAAAAATGGTAGCAAATCAACCCCACCTCCAAATGAGATGAGTTGTATATGAAAGTTGCTCAGAATTTTGTCTAGTTTTTGAAAATGTCACTTTCACCTCTGTTTAAAAATGTTTAACTTGTTGTTTTAAATAAATTGCAAAAATGAGTTTCTACATGGTTTAATTCATAAATAAATCATTATAGCTTGGAATTATACAAATGATATATGCTTTTTTGATCAGAAAATGTGATAAATCTGAATATGACATATTCATGCATGTTGAACCAACATATACCTACTGTTCTGTAGTAATTCAATTTTAAATCAATAATGCACATGGAGTTACACTTGGGAAGCAATCCACTAATGTTTCCAAGCGCCATTTAACATGTCTAGGTGGTTTCATGTCCCATTGCGACCTTTAAACTTGACATGCATTAATATATTGAGCATTATCCATGAAGTGTTTGTTTACCGTACCATTTGCTTCTTTCCGGTAATGCTCCTTCTCGTTAGAGTCCGGCAACGAGGTAGAGAATGCGGAAGCTTACGTAGACACTTCAGAGGAGCAGACCTATCACCAGGCTGAAGGTCAATCAGGCAAGGATGATCATTACCCTGGATACTCTTACTAACTTTGCTTGCTTAGCTTCACGATGCTATAGTATGTCTCGATACCTATCTAGATACAAGCCTACCGTCATTGCCATGATACAACCTTACCCTCCACATCCTAGCGAACCTTGATACTTGCTATGTTACTGCTTGCTTAACCTGCTTAGTATGCCTGCTTAGGGATGAGTTGCTGAGTCGAGTCTTATGCCATGCAGTTACCTTGGGTTACACATCTGGGTTACCATGTTTATGATATGCTTCTGGAAATAATTATATATGATATGATAGTAGTAACCTGAGGCGATGGTGGAAGGCTGGGCCTTATGCCCTAGTGTTTTGTTCCACTTGAGTCGACATGAGGACCAAGATCTTGTTATTGTGTTCCATGTTTTAGCGCACCAACCGCTAGTGGGAGGTTTTATGGGCCCCCCCTCGACTTCTTTACTTAGATTCAAACTTGTCCAGTGGCCACAAGCTGGTTTTACCATTTGGAGCATACACATAGTTGTCGGTTACTTGGAATGTTCATGGATTATTGTTACCATTTGGGAGCCATCCCGGTGGTTTTGTTCACGTGTCTTTTGTGGGCGCAGTTCCCAAGGGGTTTGTGTCACACATATGATTAGGTCCGACTTGGAGTGGTGGCCGGACTCCCAATCGGTTCCCACCTAATCGGGTGGTCTCCTGGACTTGTTTTTGTTTAGGTTACTGGGTCGAGTCGTTTCGGAACTTCTGGTGCAAGTCCTTCAATGGACGCCTGTAATGGGTAGTATCTGGTTGGGAAGAGCGAACGTGTATGGATACCTATAATAGGTCAGTGGAGGACCCCTGCAGGGCTAAATCTTTTCGAAAAGCCGCGTCCGCGGTTATGGACGACTTGGAACTTGATACTGGTTCGTAACACAACTTCAACTATATAATTAAAACTTGCCTTGATTGTATCTTCTTTGTGGGGTTATGCGAAGGGGAGGACAAGGTATGCGAAGGGGAGTTCCTTATCAAGTATGCTTTCTCTCCTTATCTCTGATAGACGTAAGTGTAGTATGTTGCTTAGATGCTTGTTGTAGCTTCACCACTTATCCATTCCATACCTATAAGTATTGTTAGTACGAGTACCCTTGGTAGTGAGACTTGCGGAGTACATCATGTACTCACCTTGCCACAACAACAATTACAGGATGCTACTACAACTGGGACATAGATACTGGTCGCTACTACGTTGAGTTCGTTGATGATGACGAGTAGATTAGTGGATCCCGACCGGCAGCCTGGAACCATGGGATGGGACCGTTGCTTTACTTTCCAGCATCTCTAGTCAAACATGGGATCTTGTCTGTACTCAGACTTATGCTATTTTTTCGCTGCTTGATGTACTGATGGACCATGAGCTCTCTGGATGTAATAAATTTGGATCTTGGCACTTGTATTGCCCTATTCATATTTATTATGTTGGATTTCTGTAGTGGTTGCTGTAATGATATTCAACTTGTAAAATCCGAAGCATATGGCAGTGCGTGTATGTTACGGAGTCATATGCTATGGTGGGACCAATATGCGCTTCTATCCCGAACAAGGACTGAAAAGTCTATATTTGGAATAGTACCGCATATGGGTCCTTACATCCTCGTCGATCGTTGAGTAAGGTGCACCGAATCCACCCGATTGGGCTCGATAGCGGTCAAGCGGTAGTACGAAGAGGCGTGGTGTCCAGCAAGGTCACGGCGAATCGTGTGCCGTGTTAAATTTGATAGGACGGCACAACGAGACGTGTTGGCTTCTGTTCCGCCATTATCATGCTTCGGATTTTTCGTGAGCCATGCGTCTGATGGATGGTTTGAACATATAATCACGGCCACGTGGAGCGGCGTGCTAGGCACGGTTACGGATTCCGCTTGGGCTGTATAAGGCAGATGATTCCGCGGGGAGCAGTCGCTCATTTCCCGAAAGTGATATTGTGAGCCCGAGCACCTGTGTGCTCGTTATCTATGCCGCCGGGATGTCTCGAGATATACATTGGAGGAAGGTATAATTTATGTATTAGATATTTTATTATGGCCTATGGCCCACATCTGTGATGCAGCCTTCGTTACCCCGTCAGTCTTGCATAGCTCGGCTCAGATGGATAGATGGTATGGGCCGTCTCGTACTAGATTCTGGACCAACACCGTGACCCAGCACATTCATCGTGTCTAGCCGTTGCAGCTACCAGTCTTTCGCAACATCAACACGGCTCGTCTTCTTCAATCTTCATACACACTGCAAGATGCACTCCACCCCCGCCCAGATCTGCCGCTGCATCCCATCCCATTGGAGCTAGTGCGACCACTCCCATCTCTTTTTCTCCGTGTCTGCATCATCTTCGCCCGTTGTCCGGGAGGAGATATTGCCGCTCCATGCCCCGACTGCGGCGAGCGGATCATCACCTAGGCTGCTCTTGCTGGAGCGAACGCTGGCCAACATGCCCTTCTTAAGCCGTTGAACTGCCTCCAGAAGGTACTCAAGTACATACTCGCACAAATTGAATTGTGAGATCGTCCCTGTGTTAGCAAGTGCACCCTAGTAGTCTATGGTGGGATAATCATGTTTTGTCGTTTGTTCCAGAACATGTTCCATTACTAACAAATGCAATTTGCAAGCGGTCCTTCTCAAGCTTGCTAGATGACTCTGATATGTCTCGGAGAAGGAATTCCTCTGCAGCATGGAGGCTATGCACTCCCGTCTTGTCCATCCCAAGTGTACTCTTTATGAAATGGATTGCTTCAGGCTTTACGAATCCATCACGTCCTCTGACATTTCGATGTGAACATGGTATCCCAAAAACCATATGCATGTGTTCTGTCCAGAACTTGAGAATCTTCGACTCCGACAGAATGATTCCACCACGCCTAACACTGACCTTACTCATTGTCCAAGCGCTGAATTTTAGGTTCAGTTTATGGATCATGGGGAGCTGAAGCATACCACCTAATCCAATTTCTCTAACCAAGCACTTCTTGAAATCATGAAAAGACTCAACTACTTCTACTGCTCGCTTAACTGAAATTCGAGATGTCGGTGCCAGAGGCGCCTGTGCTTCATTGCCAGGAGATGAATGGTCCCGGTCCGGAACCGTAATTGCCTCACCAGCGGCAACTCCATCACAGCTGCCCAAGTCAGACTTGTTCCCTACATGGAAGACAATGTGATTAGTTATCAATCCAGTCTATACTGTCCCAAGTCAGACTTGTTCCCTACATGGAAGACAATGTGATTAGTTATCAATCCAGTCTATACTGTCTCGTTTTGACCCTCATGAATTATGCATACAACTAGATTGAGAAAATGATACTAGCAGTCCTACAAATTGATTTGTTCCAGATATGCACAAGGTTTTCTTCCTAAAAATCGGATCGGCAACAAGACAGCGATTCCATGCACAAAATGTAGCAAACCATAAAATAACATATCATGCGGATTCACAAAGGAAGTTTCCAGGCTCGTTGCAGACCAAAGTAAAACTAAAGAGATATGTCGACTCTGCAATCCATACTGAAACAAGTTCGGAAATGAAGTTGTGGTTTACCCCGCAGTCATGAATTTCAGATCAGGTCGGAATGTGCACCCAACCGCACTGGATTAACAACAAGAAAATGCACATGCAATAAAATGCGCATACATCATTGCGTATCCCTCCCACTCTACACACCTCCCCGCCGCCGCCAATAGCCCCCGCCGGGCGAAGCCCATGCGGATCTGGCGGCGGCGGGCAGTCGTTCCCCGTGTGGCGCGCTCACGGGCTGGGGGGGCTCCGTGTGGTGGCGGCCGGCGCGGCGTGACTCCGGCGCGCATCGGTTCAGCCGGTGGAGGCTGGGGATCGGTGGTGAGAAGGCGCTCGCTGCTCCCTCCCGGTGGCCTGCTCCACATCGGCGTCGTCCCCGTGCTGCGCTCTGGTGGGTGTCGGGGCTAGTTGTCGTGGGTCGGCGAGATGCGAACCATCGGAGGTGTTCTCTGTGAGGCGGGCGTGGTGGTGCTCGCCCTCCCCCTCTGCGTGTTCAGCTGGTGGTGCTACCTGCTGGTGCGCGCAGGCGCTTGGCGTGCCTGCCGGCGACGGCTTGGCGCGTTTCTGGTGGGGGGCGGCGTGGGCAGGTTGGATCCGGCTGGATCTGGCCTGCGGTGTCTCGGATTTGGTCATCTGCGGCGGCGGGCTGCAGTGGACCTTGCTCTGCAGTAGTGCATGAAGCAGCGTCTTGCAGTCTACCGGTGCTCCTCGAATGTGGTCTGCTCACTTGGGCGAAAGCCTCTGCTCCGGCCGGAGCCGGCGACGGCGACGCCCGCGGGTGTCGCTTACCTCCTTGGAGGCGTCGCTGTCATGGTGACTTTCCCTTTGAAGCTCCAGGGGAAACCCGTGTTCCTGGTCCTTCCGGAACGGTCAATGGTGGCGCATTTTTGTGTCACAATCCTTCTTGAAGGCATCGGTTTGGTGGATTCGTGTGGTCGCTGCTCTCTGCGGGTCGGATGGTGGTGGTGGTGCGACTGGCTGGGGGTCGACGGTGGTGTGGTCGGTGTTGGTGAGGAGGTGTTGCCCTGCCAGCGTCATCTTGGCTCGACCATTCGATGGAGTGGTTCGATTCTTCCATCAGAAGACGGGTTAGCGGGGTGTGATCCTCTCTGGACCACCTCGTTCCTGTAAGAAACCTCTCCCCTCTTCGGGGTGTTGTTGGGTGGCGGCCAGATGGCCAACGTTCAAGGCTCACCTTGCTTGGTCAGATGAAGATGGAAGTTGAGACCCCGGGGAAAACCCCTAGCCAGGTCCTCCTGGTGCGGATGATGGCGGCGCAACCGACGTCGCGACCCTTCTTGAAGGCATCATCTTGGGGTCTGCTTGGTTGACGTGTGGGCGTTGCTGCATGGATGTTGGTGGTGGTGGTGCGGCCGGATGGGTCGACGGTGGTATGTGTTCGTCTGTGGTGGTGTTCGTCGGTGCCGCCCCTGTTGCTGTGCATGCTCAAGACCTCCATGGCTGCCATTGTGGTGCGGCGAGTTTCGTACTCTTGGCGTTGTCTCGGTTCATCTTTGCCCAATGATGCCGCAAGTTTCCTCCCCAACTTGCTAATCGTTTCCGGTTTCTCGATGGCGGAGTTCCCAGTCAAGGTTCGTGCTAGTCACTTGTTGATGTGGATGGTCCTCTATTGCGCCATGGTGCCCGGTACGCACGCCGGTGTGGTGCGTTAGGCTGCTTGTCAATTCTTGGTATTGTGACCCCTCGACGACTCCCCTCATCTACTTGTGCCTCTCGTGGTGATGTCCTTCGGTTTGCTAGCTAGGCGTGCCTTGTCTTGGGCGTCTTTTGTTTTGGTTTCTCTTCTTTTAACCTCTCTTGTACGGTTTTCGGCCCGGTTTCCCTCATAAATAGGGTCCAATTGTCTAGGTTTTCGGTCTAGTTTTCCTTATAAACCGGATCAATTTCATGGCATTAAGGCCACTTTGAAATATATTCAGGTGGGGAGCCTTCCCCCCACCCCCCCCGGTGACCATTTCAAAAAAAAAAAAAATCAAAAATAAGATGGGGATGCAGGTCGTAGAGGGTATGCGAGGGGTGGCGGGGGGGGGGGGGGGGGGGGGGGGGGCGTGAGCACCGGTTTCATCGCTGGACCGAACAAAATCAAAATAACAACTTTTAAAACTGGTGAATTTTCGTTTGAATCCAAACATAATGGTGTTTACTGCAGTACCATGTGAATTTGGTCTCAGCTAGCACTCCAGCCTTCTTTGCTTGCTGGCCATCCAACATAGTAGTCTGTAAGGCACTGGAACAAAGCATAATGTAGCTTTCATGCTAGGATCTCGTCTCATTGCTGAGTAGGTGGGTGTGGGCATTTCTCTATGTACAGCGGATCGATGACTGTCATCGACCGTGTAACAATGTCCCGAAATATGACCATCCAACCTTCAGGTTATAGGATAGGACATAGGAGTGAAGAAGAACTTTTTTTTTGCGGGTGAACTTTGTATTACTTAAGTGGGATCAATGCCACGGTCTGCATTACAAAGCTCAATAACTTCTGGCATGCCAGAGTTAAGCCAAACGACTGTTCTACTCTGAGTTCTAGCAAACTTAGCCAAAAAATCACTAACACTATTCTGACTACGATGAACAAGACTAAATGTAGTTCTACGAAGGCTCCTCAGATGCTTGATTTCCTTCACCAGTGAAGAGAAGATTGATCTATCAGTTGACTCATCAATGATCATGCTCACAGCTTGTCGGGAATCCATCTCCACATGAATAGGAAACTCCGTTCTCTGAATGGCAAGTGAAAGCCCTTCCATACATGCACTGAGCTCCGCTTCCAAAGCATTTCTGCAGGAAAAAAGCTCCCTACATGATGTGTATATAATCTGACCCCTATTATCCCAGAGTACCATACCAGCACCTGCACTTCCATCAACTGACCAAGAACCATCTGTGTTAAGTTTAGTCCAGCCCTCCATTGGTAACACCCAAGGGATGCACCGAGGCGTAGGTAATATCACAAGTGGTTCATATAGATGATCATAAGAGACCACATGCTTCCCCTTAACCAGATCCTCGTCGGAGTACTTAAGTGATAAGAGCAAGTCCAAGTAGCTCATGAGGAACCGCTTGGACACTTCCATGGGTAGCGGATCCTTGTTGTGAATCACTTCATTACGGTTATGCCATACCCGCCACAGTGTCATCATTAGCATGCACCTATCGATCTCAGGGAGTGGATGGAGCACCTCCAATAGCCATTCTGTACCCGTATTCTTCATTTCCTCCAGCGGTGGCAAATGCCAAACAGTTGACGTGCATTCCCATAGTTGCACCACCAAAGGGCATTTACATAGTGCATGAAATGTATCTTCCTCTTCCCGCTCGCAGATTGGGCAGATTCCCGAAGTTTCTAAGTTACATTTATTCTTGTTTTGCCAAGTTGGGAGGGAGTTCACCGCTGCACGCCATGCAAAGTTTTTTACTGTTGGAGGTACAAAACTTTTCCAAATAAGTTTCCAGCAGGTCCGATGTCCATCCGGAGCTGAGCTCGAAGATTCTGCAGTAGATCTATGTGTCTCTTCAAAAGCTAAGGTATATGCCGATTTGACTGAAAAAACACCATTTCCAGCCGGCCCCCATGCAAGCACGTCATCGCCTAGCCGCGGCGATGCTCTTATTTTCAGAATCTCCTGCACATCAAACGGTAGGAAGGCTTCCTGGAGCAGATTGTAATTCCATGATCCATTATCGCGTAGAAGCTGTGACACGAAACGGTACATGCATGTACCCTGAACTGAGATTGGCCTATATGAAAAAGGCCTAGGGATCCAAGCGTCCCTCCATATACGAATACTCCTTCCGTTTCGAACTCTCCATATTAAACCTTTCTTGAGCAGATCTAGGCCATGGCTGATTGCAGTCCAAGTTGAAGAAGCATTGCCCGAAAAAACTGTGTCCTCCAACTTGCCGTTTGGATAGTATTTACTTTTCAACAGTCTTGCACACAAGCTATCAGGCCTAGTTAGCAATCTCCAGGCCTGTCTAGCTAGAAGGGCCTGATTGAACAGGCGATGATCTCTAAACCCTGCACCACCTTTGCTCTTTGGCTGTTGTAATTTCTGCCAAGATTTCCAGTGTACTTTACGCTGTCCTTTAGCGGCTCCCCAATAGAAATTCCTGACCATCTCCGTGAGATCATCGCAAACAGTGAAGGGCAGTTTAAAAACTCCCATGATGAAAACTGGTAGTGCCTTAGCCACGGATTTAATTAACACTTCCCTACCAGGTTGGGCAAGATGTCCATCCCCCCATTGGATCAGTCTCTTCATAAGCTGTGCTTGTAGGTTTTGAAACCGACCTTTAGACATTCTGCCATTAGGGGTTGGAAGCCCTAGGCACTTCTCCTCAAAGCCTGTAACTGTCACATTTAGAACTTCTTGGACGTCCTCCTGAGAGTTAACCGGACATACTTCTCCAAACATGATAGAGCATTTATGATAATTTAATAGTTGACCAGTGGCATTTGCATAGAGATCAAGGCAGGATTTAACTTGTTCAGCTTGCGCCCGCGACGCCTCGAAGAACAGAAGCATGTCATCCGCAAACAGAAGATGTGAAATACCCAGCGCACGTCGACAAATCTTTATTGGAGTAATCAATCCCACTTCTACATTCTGTCTTAGAATTGCAGAAAGACCGTCAGCAACGAATAGGAACAAAAATGGGGAGAGAGGATCACCTTGCCGAAGACCACACGACGGTGCAAATGAATCCAAGAGGGTTCCGTTGAATCTCACAGAATATCTCACCGATGTGACACAAGTCATAATCCAGTCAATTCATCGACGACCAAAACCCAGCTTTTGCATCACTTGCCTCAAGAAGTTCCAGTCTACCATATCATAAGGTTTTGACAGGTCAAGTTTGTATGCACGGAAGCTTTTTGTTGGATCTTTTTCCTGCTTAATATAATGGATGCATTCAAAGGCAATCAACGCGTTATCAGTGATCATCCTGCCGGATAAAAAGGCACTTTGTTCAGGTGAGATAATAGCATCCAGCAGAGGCCTCAACCTGTTCACAAGACATTTGGAGACCACCTTGTAAATCACATTACACAGACTAATGGGCCTATAATCAGAAAGCTTTGTGGGATTAGCAATTTTTGGAATTAAGACAATAGAAGTATCATTAACCCCTTCTGGCATCACTCCCGTGCTGAAAAACTCTTTGACCGCCTTAACAATATTTTCCTGCAAAAAATCCCAGTTGCGTTGCAAAAAATCTCGCCGGGAACCCATCCGGCCCCGGTACCTTTAAAGGTCCTATCTGAAAAAGAGCATCAGATATCTCCTGATCGGAAAAGTCAGCACAGAGTTTGTCATTTTCATCATCTGTTATTACCGCATAAAAGAGATCCACAACCGTTGGGGAATTTAATGTTGGATCAGCTGTGAAAATATTTTTAAAATAAGAGGTGGCCATGTTACACATAGTTTCAGTGTCCGTGTAAACATTACCATCATTGTCATGAAGCTCCCGAATTTTATTTTTCCTAGCTCTCCAAACCGACTTGCTCTGGAAGTATTTTGTGTTCCTATCGCCCTCCTTGAGCCACGTGATACGGGACCGTTGAAGCCATAGCATCTCTTCTTTATAAAGAAGTTCATTAAGCTTGTCGGAAGCCTTTCTTATCTCCTGCCTGTCAGCATTCATTCTCATCAGCTCCTCAAGCTGAGTACGTGATTTATTTATTTCCCTTGTAATATTCCCAAACCTCTTGTTGCTCCATGATCTAAGCGACGCCATGGTAAATCTCAGAGCATCATTAACCTGACCCAAGTTATCCATAGCACCGAAAGCAGTCCGGGCATTTTTTATAAAATCCGGTAACCCAGCATCCCTCTCCCAAAAAATCTCATATCTTCTTGCCTTTGATCTGGGACTCTCCTGCTCCGTAGAAAATTTCAAAAGGAGCGGCACATGGTCCGAGCAGGGGGACGCTAAGTGTTGTACAGAGGCATGTGCAAACATGTTCCTCCATTCATTGGTTGCAACTGCACGATCTAGGCATACGCGTACATTAGCAGGGGCTGCACGCATGTTATCATATGTGTAAAGGACTCCAATAAACCCCAAATCAACGAGTTCACATGTCATAAGCACATCACGAAATGCTGCCATTTGAGCTTCAGGTCTAGGGTCAAGGACATATGCTCAAAATTCCACAAAGCATCGTTAAAATCGCTAATAACCAACCACGGTAAATCCGCTACTTGCTTCAAAGCCTGCAACTTAGACCACATCAAATGTCTGTTCTCCACTCGAGGTTCGCCGTAAACGGCAGTTAATCTCCATTGTTCGCCTCCAGGGGAAGTAACCGAGATGTCAATGAACCGGTTATCGGTTCCCAAAACTGAAACTTGATATGATTCATGCCAAAAAAGAGCTAATCCTCCACTGAATCCATTGCTATCAACACCCTCAAATCCTTTGAGCCCGAGACACCCTCTAATCCTCTTCATTTTACTTGCTTTTTGTCTAGTTTCACACAAGAAAACAAACATGGGGGAATGCGACTGAACCAGTGTCGCAACATCACGAACTGTCCGGGGATTCCCCCCTCCCCGGCAGTTCCAACTAAGTAGAATCATTGGGACGGGTGGTCCTCCGACGAGGAGGCCGCCAAACCATTCACAGAAGAACTATCCACCGCCCCTCCATCTTCAGCTCTGAATTTCTTTCGTTTTGCATTTTTCTGTGGTGTGCCCGCCACATCATTTTTTCCAAGATCCTCTGCTGAACCTTCAAACTGTTCCACCCTCACAGCAGTGTTACCTGCAGGAACAATGGCTCCACTATTTCCAGTTGGACCACTTTTCGGCAAGGCCAGGGTCGCCGAGTCCACCGCTACCCTTTTGCCCAGAGTCAGCAGGTCCTCCTTCGCCCCTTCATGAGTAGAGGTATTTTCATCGGTTGCCTTTCCCACATCTGCATTCATTTTATTTTTCGCATTGAAGCGCCAGCTCTGTGTCATCAACTGACCATCTGTAGCTATATTCCCTGAATCCTCCTCTTCAGGATAATGTTTGTCATTATACCCCCATTTGTGCTGCTGTGTCCCTGATCTTCCAGCCCCTCTTCCTCTTCCAGAGGTTCCATCTGGGTCATCCCCAGAATAATGGTCACCTCTCACAAATCCTCTGCCTGTCCCACGACCAGAACCGCGACCTCGTCCTCCACGCCCCCTTCTAGGAGCCAAGACAAACGGACCCCATTCCGTCTCTTCAACATTGTGTTCTCCGGTGCAGCACTCCTCGTGCCAATGCCCAAGCAAACCACACTTGTAGCAAAACACTGGCAGTTTCTCAAACTTAACTTGATAAAATTCAGTTTCGCCCGCTTTAGTAAAGCTCACAAACCTTGTTAGTTTCTTGTTGACATCTATCCGAACCCGTGCTCTTACAAACTGCCCCACAAATCCATTAGGCAGTACTATTTGTAGTTCTAATACCTCACCAATACGCTCAGCCATGGACTTCACAAATCTCTCTCGCTTCAGCACCATATCCGGGAGTTTGTGGATTTGACACCAGGTTTCAATCCTATCAAGCTTCACTGATTCTGGGTTTTTAAACCCATCATACTCTGCAATCACAAGGGCCATACCCTTGAAATCCCATGGTCCTTGATGCATTGCTTTGTTCCAATCTGCCAGACATTGGAACTGCACCGAGAACAGGTTGGAGTTAATTCTGCGCCAGATCACTTCACGTGCTGGGTTCCATGCGGCCTTCATATCCGCGATCAGAGCACCTTGGCCAAAGGATTTTCCTGTTAGAACCCTAGCAAGCGCGAGCCACTTGGGCTTCTCTTCAGGTTCTTCTGCTTCATTCTCCCAGACTAAGTTGTCAAGTTCGTCATCTTCTAGATGCAATCATTCCAGAAGAACACTCGGATCTGCTGACCCGTTCCCTCTACTAGCACTTGCATCCATGGAAGAAGCCATGCCGGCGGTCTCCAGTGTTTCCAGAACCCAAACGAGATCCGATCTGAGTTATTCGAGAGCGAACCCAAAGCCTGCGTGCAGAGCACGGTCTTGGGGACAAGGGATGTCGCCGATGGACGCGACACGACGGCTGCGGGAAGGAGAAAACCCACGGCGGCGGCACGCTGGGGGGACTAGGGAACCCTAGGTCGCAGCCTTAGGGGACTTGGTAGTACACCTGCCCTTTACATGGAGTGAAGAAGAACTGAAACAATAACCACATGAATGTGACCCGCATCCGCATAACAAATTAATGTAAAGGGGAAAGCCAACACGACGTGCAAGAAGCTTGTATTTCCCATAGCAGTTGTGTTGATGAGAAGTCACTTCAGTGCATGAGCTGCTAATTGGTTCTGAATCAACAAAGTGTGCACATAGTCGCAATCAGGTAACACAAGTGTCTGGTGGATAATGCATCGATGTCAGCGGCTGATCGAAAAATGGTAGCTATTTGTCAATAATGTCGCCAGCAGAACTTTGCTCACCGAGAAGTCAGGTTCAAGTGGGTGCCTCCAGGTTAGGTATGGCGATTCTTCATCTGCTTCCTGGTCAGACTGACAATACTGGCGAAGAATAACTAACATCAGCTTGTGGTCGATTGGTGCATCGCCACCAAGCTGCTCCTTCGACGCCTCCCCTGTTATCCATACGAACCTTTGATTCTCGTGCACAAGGAAATTCCTACAAAAAAAGAAGTGTCAATTATGTCGGTTCCGGTACTAGTACACCGTAGGCTCTGTTATGTCGGTTCCGGTACTAGTACTACCTCGAAAGCTCTTCTGGTGATGCCAGGTTGACCGAGCGACAATAACACAAATTTGAATATTTTGCCCCAAGCTTAATTTAGACATACACTTGCATGAAAAATATAGCCAACCATGGTAAATGACTCTCATTTTTACAAAAGTTTTCCACCCACACTTGCGGAATCCCAGAGCCAGCTACTCTTTACTACTGGAAATTGCAACATTTAATTACCAACAAATCTTATTTCCCGCAGCAACCATGGTAAATGACTCATTTTTACAAATGTTTTCTGCCCACACTTGCTGAATCCCAGAGCCAGCTATTCTTTATTACTACTCAAATTTGCGAGATATAATTACCAACAAATCTTATCTCGTGCCAATCTGCATACCTTCGCATCCACCCAGGACTTTTTGGGTCAATCTGATGTACGGATTGCTTAGATGCCTGTGCCTTTGTCTCCAGTCGCTGGCTCCGGAGCCGCGACCGCAGCACAGATCTGGGGGTCCACAGTTGACGCCGTCGTGGCCGGCAGGGGCTCCATAGGTATGTCGCCTGTCGTTCACCTCCTCTAGCGGAATTCTGCTCCATACCAACAAGGGTCAATTAGATCTTTAGAAATCCCCAATTCAAACCCTGCGGAGTAACTCGAATCAAGGAACAGATCCGTACCTGTTAATCGGCTGCATCAAGAACTCCATGTACGCCGGAGCAGGCAGTCGCCTTGTCACAGACGGCGGCTCCACCGGCTCGCCGCTCTCACCAAAAGAAGATCCACACTTGGGGAGGTAGGCGACAGGCCAGCGACCCATGCCTGCATTTACTTCAGTCACTACCGCCGTTACCGGAAAGCAACAAATCTGATCCACGAATCAGGACGGGAATTACGTCTCGAGCCACGGCCCTGTCCCGTTCTCTCGACGGCGTCTCAACCTCCGTCGTAGTATATCTGAGTTTCTTAATTCTTGGCGGACCCTGGCCCTGTCACCTGCACTCAATACCACGAATCACGAAGGCGTAACCAACGGGACTGATAACGAGCGCCTGTGTGCTCGAGTTCAAATACTCTGCGTCCCTCATTTCCAGCCTATCCCACTCCCTTCTCCTTCCTCTCGCTCGGCCTACCACTGACAAGCAGACTCCTCGTGCAGAACTTCTTTCCCCTCCCCTTCTTGGAGTGAAGCCGAACTCGGCAACGCCAATGGCGCATGGAGGAACGAGCCGCAAGGGAAGAGGTTGTTCCCGGGGCGGCGCTGCCGTCAAGGGCAAGAACCTTGCCGGCAAAAATGGCATTGTTTCCAAGAGTGGCGCCGTCGCTAATGCCACGAGGGGGGAAGTGGATCTCATCTTCGGTGCCGATCCGATAGCTCGAGAGCCTTCCCACCCTTGGTTATATCCCAAGTCGGGAACAGGCCCTGTGGCGTGCGCCGATCAAGAAGGAGCTCGCGCCGGTGCCGCGTGCTGGCGAGCTCGCGCCATTCGTGATGCGTGGTATGTCCCTGCCCCATCATGACTTCTTCCACACACTGCTATTCGTCTATGGCGTGCAACTCCATCACATCATGCCGAACGGTATCCTCCATGTTGCCTACTTTAGTGCGATGTGCGAATGCTTCTTGGGGACAGAGCCCCATTTCGGCCTGTGGAGGAAATATTTTCGCGTCAGGTCGTAGAAAAATGGCGACGACCTCTGCGATTGTGGTGAAGCCGGCATCCAATAGAGGTCGAATCATGACTACTTCAAGCTAGGGTTGCCCGATTGAGTGAAGAGATGGCAGCAGGGTTTTACTGCCCCGACGTTCCGTCTCATACGAACAGTACCGCCTTGGCTCCATACTCGGCCGATCCTCCCATTCGGCGCCGGTCTTGGGGCCTAGATCCGCCTTATTGCGCGACACGCGAGGTGGAAGTCCTTCACCAGGAAGTACAACGTCTCATCCGCGGTGGCCTCACTGGAGTGGAGATCTTGGTCACGTGGATGGACAAGCGGATCCAGCCTCTCCTGGTTCGAGAACACCCGATGTACGAGTACGCAGGCGTGACGGATTCGACCCGGTCGGTGTTGGACTTCTACTAGCAAAAAACGCTCCAGGAGATGGTGGGCTTCATGGCGCTAGCATCGAGCCGTACTCCCTGTTGAAACCACCGACCAATGTAAGTGCCAGATCCGAGGTTGCTTTGTAGTTTGAGCTTATTAGTATTGCTGGAATTGGTTCAAATTTATGTTTCTCTTGAAGGATTTTAGGTCATTCGTCTCAATGCCCCACTCCCTGAGGATGAGCTGACGCCAGCGATGCAGTATTTGCTCCAGCCAGAGGCCGATGAGGAGACTGTGTTGAAATATGAGTTGGGCCTAGGGCCCATCTAACAATTTCAGAAAAATCTCTAAGGGCCCATGTGGGTATATGGCACTAGGTGTGGTTGGAAGTTTAGTCCCATAAAGCTAGTGGAGAAGGAGTTGGACCTCCTTATAAGGGATTCTCTTCCACATGCTATTGGAGCTTCAGAAGAGACGTGGTTCTCGCGCGCTCCTCCTCCGCCGCCCGCCCCGCCGCGGGATTGAGCCGAGCCGAGCACACAACCGGTCAGGAACGAAGAGTGCGATTAGTTTTTTGGTGAGCAACTACGCGACTGCTCGCCTCCATTCGTCTGCTTCTTCTACGTCCGCATCGCCTTCGTCATCACCATGTCCACCGACGCCGAACCGCTGAGAAGCTGGAAACCGACAAGAAGGCCACCCAGGACGCCGCCGCCGTGGCCTCTGCCTGGCCGATTGGAGAGTATAACATGTTTATCCCTCTCCTGTTAATGTCTGTCTTACCTGTACTAGCTATGTGCTTAGATGTTTCTACTATATGCGTAGTACATGCTAATTTGGTTCATAATCAGTATGTCAGTAATTTAGTCAATGCCATGCTAGTGATTTATTCATGGATTAAATTAATCAAAAAAAAATCCTATTTACTTCGCAATCCAAAAACCTAATTTGTGTAGAAATTTTTCGAATCATGGTTTTGCTGCTGCACTGAAACCGGATAAGTTTACCGGTACATATTTTAAGCGTTGGCAGACCAAAACCATCTTATGGCTCACGACAATGAACGTGTTCTGGGTTGCCGGTGTTACTCCCACTGGAACGATTACTCCTGAACAGGAGAAGGCGTTCAGGGAGACCACTGTCATCTTTCTCAGAGCAGTTCTGAGCGTGATCGGAGATAAGTTGGTTGACGCATATTTACATGTGCGGGTTGCCAAGGACTTGTGGGAGGGGCTCGAATCTAAATTCGGGGCCACCGATGCTGGGAGCGAGGTATGTTATAGAGCAGTTCCATGATTACAAATGGTCGAGAACTGTTCTGTATTGGTGTTGGGGAACGTTGCATGGAAAACAAAAAATTTTCTACGCACACGTAAGATCTATCCATGGAGATGCATAGCAAGGAGAGGGGGAGAGTGTGTCTACGTACCCTCATAGACCGTAAGCGGAAGCGTTAGAACAACGTGGTTGATGTCGTCGAACTTCTTCGCGATCCAACCGACCGAGCACCGAACATACCGCACCTCCGCATTCAGCACACGTTCAGCTCGGTGACGTCCTCGACTTCTTGATCCAGCAAGACGGCGAGGTAGCGGATGAGTTCCGACAGCACGACGGCGTGGTAACGGTGATGGTGATGCTATCTCCGCAGGGCTTCGCCCAAGCACTACGAAAATATGACCGAGGGACCGAACCGTGGAGGGGGGCGCCGCACACGGCTAAACAATTGATGTGCTTTGTGTGGCGCCCCCCTGTATATATATATGGGGGGGGGGGGGGGAGGAGGGAGCAGCCAAGGGGGGCGCCCCAAGTAGGCCGAATCCTACTTGGGGTCCTCCCCAATTCGCCCCCCCCTTCCATATATACCGGAGGGGGAAAGGAAAGGGGGGAGAGGAAAGGGAAGGGGGAGGCCGACTCCCCTCCTTCCTTTCTCTCCCCTTGGCGCCGGCCTAGGAGGGTATGCCAGCCCCTTGTGGGCTGGTGTACCCTTCCTCTTTGGCCCACATGGCCCATTAACCTCCCGGGGGTGTCCGGAACCCCTTTCGGTGCCCCGATGACTACCCGGTGCACTCCGAAACTCTTCCGGTGTCCGAATACCATCGTCCTATATATCAATCTTTATCGCTCGACCATTTCAAGACTCCTCGTCATGTCTGTGATCTCATCCGGGACTCCGAACAACATTCGGTCACCAATTCACATAACTCATATAACACTATATCGTCAACGAACGTTAAGCGTGCCGACCCTACGGGTTCGGGAATAATGTAGACATGACCGAGACGCCTCTCCGGTCAATAACCAATAGCGAAACCTGGATGCCCATATTGGTTCCTACATATTCCACCAAGATCTTATCGGTCGAACCGCAATGACAACATACGTAATTCCCTTTGTCCGTCGGTATGTTATTTGCCCAAGATTCGATCGTCAGTATCTCCATACCTAGTTCAATCTCGTTACCGGCAAGTCTCTTTACTCGTTCCATAATACATCATCCCGTAACTAACTCCTTAGTCACTTTGCTTGCAAGCTTATGATGTGCATTACCGAGAGGGCCCAGAGATACCTCTCCGAAACACGGAGTGACAAATCCCAGTCTTGATCCATGCCAACTCAACAGACACCTTCGGAGATACCTGTAGAGCATCTTTATGATCACCCAGTTACGTTGTGACGTTTAATAGCACACAAGGTATTCCTCCGGTATCCGGGAGTTGCATGATCTCATGGTCTGAGGAACATGTATTTGACATTCAAGAAAGCAGTAGCAATAAACAGAACGATCATATGCTAAGCTAACAGATGGGTCTTGTCCATCACATCATTCTCCTAATGATGTGATCCCGTTATCAAATGACAACTTAAGTCTATGGTTAGGAAACCTTAACCATATTTGATCAACGAGCTAGTCTAGTAGAGGCTTATTAGGGACACGGTATTTGTTTATGTATTCACACGTGTATTTAAGTTTCCGGTCAATACAATTCTAGCATGAATAATAAACCTTTATCATGAATAAGGAAATATAAAATAATAATAACTTTATTATTGCCTCTAGGGCATATTTCCATCAGTCTCCCACTTACAATAGAGTCAATAATCTAGATTACATAGTAATGAATCTAACGCCCATGGAGTCTTGGTGCTGATCATGTTTTGCTCGTGAAAGAGGCTTAGTCCACTACTAGGAAAAGGCTTATTAGTGGCGCACCTATTTTGGCCATTAATGGCGCACTACAGGTGCGCCACTATCATCACGCCACTAGTAACATATACTAATGGCGCACCCCTGGTGCGCCATTAGTATACCAGACTATAGTGGCGCACCAGGCAGTGCGCCATTAGTAAGTCATACGGTGCACCATTAGTATGCCTCCCAGGGGGCCATATTTACCTTGTGCTCTGGGTTACTAATGGCGCACTAACAGATAATGCGCCACTAGTATTTTTTATAGCAGTGCGCCACTAATGTGCTGTATGGTGCGCCACTAGTATGAATATTAGAATTTTTTTTTCTTTTCTGATATTTGCACAGATTACAAAATATATTACTGCACAAAATATAGACAGCAAAACATATAAACAGCAGATTCATCGAATACAATAGAAGATTAGTCTCCGAATACAATTCATCATATTAGCTAGTCTTCGAATTCAAAAGACCGAACAAAGTTAGAACATTACAAGTCTCGAGACCGCGAGTAGCGAGTTTGTCTTCACATTACAAGTCGATATCGATCATCTAAACTACCATCACATAGAAGAGAGCTGCGGTCATCACGATGAGCATCATCGCGATGAAACTGGTCTTCATTCGGTTCCTCCTCTCTCCCGCTAGATAGCGCGCGTATCTAGCTTCCGCCTCCGCCCTAGTGGTGTACCCTTTGTAACTGTTACCGCTGAAACGGTGAACCTGTCTCTGACACTCCTCCCAGTCATCGTTGACTCTGGGAACCTTACCCTTGTACACGACATACGATGGCATCTCTACGCACTAGCCAAACAAAATGTTAGTAGCAATTCACAGACAATACATAAGCAATATATAAGTATGCAACAAAAGGATCGGAAGAGAAAAGCAAGACATTAATAGCACGATTCATGGTCCTACTAATAAATAGCATTGATTACATATAAGTTGAACGACTGTCCAAACCAAAGAGACATACAAGTTCATTAAAGTTTAATTACAACATGAGCTAATCTATATTTCAGAACTACATAGCATCACTACTTTCGACTCGACTCAGGGACCGGAGCATGGATGAGGCCGCCGTCTGTCGTGATGGTCATGAAATCGCGGGCGTTGTCAGCCTGCATTTGTAGCGTTGTTTCTATCTCACTGTTGGACGGTTGATATCTGAGGTAGAACTGCCCTGAGGTACGAAGGACATCTTGATGGATGATTTCCGCAAACTCCGACTGGATGCGAAAGAGTTCTTGTCTGATGTCCGCGTCTTGGATTGCCGACAAGCGTGCGGCCCAATCTTTGAGATTATTTGGTAGCAGAAGGTGATTATGGTCCCGTACGATCGCCCGCATGTGATGGAGGGCGTAGTAGGCATCCTTCTGACCGCCAGGCGGCTGCTTGACACAGGGGAACGTCGTATTGTGGGTGAACACGTGCTTGCCGTACCTACGAATTGACCTGCTGAAGGTGCCTCCAGATCTGGCGTAGCCGGGGAGAACATCATCAAGAACTTTCTTGAAATTTGTGTAGTCTTTCTTCGACTGACGGTCTGAGTCGAAATACGTGGCCATGGAATATTTCGGGCTTAAGAGGATGAGTGAGCAATGTGTGTCACTGCACAAAACACGAAATGTTAGAAAAAAAAAAGAACGATCGAAATCTAAGAAATCATATGTTACGGGGCGGTGAGGGGATGACTTACTCGGGAAAGTAAGGCACGAGGAAGTTATCCTTATCTGGGTTTGCGAGAATGACGCCTTCGAGGTATGAACTCGCGACTTGCCGGTCCCCAGCGCTGCCCAAGATCTTGGCACGCATGTAGAAGGGGTCGACTATCACGATGTCCGGGGTCTTGTCTCTAATGATCCGCATCTCCATACTCAGCAAAAATAGCCGAACGAAGGTGTAGTGCAGCGGATGAAGGTTAAACATAGCGAAGATGTCATCAAACCGTAGGACGATCATACCCCCGATGGCGCTATCCACAAAGCCCTTGCCCTCTGGCACCTTGGCCACGAAAACCGGGTATGCCACATCATTCTCTCGGAGACGCCGCTTCTCCAAAGAAAGAACACTGTCATGCAGACTCCGCATAGCACCGGTTGCAGCATTGAGCAGATTAGTCGGTAGCATCGGCCTACCCGCCACATGCACCCTCCTCGAGATATCCTTAGGTGAAGGTGGCCCGTCCTGAGCATGGATCGTACTCGGTGCCGGCTGGCTCGCACCCTTGTTACTCTTTCTTTTCCGTCCCTTCTTCTTCTGCTGTAATGGGATCGAGTTCTGCTCAGAGACCGCCTTCTTGAGTGTGTTGGGGCTGATAATATTTTGCACCTCGGCTATCTGAGGCTCGGTGAAGGCGGCAGCTGGAGGCGTCTCCTGAGAACTGAACGCCAGACGACGCCTGTTGCAATTGGGTTTCTCCGCGGTACCAGCTAGATCGTCTTTTGCAGGGTTGGGTTCTTGAGAAGGAGGCCCCAAGAATTCGTCACCGTACCCATGTTCATTGAAGTACTTATCGACGTTGGTAAATGTACCGTCGTCGTCGTCGTCCGGATCCTGTGCCATATGCATGTCCGGATCCTGTGCCATATGCATGTCCGGCATGTCCGGTAGCGTTGCGGCGGTCTTGCCATGGCTTGGCGCCGGCACGACTGGCGGTGTTGTCTGTGGAGTGGTGTCCCCCGCCCAAAAACGAATCTGGCTCTTCGGCCAAAGCAGGGGCCAGCTTAAGCAGGCGCTGAGGGTCATCACATCATCTTCGTCGGCCCCAGGGGGTCGAAACGGAGGTAACAAGTCGTCGCAGCACCCGAACCAGTTGAACCCTATACACGTTGGGTGGCATCGGATTACCGTGGAACAGGCGGTTGCCAGGTTGAACGATTCTGGCCTTGGCGACATCAATCAACTCGCCGTCCACGAAGTGCAGGAGAGTGCATGGAACTTCGGCGGCGCCCTGCGAAAACATGTAGGGCGTCATGGATGCCCAGTCAAAGGCAAGGAGATGAAGTCATCGGCCGAGAGGCTTAATTAGTTACCGTGATGGCGTCGAGCTCGGCTAATGTCGAGGCACTGCCAACGGCGGGCGTGCAATTGATAGAGGGGCCGCTTGCTGCCGAGGTGCCGGCCGGCGTATTCTTCCCACACCCGGGTGCATTAAGCTGCAATGCCGGCGCCGCCGCGGGAGACACCAAAGCCGCCTCCGCCGGAGACACCAATGGCGCCGCCGGTGCGTTGCACGAGTTGCTGCCCGTGAAGCTGGGAATCGGGGGCAGCCCCTGTTGGCCAGAAACCAAGGTAGGCATAATGGCGGTGATCGTCGCTCCCAGTTGGTCTCGTACTTGCTCTTCGACCATCTCCGGAATCCGCGCCACTTGTGCCTTGAGTTGTTGAACCTCGCGCTCCTGGCTTTCCGAGCTAGCCGTCTTTCTCTCCTTTCGCCCAGCGGTATAGTATTCTGACCATTTCGTGGATAAGCCTTTGCCGGCCACACGACCAGCTGACGACGGCTTACTGAGCTTATCCTTGTTTTTCATTACGTTCAACGCCCTATTTAAAGGGGTGTCGAAAGGGGAGCTCTGAGACGACCCCACACTACTGCTTTCAGTTTCCTGCGGAAGGAACGTGAACCATTTAGAAATTTGGCTTCATTAAATAGAATGCAACCATATGGAGCTAATTACGCGGGGGGTGTATTCCTTACCAGAACACGCTCAAGCGCCTTGGTCTTCGGATCCGTGGTAAGCTCCTTGGTTACCGGGTCAATCTTGTACCGGGCCCTGACATAGTTCTTGGTCTGCTTGTCACGGTATTTATCGAAGCGGGGCGGTAGGCCTTGCTCGGCACGCTCCGCGTCCTCCTTGTCCCATATAGGTTCCGCCACTCTGTTACCGCCGGGACTGAGTGTGTGCTGTCCTAAGTTCAAGTCCCGCATATCTTTCCCCCACCGACTTGATTCCTCGGATGCGGTGCTCTCGCACTTGATCTTGAACTCCAGGTAGTCAGCTTCGCTGATCGAAGGATTTTTCTCCTTGATCTTCTCATAACTATCACCTTTGTCAATCATTCTCTTCACCGCGCCTCTCCAAGTAGCCAGGGCCGTGCTCATCTTCGTGAGGGCGGCACTGTTCACTTTATTCCCTGAGAGGCGTGTGTTTGCGAAGTCACCGGGGAACTTGTATCGTTCGTGCAGCTTCGTGAAGAGGAGGTTGCGCAAATTCCCTCGGTCACGATGCCTTAGGTTTTCGGTGTTGATCGAGATGGTGCTCCGGAGAATGCACCCGAGCTGTCCCGCGTACCCCTTGACTAATTCTTTGGGCGCCGCTGGATGCCCCTCGGAGGACACTTTAGTAAATTCCTCCTTGACGGTGCTGAGCAAGTTCGGGCACCGGTCCTTCCGTTGCCTCTTCGGTTGGCTGCCATCTGTGCGTGCGCTGCCATCATCAGTGGTGGCATCCTCGGCGGCACCATCAGTGGTGTCATCCCCGACGCCACTAGGGGTTGTGTAGTCAGGATCGGTGTCTTCCGCGGCGTCCTCATAGCGCTGAGGTTCTTCCTCCACCTCCTGGGACAGCTCCCAGAATGCCTTGCTGCCCGAACCGCCGGCCTCATCGTTGTGGGCCATGTTTCGCTCTAAATAGGAAAGAAGTTTGGTCAAAAAGTTGGTTATTGTCAAGGAACAAGATCTCTAAGTTGACCAAATAACCTAATTCTCGAGGAATGTCTCCAAAAAGTTGGTTATTGTCAAGGAACAATTGAGAGATGTTTGTGATATTGCCTAGGTGTTTTGGGATGGAACCTGTTAGTGTGTTGTTCCTAAGGTCCAAGTCCCTTCCTAACCCCCTTCTTCTTGTCTCCTCATTTAGGGTTTGTCGACACCGAGGCATCCTAAAAGCTAAGCTTTTATCATTTAGGGTTTGTCGACGCCGAGGCACCCTAAAAGCCTAAGCTTTCATCATTTAGGTTTTTATCGACACCGAGGCACCCTAAAAGCCTAAGTTTTCATCTTTTAGGGTTTATCGATGACGAGGCACCCTAAAAGAATATGTGGTATGGGCTTTTTTAGTAGGTCATCCAACCAGATTAGGGTTTATCGATGACGAGCAACTGACATTAGTAATAACTATGAGTTGATATCACACTTCTATATGTATAACACAAGAGGCAGTTGATCCTACTTAATTAAGTACTAAGATACCCCGGCCCATGCATTAGTCGCAAGTACCCCATATGTCCTATTTTTAGCAAAGTCATGCTAAAATTCACGGAAAGTTTCAGCATGACCTTTGCTGAAAATAGGACATATGGAGTACCCGAATTTGCCGGAACGGAAGTTAATCGACATTCCGGCAAACTCAAGGGCCTCTCGGGTGGACAAGGCAAAATCATTATCCCAGGTGGACAAGGCAAAATCATTTTCTGGGTAGTAGTTTAACTGAATTTGAGGAGTATCATGTTTACGGAAACATTTGCAAACAAAGATAATGGCAGTAAAACATCCATGCTGAGTATGACATCCATCTTGTGCATTCATATGGTACTACAGCTTCCCTGTATAGATTATTATTCAGATTAAAGATGACCTCCTCAAAGTTTCATTTAGTATTCACAGTTCTGGAGTACATTATCAACAGATCATAATTGTTCTACTACTGAAAATTGTTCTGCTGAAAATTGTTCAGATCATAATTGTTCTACTACTGAAAATTGTTCAGATCATAATTGCTCTACTGATATCTACTGATTTTTTCCAGTTAAGACTGTTTTGTCAGTTAACGTAGTTAGTGTAATTTTAGCTGAATGACTAGACTAACCCGACAATCTAGTGACTCAAGAAGATAAAGCTGTGTTTGGCAAAGTCTAGGGTTATTGGCTTAGACAAGTGACTAGTGCAATCTCTTGCAAAAACAGTAGTCTCTGAACAATTGTGCTAGCTAGTAGGCATACTAAAAGAATGATGTGTGTCCTACTAACACACTGCTCTGCTTAACAGAGCACAAACTTTCTACAAACAGAGTCTACATTGACAAAATCTAATTGTGTTTCATCCACTAGGGTGATCCCAACCACCGGCAGCGCCACGTAACATACGCACACAATCATTATGCACTTATGCACCGTCTTCAGTGGCCTTGCAGATCGAACGATCACAGTAAGTTCAGGCAAATGTTTTCCATGAGGACATGGTCTGTCTGAATAGTGATTGTGTCTGTCCATGGGTCAGCACCCTACCTTGTGTCAGGTTTTCTAGACCAACAAAAGGTTCAATCAGGCCTTCAGCACATGGTACAGCAAATAGAATTTCGAAAGCTCCTAGTGACAGGTAACTGAATTTTGACAGTTCCTACTGCTCCTAGTGACACTTCACTGAATTTTCAGTTGTCTGAAAGTACAACACTTCAAGCGAGGGGAGCTCACCGCGGAGGCACACGAAGGCCCGGCAGTGGATTAGGAGCAGCAGGCCGGCCGGACTTGAAGGAGAGGCGGCGGAATCCGAGGTGGAAGAAGGGCTCGGTGGCGGGTTCGCGGTGCTCCTCGGCTCGGCTCCGGTCCGGTTCGTCGACGTTTCCGACGGAGATGCTCGTGCTGGACTTCTCCGGCCTGCTTCGGTGCTCGACAGCGTGGAGACGGAGACGCGTCGGGGTGGGGTCGGAGGGGGAGGAAGGGGAGCATGGGGAGAGGGAGGCGGCGGGGGCGCGCGGGCGGCGGCGCACGTAGGGGCGGCGGCGCTGTGGGTCAGAGGGGGAGGAAGGGGAGGATGGGGAGAGGGAGGCGGCGGGGGCGGCGGTGCACGTAGGGGCGGCGGCGCAGTGGGTCGGGGCAGCGGCACGCAGTGGGGGGGCTGAGAGAGATGTGAGATTGGGGATCGGGGATTTTAGTGGGGGGAGGGATAGCAATGGCGCACCACCTAGCGGTGCGCCATAAGTAACTTTTTTTTTGGATAGCAATGGCGCACCACCTAGCGGTGCGCCATTAGTAATTTTTTTTGGGTTTTTAGTTGCATTCATTTGTGAATTGGTAAAACATTTATGAATATGAAAAAATATCATCAAATTTGAAAAAATATTCATGAATTCAAAAAGTGACCATGAAATTTAAGCAGGAAAAGGAACACTGAAAAATAAAATACAAGAATAAATATAAATAAAAATTTGTATATCAATGGCGCACCTCATTCGGGTTCGCCATAAATACCTTCATAGCAATGGCACACCCTCCCCTGGTGCGCCATTACTAACTGTTTTTTTTTTTTAGTTGCATCGAATAATTTTTTAGAAAATGACGATCAAATTTGAAAACATTTATGAATGTGGAAAAATATCATCAGATTTCAAAACATTTATGAAAAAATATGAATATGAAAAAATATCATCAAATTTGTTATTTGATTTTTTTTTGGATTTTTAGTTGCATCTAATAATTTTTTAGAAAACATTTATGAATATGAAAAAATATCATCAGATTTCAATATATTCATGAATTCAAAAAGTGACGCCCATTTCCATATGTCGAAATACAATCGAGAAATGAAGACTACGATTTAAATACTATCGATCTTAGCTAGCTATCTTTTCACAATCTTCTTGCCCTTCTTTTTCGCAAATGGAGTTCTTCTGTTGAACGGACGTCCTTTAGGTAGGGTGGTCCTGCTTCTTCTTGTGGTGTATGGCACTTCATCGTCGTCGTCATGTTCCATCTTCGGGTCGCCGTACTTGTCGAAGTCTTGCTCATTGGCGACTCCATCCATTCCGATGATCTTCCTTTTGCCTCTCCTCACGACAACACGACTGGGCTTTGATGCGTCGGTAATGAAGAAGCATTGGTCCACTTGGGAAGCCAGTACCCATGGCTCATTTTTCGCAGTGACGTTTGCGCCCGCGGTCTTGGATTTGGCTTCGGGTATAACCATGGTGGTGAAATACCGGTCTTCTTTTAGGACGCTCTTGGCCCATCTGACACGGAACATCGGGACCTTCTCTCCAGCGTAGCTCAGCTCCCAGATCTCCTCGATCCTTCCGTAGTATCTGTCCTTGTCGTTACCGGTGTAGGATTCCATCGTTACCCCGGAGTTCTGATAACCATCGCTCTTCATGTCCTTGTCCTCGGTGTAGAATGTGTAGCCGTTGATATCGTACGCCTCATAGGTCATCAGGTTGTGCTCGGCGCCCTGTGACAAGGCGAATATGAGTTTTTCTTCCGCGGAAGAATCCTCATGTAAAGGGTACGACAGAAGCTTCTCCTTGAACCAACGCGTGAAACATGAGTTGTGCTCTTTGATTATATCTCCGTCCGTCCTCTGTTGGCCTCGGTCATTGTACGTCTTCTCAATAAAGGTTTTGTGCTCTACCACACAAGGATCGACCACGTCTATGTGTTGTAGCGCGACTAGGTTTGCTCTTTCAAAGTCGGCGAGTCGACCCTCGAAGTCGACATGCATTTCGCGGCGACCATCGCGGTGACCCCATCCAGCGAGCCTGCCGAGGTGCCTGTTGACGGGCAGACCAACGGGGTTCTCGATGCCTAGATAATTCGTGCAGTAGGAGATGCACTCTTCGGTCAGAAAGCCCCTGGCTATGCTTCCCTCTGGACGTGACATGTTGCGAACGTATCCTTTGATGACACCATTCATCCTTTCGAACGGCATCATGCTGTGCAGGAACGTCGGCCTGAGTTGGATGATATCCTCCATGATATGGACCAGCAGATGCACCATAACATCGAAGAATGCGGGCGGGAAGTACATCTCAAGCTCGCATAGTATCACCACGATCTCTTCCTGTAGCCTTCTGAGTTGCCTCACGCCAACCGACTTCCGAGAGATGACGTCGAAAAAGTTGCATAGGCCAAATAGCGTTTCACGGACGTGCGCGTCCATGATCCCACGGATTGCAACTGGAAGTATCTGCGTCATCAGCACGTGACAGTCGTGAGACTTCATCCCGCTGAACTTCTGCTTCGCTGAGTCTAGGTATCTACTTATCTTCCCCGTGTAACCGTAAGGAAGTTTTACTCCTACGAGGCAGGTGAAAAACTGCTCGATCTCCTCCTGACTTAGAGTGAAGCACACGGGAGGGCAGTCATTTCCGATCTTCTTGGCCTTTTTGCCTTTGCGACGACTTTCCGTGTCCGTCGCCTCATCATCATTAGCGTGAAGCTCCTCCCTGATGCCCATTGATTTCAAGTCTGCCCTTGCTTTCGGCCCATCTTTGGTCCTCTCTGGCATGTTGAGCAAGGTACCAAGCAGACTCTCGCACACGATCTTCGTGATATGCATGACATCAAGGCTGTGAGGCACACGGAGGATCTTCTAGTACGGCAAGTCCCAGAAAACTGACCTCGTTTTCCATACCTTCAGCAGCGGCTCTGGCACCTTTCGCTTCTTTCCCGACGGTGGGCACTCTTTCCAATTTTTCAACAACTCGTCTATTCCTCGCCGCTCCTCGTACGCGGGCGTCTTCGGGGTTCAGTTTCACCATCGAACAGATCCTTGCGTTTTCTCCATGAGTCATCATCGCGAAGCCACCTTCGATGTCCCATGAACACGGTTTTCGAAGACCCGGGATCTCTATCTAGCTGGCGATACGTTGTGTCATCCATGCACCTGACGCATGCACGAAATCCGTGGACCACCTGCCCCGCGACATATCCGTAACCGAGATAGTCTTGCACCGTCGTGAGCAGTGCGGCTCTCATAGGGAAATATTCTTTCTCTGCGGCGTCCCACGTATTGGCTGGCATTTTCCACAGCGTGTCTAGCTCCTCTTTTAGCAGCCCCAGATACAGATTGATGTCGTTCCCTGGTTGTTTCGGCCCTTCAATTAGCATACTCATATGAATGTACTTCCTCTTCATGCACTTCCAGGGGGGAAGGTTGTACATCCACACACACACAGGCCAGGTGCTATGTGTGCTTCTCTGGCTGCCAAACAGATTGACTCCATCGGTGCTCGCGCCCAGCACGATGTTCCTTGGATTGTCCCCAAAATCTGGGTATTCGAAGTTCAACGCTTGCCACTGGCTCGCATCCTTAGGGTGACTCAGCATCTTGTCTTTTTTATTTATCTCCGGATCATTTCCGTCATCTTCTCGCTTCTTCTCCTCCCTTTCCGCGTGCCAACGCAGGAGCTTTGCTGCCTTAGGGTCCGCGAAATACCGCTGCAGACGAGGAGTGATCGGAAAGTACCACACCACTTTTCGAGGAGCTTTCTTCCTCTTCTTGTATCGAGTGACGCCGCACACCGGACATATGGTAGACTCCGCGTGCTCGTCCCGATAAATGATGCAATCGTTCATGCACACATGGTATTTCACGTGCGGTAAATCCAGAGGACACACGATTTTCTTCGCCTCCTCGAAACTGGTTGGGCACTTGTTCCCCTTGGGAAGACGTTCGTGCCAGAATGACATGTTCTCGTCGAAGCATGCGTCGGTCATTTTGTGTTTTACCTTCATCTCCAGAGCCATGAACGTTACTTTCAGGCGGGTATCCTCGGGCCTGCATCCTTCATACAATGGAGTAACCGCGTCTATCTCCAGTTGATCCAGCTTGGCTTTCTCTCGGGCGCCAACTCTTGTGTTATTCGTCTGCTTGAGAAGCAGCTCTTGAATATGAGGGTCCTGCACCCAGCCCATCGATGGTCCATCGTCGTCTGCTCCGGCATCTTCATCTTCATGATCATGCCCTTCGTATTGATCTTCCTCATCATCATGTCCGGCATCTTCTACATGATGACTGTGTACTGCATCACTGTCGTGATCATGTCCTGGAGATTCTTCGTCTTCTCGCCCACCCTCGCCGCCGCGGTTGTCTTGCTGCCCTTCCTCATTTCTTGCCCGGCCCCCATGGACGACTTCATAGTCATCTTCATCACCTTGCCACCGATAGCCATCCATGAAACCACGCAAGAGCAGGTGGTCCCGCACCTGTCCGGAATCCGGGTCCGTAATAAGGCTCTTCATCTTGCATCTTCGACACGGACATCTTATCTCCGTCTCATTCTTTTGAAGCATCTCGGCCTTCGCGTAGCTCAAAAACCTATTCACGATGCCTTCGGTCATCGTGCGGACCATGGTCGCCTGCGGGGTAGAGCAAAACGATATTTTAGAACCAAGAAAAAATTTGGCATGACTTTGCCTAAAAATAGGACCAAAAAGAATGCATAGTGCCAAATTCTCGCCGAAACAGAAATGAATCAACATTCCGGCAAAATATTGGCAACTATCGCATTTCAAATACCAGTACCTGCAAACACAAACATATGCAACACCACAAACATATGCAACACCACAAACATACGTAGATCTAGGCCATAAAAAGTGCATGTGCACGTTGTTGGAGGGAGAAAAAAGTAGATCTACAACATAATTAAAGAAAGCTTTCCCCTTACTTACCTATCAAAAAAAGGTAATTTAACCACTTAATTTGGGTGAATCTATGGTGCAAATGAGGTGAGGAGGAGGAGGCAGCCGAGACAAGCTTGGAGGAGGAGGTGGAGAGAATGAAGTGGGGAAAGTGAGTGTGGTAGGTGGCTGTCCAAAATATCTAGCTGGTCTCAGGTTACTAATGGCGCACCACCTAAAAATGCGCCATTAGTAACCCTGTTTACTAATGGCGCACCAGTTAGGGGTGCGCCATTACTAGTTTTGCAAAAAAAAAATATAATTGTTAGTAGTGGCGCACCGTGGTTGTGGTGCGCCATTACTAGTTTGAACTAGTAATGGCGCACTTCACACAGGTGCGCCATTACTAGTTTTGAAAAAAAAATTGTTAGTAGTGGTGCACGGAGCGTGTGGTGTGCCATTAATAGTTAAAACTAGTAATGGCGCACTGTGCCCTGGTGCGCCATTAATAGTTTTGGAAAAAAAAATTGCTAGTAATGGCGCACCATGTGTCTGGTGCGCCATTAGTAATGAGGACACTAATGGCGCACCTGTATCTGGTGCGCCACTGCTATATAGCAGTGGCGCACCACATACATGGTGCGCCATTAATGTTCATATCATCTATAGCCCTTTTCCTAGTAGTGGTCAACGGGTCTGCCACATTCAGATCCGTGTGTACTTTGCAAATTTCTATGTCTCCATCCTTGACATACTCACGAATGGAGTTGAAGCGTCTCTTGATGTGTTTGGTCTTCTTGTGAAACCTGGGCTCCTTTGCAATAGCAATTGCTCCAGTGTTGTCACAAAAGATTGTCATTGGATCAGATGCACTAGGTATTACACCTAGATCGGATATGAACTCCTTCATCCAGACTCTTTCATGCGCTGCTTCCGAAGCAGCTATGTATTCCGCTTCACATGTAGATCCCGCCACGACGCTCTGCGTGAAACTGCACCAACTGACAGCTCCACCATTCAATATAAATACGTATCCGGTTTGTGACTTAGAGCCATCCGGATCAGTGTCGAAGCTTGCATCGATGTAACCCTTTACGACGAGCTCTTCGTCACCTCCATAAACGAGAAACATGTCCTTGGTCCTTTTCAGGTACTTCAGGATATTCTTGACCGTTGTCCAGTGATCCTCTCCAGGATTACTTTAGTGCCTCCCTGCCAAACTTATGGCAAGGCACACATCAGGTCTGGTACACAACATGGCATAGATAATAGAACCTATGGCTGAGGCATAGGGAATGACTTTCATTTTCTCTATATCTTCTGCTGTGGTCGAGCATTGAGTCTGACTCAACTTCACACCTTGGAAGACAGGCAAGAACCCTTTCTTTGACTGTTCCATTTTGAACTTCTTCAAAACTTTGTCAAGGTGTGTGCTTTGTGAAAGTCCTATCAAGCATCTTGATCTATCCCTATAGATCTTGATGCCCAATATATAAGCAGCTTCACCGAGGTCTTTCATTGAAAAACTCTTATTCAAGTATCCTTTTATGCCATCCAGAAATTCTATATCATTTCCAATCAACAATATGTCATCCACATATAATATCAGAAATGCTACAGAGCTCCCACTCACTTTCTTGTAAATACAGGCTTTACCATAAGTCTGTACAAAACCATACGCTTTGATCACCTCATCAAATCATATATTCCATCTCCGAGATGCTTGCACCAGTCCATAGATGGATCGCTGGAGCTTGCACACTTTGTTAGCACCCTTAGGATTGCCAAAACCTTCTGGTTGCATCATACACAACTCTTCTTTGAGAAATCCATTAAGGAATGTAGTTTTGCATCCATTTGCCAGATTTCATAATCATAAAATGCGGCAATTGCTAACATGATTCAGACAGACTTAAGCATCGCTACGGGTGAGAAAGTCTCATCGTAGTCAACCCCTTGAACTTGTCGAAAACCTTTCACGACAAGTCGAGCTTTGAAGACAGTGATATTACCATCAACGTCTGTCTTCCTATTAAATATCCATTTATTCTCAATGGCTTGCCGTTCATCGGGCAAGTCCACCAAAGTCCACACTTTGTTCTCATACATGGATCCTATCTCAGATTTCATGGCCTCAAGCCATTTGTCGGAATCTGGGCTCATCATAGCTTCTTCATAGTTCGTAGGTTCGCCATTGTCTAACAACATAATTTCCAGCGTAGGACTACCGTACCACTCTGGTGCGGCACGTACTCTGGTCGACCTACGAGGTTCAGTAGTAACTTGATCTGAAGCTTCATGATCTTTATCATTATCTTCCTCTCTTATTGGTGTAGGCATCACGGGAACGGTTTTCTCTGATGAGCTACTTTCCAATTCGAGGGAAGGTACAATTACCTCATCAAGTTCTACTTTCCTCCCACTCACTTCTTTCGAGAGAAACTCCTTCTCTAGAAAGGATCCGTTCTTGGCAACAAAGACCTTGCCTTCGGATCTGTGGTAGAAGGTGTACCCAATTGTTTCTGTAGGGTATACTATGAAGACGCACTTCTCCGCTTTGGGTTCGAGATAATCAAGTTGAAGTTTTTTCACATAAGCATCGCATCCCCAAACTTTAAGAAACGACAACTTTGGTTTCTTGCCAAACCATAGTTCATACGGTGTCCTCTCAACGGATTTAGACGGTGCCCTATTTAACGTGAATGCAGCTGTCTCAAATGCATAACCCCAAAACGATAGCGTCAAATCGGTAAGAGACATCATAGAACGCACCATATCCAATTAAGTATGGTTACGACATTCGGACACACCATTACCCTGTGGTGTTCCAGCTGGCGTGAGTTGTGAAACAATTCCACTTTTTCTTAAATGAAGGCCAAACTCGTAACTCAAATATTCGCCTCCGCGATCAGATAGTAGAAACTTTATTTTCTTGTTACGATGATTCTCTACTTCACTCTGAAATTCTTTTAACTTTTCACATGTTTCATACTTGTGTTTCATTAAGTAGATATATCCATACCTACTCAAATCATCTGTGAAGGTTAGAAAATAATGATACCCACCGCGTGCTTCAACATTCATCGGACCGCATACATCGGTATGTATTATTTCCAACAAATCAGTAGCTTGCTCCATTGTTCTGGAGAACGGAGTTTTAGTCATCTTGACCATGAGGCATGGTTCGCAAGTATCAAATGATTCATAATCAAGAGATTCCAAAAGTCCATCCGCATGGAGTTTCTTCATGCGCTTTACACCAATATGACCTAAACGGTAGTGCCACAAGTATGTTGCACTATCATTATCAACTTTGCATCTTTTGGCATCAATATTATGAATATGTGTATCACTACGATCGAGATTCAACAGGAATAGACCATTCACAAAGGGTGTGTGACCATAAAAGATGTTACTCATATAAACAGAACAACCATTATTCTCTGATTTAAATGAATAACCGTCTCGCATTAAACAAGATCCAGATATAATGTTCATGCACAACGCTGACACCAAATAACAATTATTTAGGTCTAAAACTAACCCCGAAGGTAGATGTAGAGGTAGCGTGCCGACGGCAATCACATCAACCTTGGAACCATTCCCGACGCACATCATCACCTCGTCCTTAGCCAATCTTCGCTTATTCCGTAGCTCCTATTTCGAGTTACAAATATGAGCAACTGAACCAGTATCAAATACCCAAGCGCTACTGCGAGCATTAGTAAGGAACACATCAATAACATGTATATCAAATATACCTTTGCTCACTTTGCCATCCTTCTTATCCGCCAAATACTTGGGGCAGTTCCGCTTCCAGTGACCAGTCCCTTTGCAGTAGAAGCACTCAGTTCCAGGCTTGGGTCCAACTTTGGGTTTCTTCGCGGGAGCGGCAACTTGCTTGCCGTTCTTCTTGAAGTTCCCCTTCTTTCCCTTGCCCTTTTTCTTGAAACTAGTGGTCTTGTTAACCATCAACACTTGATGCTCCTTCTTGATTTCTACCTCCGCTGATTTCAGCATCGCGAAGAGCTCGGGAATTGTCTGCTCCATCCCTTGCATATTATAGTTCATCACGAAGCCTTTATAGCTTGGTGGCAGTGACCGAAGAACTCTGTCAATAACACTCTCAACCGGAAGATCAATTCCCAACTGAGTCAAGTGGTTGTGGTACCCAGACATTCTGAGTATGTGTTCACTGACAGAACTTTTCTCCTCCATTTTATAGCTGAAGAACTTGTTGGAGACTTCATATCTCTCAACCCGGGCATTAGCTTGAAATATCAATTTCAGCTCTTGGAACATCTCATATGCTCTGTGGCGTTCAAAACGCTTTTGTAGTCCCGGTTCTAAGCCGTAGAGCATGGCACACTGAACTATCGAGTAGTCATCAGATCGAGCTTGCCAGACATTCATAACGTCTGCAGCAGCTCCTGCAACAGGTCCATCACCTAGCAGTGCATCAAGGACTTAATTCTTCTGTGCAGCAATGAGGATAATCCTCAAGTTACGGACCCAGTCCGTGTAGTTGCTACCATCATCTTTCAACTTAGCTTTCTCTAGGAACACATTAAAATTCAACGGAACAGTAGCACGGGCCATTTATCTACAATATAGATATGCAAAAACTATCAGGACTAAGTTCATGATAAATTAAGTTCAATTAATCTAATTACTAATGTACTCCCACTTAAATTAACATCCCTCAAGTTAACTAAGTGATACATGATCCAAATCAACTAGCCCATGTCCGATCATCACGTGAGATGGGATAGTCATCAATGGTGAACATCTCCATGTTGATCATATCCAAGACCATGTCTGTACATGCTAGGCTCGTCAAGTTTAAACCAAGTATTCTGCTTGTGTAAAACTAGCTTACACCCGTTGTATGTGAACGTAGAATCTATCACACCCGATCATCACGAGGTGCTTCAAAATGATGAACTTTAGCAACGGTGCATACTCAGGGAGAACACTTTTATCTTGAAATTTAGTGAAGGGATCATCTTATAATGCTACCGTCGTTGTAAGGAAAATAAGATGCATAAAGGATAAACATCACATGCAATCAAAATATGTGACATGATATGGCCATCATCATCTTGTGCTTTTGATCTCCATCTACAAAGCATCGTCATGATCTCCATCGTCACCGGCACGACACTATGATCTCCATCATCTTGATCTCCATCAACGGGTCATCACGTGGTCATCTCGCCAACTATTGCTTCTACAACTATTGCTAACACATAGCAATAAAGTAAAGCAATTACATGGCGCTTGCATTTCATACAATAAAGAGACAACCAAAAGGCTTCTGCCGGCTGTCAATATATATTACAAAACATGATCATCTCATACCAACTTATATCACATCATGTCTTGACCATATCACATCCCAGCATACCCTGCAAAAACAAGTTAGATGTCCCCTACTTTGTTGTTGCAAGTTTTACGTGGCTGCTATGGGTTTCAAGCAAGAACCGTTCTTACCTACGAAAAAACAACCACAATGGTGAATTATCAAGTTTGCTGTTTTAACCTTCTTCAAGGACCGCCCGTAGTCAAATTCGATTCAACTAAAGTAGGAGAAACAGACACCCGCCAGCCACCTTTGTGCAAAACAGGTTGCACGTCAGTCGGTGGAACCGGTCTCATGTACGTGGACATGTAAGGTTGGTCCTGGCCGCTTCATCCCACAATGCTGCCGAATCAAAATAAGACGTTGGTGGTAAGCAGTATGAACATCACCACCCACAACTCTTTGTGTTCTACTCGTGCATATCATCTACGCATAAACCTGGCTCATGATGCCACTGTTGGGGAACGTTGCATGGAAAACAAAAAAAAATCTATGCACACGCGAGATCTATCCATGGAGATGCATAGCAACGAGAGGGGGAGAGTTTGTCTACGTACCCTCATAGACCATAAGCGAAAGCGTTAGAACAACACGGTTGATGTCGTCGAACTTCTTCGCGATCCAACCGACCGAGCACCGAACGTACGGCACCTCCGCGTTCAGCACACGTTCAGCTCGGTGACGTCCTCGACTTCTTGATCCAGCAAGATGGCGAGGTAGTGGATGAGTTTCGACAGCACGACGGCGTGGTGACAGTGATGGTGATGCTATCTCCGCAGGGCTACGCCCAAGCACTACGAAAATATGACCGAGGGACCGAACCGTGGAGGGGGGCGCCGCACACGGCTAAACAATTGATGTGCTTTGTGTGGCGCCCCCCCTTGTATATATATAGGTGGGGGAGGAGGGAGCAGCCAAGGGGGTGCCCCAAGTAGGCCGAATCCTACTTGGGGTCCTCCCCAATTCGCCCCCCCCCTTCCATATATACCGGAGGGGGAAAGGAAAGGGGGGAGAGGAAAGGGAAGGGGGAGGCCGACTCCCCTCCTTCCTTTCTCTCCCCTTGGGGCCTAGGAGGGTATGCCAGCTCCTTGTGGGCTGGTGTAGCCTTCCTCTTTGGTCCACATGGACCATTAACCTCCCGGGGGTGTCCGGAACCCCTTCCGATGCCCTGATGACTACCCGGTGCAATCCGAAACTCTTTCGGTGTCCGAATACCATCGTCCTATATATCAATCTTTATCCCTCGACCATTTCGAGACTCCTCATCATGTCCGTGGTCTCATCCGGGACTCCGAACAACATTCGGTCACCAATTCACATAACTCTTATAACACTATATCGTCAACGAACGTTAAGCGTGCGGACCCTACGGGTTTGGGAATGATGTAGACATGATCGAGAAGCCTCTCTGGTCAATAACCAATAGCGGAACCTGGATGCCCATATTGGTTCCTACATATTCTATGAAGATCTTATCGGTCGAACCGCAATGACAACATAGGTAATTCCCTTTGTCCGTCGGTATGTTACTTGCCCGAGTTTCGATCGTCGGTATCTCCATACATAGTTCAATCTCATTACCGGCAAGTATCTTTACTCGTTCCGTAATACATCATCCCGTAACTAACTCCTTAGTCACTTTGCTTGCAAGCTTATGATGTGCTTTACCGAGAGGGCCCAGAGATACCTCTCCAAAACACGGAGTGACAAATCCCAGTCTTGATCCATGCCAACTCAACAGACACCTTCGGAGATACCTGTAGAGCATCTTTATGATCGCCCAATTATGTTGTGACGTTTGATAGCACACAAGGTATTCCTCCGGTATCCGGGAGTTGCATGATCTCATGGTCTGAGGAACATGTATTTGACATTCAAGAAAGCAGTAGCAATAAACAGAACGATCTTATGCTAAGCTAACGGATGGGTCTTGTCCATCACATCATTCTCCTAATGATGTGATCCCGTTATCAAATGACAACTCATGTCTATGGTTAGGAAACCTTAACCATCTTTGATCAACGAGCTAGTCTAGTAAAGGCTTACTAGGGACACGGTATTTGTTTATGTATTCACACATGTATTTAAGTTTTCGGTCAATACAATTCTAGCATGAATAATAAACCTTTATCATGAATAAGGAAATATAAAATAATAACAACTTTATTATTGCCTCTAGGGCATATTTCCATCAATTGGAACAGGCTCATGAGATAATATGCATCGCTAAGGAGCTTGAGCTTCTGAAGTGTGATTTACTGGGCAAATTTGTCGCGGGTTGTATAATCGCTAAGCTCCCTAATTCCTGAAGGAACTTTGCTACCACTCTGAAAAATCAGAGGCGTGAAATCTTAGTAGAGGATGTCATTGGCCATCTGAGTGTTGAGCAGAGCTCGAGAGCAAAGGACTCGCTTGGAAAAGGGGTCGAAGGAACTTCTATAGCCAATATGGTGCATTAGAAGAATTTCAATTCCCACAAGCCCAAGGGAAAGAACGGTGTCTAACAAAATACCGACTTTAAGAAGAAGGGTAAGAAGACCTTAAAGAAGAACAAGAAGGGAGATGGCTGCTTCACTTGTGGTTCAGAGGAACATTGGGCCAACAAGTGCCCAAACAAGTACAAGAAGTCAGGGCAGGACTCCAAGTCTGCCAATATGATTGTGGGCAACAATGAAAGTGGTGCATCTGAGTATGGTAATTTATTTGTTGTATTTTTAGTTTGTCAGTCCACCGATTGGTGGGTGGACACAGGTGCAGGTGTTCATGTGTGTGCTGACATTTCTTTGTTTTCTTCTTACTAGGCCACAGGTCACGGGTCCATATTGATGGGGAATGGCGCGAGTGCTTCTGTTCATGGTGTTGGCGAGGTCGATCTGAAGTTTACTTTGGGAAGGATCGTGCAGCTGAAGAACGTGCAGCATGTCCCCGCCATAAAAAAGAACCTTGTTAGTGGCTCCCTTCTGTGTAGAGAAGGGTTTATGTTGGTCTTCAAGTCTAATAAAGTAGTTGTTACGAAATATGGACTATTTGTTGGAAAGGGTTATGAATGCGGAGGAATGTTCCGCCTTTCTCTCACTGATTTTTGTAATAAAGTCATGAACATTATTCATTCGAGTGTTAATGAATCTGAAGTTTGGCATTCATGTCTTTGTCACATTAGTTTCGGTGTTATGACGCGGCTAGCAAAACTGAATTTAATCCTGAGTTTCACTTTAGCCAAAGATTCTAAGTGCCTTACATGTGTGCAAGCTAAGCAACCTCGCAAGCCTCACAAGGATGTGGAGGAGAGACACTTGGCGCCATTAGAACTCATACATTCTGATCTTTGTGAGATGAATGGTGTGTTGACTAAGGGTGAAAAGAAATACTTCATGACATTGATAGATGATTCCACTAGATATTGCTATGTGTATCTGTTAAATACTAAAGATGAGGCTCTACACTACTTTAAAATCTATAAGGTAGAAGTTGAGAATCAACTTGAAAAGAAAATTAAACGAGTTCGGTCAGATCGTGGTGGAGAGTACTTCTCGAGTGAGTTTGATTCCTTTTGTGTGGAACATGGTGTTATTCATGATAGGACGCCTCCCTATTCACCCCAGTCAAACGGGGTTGTCGAACGGAAAAACCGTACTCTAACTGATTTGGTTAATGCCATTTTAGATACATCGGGTTTATCCAAGGCATTGTGGGGGGAGGCTATATTAACATCATGTCATGTCCTGAATAAAGTTCGGACAAAGAATAATGAGATCACTCCCTATGAGAAATGGGCGAAGAGAAGGACAACACTCTCATACCTGCGTACTTGGGGCTGTTTGGCAAAAGTCAACGTGTCGGTCCCAAAAAAGCGTAAGCTCAGACCAAAGACCGTGGACTGCGTTAATTTGGGCTACGCTAAGAATAGAGTTGGCTATAGATTTCTAGTAGTGAAATCTGAGGTACCTGACCAGAAGGTCGGTACAATTATGGAGTCTAAGGATGCTACATTCTTCGAGGATATTTTTTCTATAAGAGATATGCAAAGCACTTCTAGACAGGAATCTGAAGAGACTCCTAAACCTACCATTTTGATGGAATATTATGAACAAACACATGATGAAAATCCTGAGGAGGATGACGAGGAAACCCTTGGTAGGGGTAAGAGACAAAGGACTGTAAAGACCTTTGGTGTTGATTTCCTTGTGTACCTCGTGGATGATACTTCCACTTCTATTTCAGAAGCATATGCGTCTCCAGAAGCTGACTACTGGAAGGATGTGGTCTGTAGCGAGATGGATTCCATCATGGCTAACGGGACTTGGGAGATTACTGAACGTCCCTATGGTTGCAAACTATTGGGATGTAAGTGGGTGTTCAAAAAGAAGCTTAGGCCCGACGGTATGATTGAAAAGTACAAGGCTAGGCTTGTGGCCAAGGGATATGCCCAGAAAGAAGAAGAAGATTTCTTCGACACTTATTCACCTATGGCCAGACTTGTAGGAGATATGCCCTAGAGGCAATAATAAATGTTATTGATTATCTCCCTGTTCATAATTATGTTTATGTTCCATGCTATAACTGCTATGGTTCTCGAGTCTGCAATAACACGAGGCTCGGAGGAAGACTCATATGCTCGTGTGGAATAATAAATGGTAAGATGTATTCCTAGTCTAGCCTCAAAGACTAGCTCAAGTGTTGCATGATGGTTCTGTTTTCCTGATCATGGGCATGTCTATGCCAGCAATTTTGAGGGCACAATGTTAGAAGCACATTTGTGTTGAATCGGCCCGATTGATGTTATGCTATGAGATACATTTGTCACAAGTTAATGATTAATAACTCAGAGGAAGTTAACATTTGCATAATTCCTTAGACAATGAGAGTATCGAGTTTCTTCATGCTTGCTTCATGAACTTTGGGGTTTGTTAAACGTCATCCGTAAATGGGTGGCTATTACGGTGGCTTACGGGATCATGGAAAAGTATGCCAAGTAACTTGATAGCTCAAGATTGGGATTTGCTCCTCCGACGATGGAGACATATCTCTAGGCCCTCTCGGTGTTACGGTATCCATCATCGTCTGGCCAGACACAATGTGATTTGATCACAGGGATGCCGGAACACGGGAACGAGAAAAGAGAGCAATACCGGTAACGAGGTAACCGGCATAGTGGACAAGTTGTTGATCCGCGGGGATGCCAACATGTCTCACCTCGGGTATTTGTAACACATCACGAAGCAACAGGAATAGCACACGGCAACTGGAGGTTCACTCGAATATTCATTCGTGTGGGTATAGGGGTCAATATGGGTGTCCACGGCTCCGATGTTGATCATTGATCGGAAAGTGTTCCGGTCATGTCTATACTTCACCAAACCTATAGGGTCACACGCTTAAGGGTTATCTATCTACTGAATACTAGACAGGGAGTCTAAGAGAAATTCACCGAAAAAGTTTTGGAGTCAACGGAACAGTTTCGGAGAGAGAACACCAGAATAGTTTCGGTAAAACAGAAAAGTTGTTTCGGGGTATACCATTAAGTCAAATTGGTTTCGAGACACGCCTGATAATTCTTGGAGGGTGCCAGTTTTATTCTGGGAACTTCTGGGAATTTTCCGGGATAAAAACCGGAAATGTTCCGGAGCTGCCGGAACCGGTTTGGTTGCTTTTCGCAGATGAAAATCACAAATCCGGAATTGTTTCGGATTGAATCCAAAATCATTTTAGTGGGTACTGGAATTGTTCTAAGACGCACAGAAATATTTTCGGATTTAACTGTCATGGAAAATTGTCTCCGTGAATAGTGAAAATCACTTTATGGTTACTTTTTGGAAAGCCACCTTTTTGGGCTTTGCTCCAAAAGATCTAGGGGATGACATGGATGGATGAGGACCCCCTTGGGGGGCCCCACATGAGGGTGGCCTGCCACATGTGGTGCTCCTCCATGGAGCACCACTTGTCTTTTGGCTTACCCTTTATGCCCTTGAGATGGGATTCATTCATGGGCACTTTTGGTATTTTGAATACCCATCCTACCCCTTGGTTTTCCTAAAAATAGGAGGTGAGGGGGCTGCCCAAAACTCACTCTTTTCTCACATACAAGTGCCATTGCAATGATCTAGCTTCTCTCTCCCTCCCCACGAAATAGTTTCGTAGAGCCGAAAGGCTGTCTGGGTTCCGGTGGGAACTAGTTCTGGACGGCGAAGCCCTGCCGGAAATATGACACCGTATGTGTGCAACTCTATAGAGAGATTGTAGTTTCGGTCTTAGTTCGAGAGTGCCTCCGGAAGGGCTGTCCGAGTGACCGTTTGAGTTTCGAAGGTCCTCCCGAAGGGCTGTCCGTGTGACCGTCTGAGTTTCGAAGGTCCTCCCGAAGGGCTGTCCGCGACACCGTCCGAGGGACTGTCCGACAGCCTACCAGAGGGCTGTTCGAGGGGCAGACGAGGGAGTACATCCTCGCGGTTGGGAGGTTATAAAATCCTAGCTGTGTGGATCTGCACCGCCGATCATTATCGACTCTACTTCCGCTGCGCTACGAGTCGGTAACGAAAAGATCAAACCTTGTATGCAGTCTCCATAGTGGTCCTGGGCTGGTGCGTAGGTCGGAAACTTTTTGTTTTTTGCTGCGTTACCCTATAGTGGCATCATGAGCCGTGCTATGCATAGATGCAGGTTGCAATCTAGAATACATAGAGATGTATGGGTTATGCACAATATAATTAAGTAGTAGATGAGATGTATTGCTGAAAATTATTTGTGCGGGTAGCAGATGATATCTGTTACCCGATGTTCTTGTTGCTTCCCTGGAACTTGCATATTTTTGATCTTGATAACAGCATGGTGGAGTTTCATAGTTCTGGCAATCCGCGATCCTGATTGATGAACGAAGTGCTAACAGTTCATTGAATTCCACCATAGTTAAAAAGAAAGATGACATTTCGCAGATGAAAGGGCAATGCAAATATGATCTGCACGGGGCGTCATGCGTATAATGAAGTTCAGTATGGGGCTCGAGATTTTATTATCTCATGTTTCATTCACCCCGCAAAGTTAATCTAGTGACTTGAATTTTCATACTTGATGATGGGCACAACCCACCAGGGCGCGGCTGGGCTCCCTGGCATGCCCAGGTGGGTTGTGCCCACCTGGTGGGACCCCTCTGGTACTTATTGGCTCCAATAATTCTTATATATTCCATAAAAATTCCTCGTGAAGTTTCAGCTCATTTGGAGTTGTGCAGAATAGGTAGCCTGACGTAGCTTTTTCAGGTCCAAATTTCCAGCTGCCGGAATTCTCCCTCTTTGTGTGAACCTTGCATATTATGAGAGAAAAGGCATTAGAATTAATCCAAAAAGCATTATTATGCATAAAAACATCAAAAATAACAGTAGGAAATCATGATGCAAACTGGACGTATCACATACCAACAACAGTCCGGGGGAGTTTGTTTATTATTTGCAATTTGTATTTGGGACTGGGAATCCCGGTTACCGCCCTTTTCTCGTGCGATGACAAGTGAATAAACACTCATCTGAGAATAACTCACTTAGCATAGAAGATATCGATTGCCCCCTGTCGCTCCATGAGCGGTCCAGACACACAAAACAAATGTTCATTTGAATAATTTAGAGGTGGCACATGCAAATTTACTTGGGACGGCAGGGTAATACCGCATATAGGTAGATATGTGGACTCATCTGGAACAACTTAGGTTTAAGGGTTTTGATGCACAAGTAGAATTCCCGCTTAGTACAGGTGAATGCTAGCAATAAGATTGGGAAGCGACCAGCTAGAGACCGAATATGGTCATGAACATACATTATGCACAATCAACATTGAGTACTAGCATGAGTAGGATATGAGTACCATGAACATAAATATCATCGAGGCTATGTTGGTTATGATTCAACTACATGCATAAACATGTGCCAAGTCAAGCCACTTGAAACATTCAGAGGAGGATACCATCTCATCATACCACATCACAATCATTTTAAGTGCATGTTGACATCCAAGGTAAATCATTATCAATCCCTAGCTACTTAAGCATGGCATGAACAATTATAATCTCTAATTTTCATCACAAACATGTTTGATCATAATATGCTGAATCATGGATACCGATTTAAACACATTTATAAGAACAAGAACATGTTGAGTTCATACCTGCTTTTCTTTGCCACGGTCACTCCACCAAGTCATCGTCATTATTGCCTTTCACTTGCACGACCGAACGGTTATGAAAATAATAATAGTGCAAGGGTGCCATGGACTAAGCTGAAATCTGCAACAATTTATTCAAAGGAGAAGACAAGGTAAAATGGGCTCTTTGATAGATAATCTATAATGCATATGAGAGCCACTCAACATTTTCATCGTGGTCTTCTCCTCATAAGAACTCAACCAATAGAAAAAGGAAAGAAATTCAGAGAAACACACTGAAATATTTTTGGAGTTTTTTGGTTTTCCTTGAAGAAGGCAAATTATAGAAAGAAAAGCAAAAATGAGAAAAACTATTTACACGGGAAAACTCCCAACAAGCAAAAGAAGGATCGAGAAATCTTTTTGGGTTTTTGATTTTTAAAGGCTACAACTAATCAAACGGGAAAACAAAAACCAAAAAGAAGCTAACTAATTTTTTTTTTGGATTTTCTGAATTTTTTTCAAACACACAAGATGAAAGTGAGGAAACAAAAACTAGCATGAATAATATAATGAAAGAGTATGAGCACCGACAACTAGAGTGAAAAGTGTAAGCATGAATAAAATGTCGGTGGGAAATACGTACTCCCCCCAAGCTTAGGCTTTTGGCCTAGCTTGGTCTACTGCCATCCGAAGAATCCATCTGGTCCCAGCGGGAACTCCTGAGGAGGCGGGATCTGAGCATCCCAACCCTAAGGCTCGTGCTCGGCCGCGGCCAGCACCGCTCGATAAGCAACAATGTCCTCTGGCATAACAGTGTATCCGTTCCTGGCATTAAAATCAAACAAAGCAGGTGCAGATAACGGGATAATATCCATAGAAATCTCATCATAAACTAAGTTGTAACAGATGCGGTGAACGTCATCTGGGTCAGAAATGAAGCGATGGTACCTCATGGACTCAAAGCCTAAATAGACCTTAGGCAAAAAGGGATCATGCGGGCGGATGTTAATATTAAAATGGCTCGCCAAGCGAGTAGCATAGATACCCCCGTGGATCATGCCCTTGGCCCTATTAGGATGTGTTTGTTTGGGTTACAAATTTTGCAGCTGCAGCTGCAACAACTCTGACTGGAAGGAGCGGCTGTAGCTGATAGCTGTGGCTGAAAGGTTGGAGCTGAGATGCAGCCGTTTGGTAGTTGTGCTGTAACAGCTGCGGCTGATGCAGGAACATGCTGAAATGACTGAAATACCATTAGTTGTGCTGTAACTTGGGCTAATTGCTGATTGTAATAATACAAAGACATAATTAGCAATGCACATGCATGCATGGCAAGGTGCCCACGTACTTGCACATGGACATGCATGAAATCTAGGTGCAACTAATATGTGTGCATGCACACGTTTCTGGCCACATGTACGTAGGCTAGACTTAGCTAGCTTAGATACGTATATACTTAGTATTCTTGTATTTATATACCGGCAAGCTCGCATTCGTATGTACCCCAATACCCGCTCCTATGTATAGACCGTACATATATGTATCATCCATCCAGCACACGCACATACACACACAGATACACGCATCATCCATCCAGCACGCACACACATTGGCAGCAACGCACACATATGTAGAGCACGCCCAGCTCACTGTCACAGCGAGGGACATAGAGCGAACCGTTGCGTGGCAGTTTGGTTGTAGTATGGTGTTTGGTGGGAGGGTAAAACGATAAAAGGTCATTTTGGAGCCGCAGCGGCTGGAAAAAGCCAATGGCAGCTCCTCTCCCGTGCCTCCTTTTCGCGGAGCGCTCCGCTGGAGCTGCTCCTAGGAGCTGGAATAAAAAACGCTCTTTGGCTCGGCTCCGGGCTTCTGGAGCCTGAGAAGCCGATGGAGCCGCTGTATGGAGCGGTAACAAACACACCCTTATTATGCAAGCTGCGTACAATGATAGCTCTTAGGCTGAAAGTGTTGTCATCAAAAAGTGCACGACGTAGGATAGCAAAGTCAGGTGCACTAAGACAGCTCCCAGACATCCTAGCAGTCAAGCATTTTCCTATAAATAAAGCAAAGTAATGCACAGCGGGGAAATATAAACTAGTGGACTTGGCTGCTGACACTCCTTTTCCTTCTCCCACCATTAAGGTGTGAACGAAGCCCTCGAACTCAGCTGGTCGAGGCTCTCTCAAATCCCCATCAGTAGGGATCAAACATATCTCACAAAACTGCTCAAGTGACATTTGACGGTTTTCACCGTACAATCTGAAGCTCACTTCAGGGGGATTGTTCCCACTCAAGTAATGAAAACTTTGCACAAAGCAATTAGTAAGGATTTGATATTATTCACACTCATCTGTGATGAAGGCATTCAGCCCGGCGTTGGTGATGAACTGTGCGAACTCGTGGTGGAAGTCGGCTTCATCCATGAAGGGTACATGTGGCCATTCGCACGGCCGGACTTCCGCATCGCGAGGCAGATAGAGATCATTATCTGAAGACTCTCCACGAATCCCCTTGGCACTCTTCCTAGAGGAGCACCTCCTGAATATGTTCATCTTCCCTATGAGCAAATTTGTGAAAAAAATTGGTCCACAAAAAGATGTTAACAAAATTTCACAATATTGATAGCAACTACTCATATAAGTGTCTAGAGGCCATATCAAGCATTCAAACTACTTAGCACTCAAAGGATTCAACATGCAAGCTCATTTTCTGCAGCACTAAGAGCAGCTAAGTATGCAAAATATAAACCACTAAAACAAAAACTAATTGGAGCATTGGAGGAGTCACATACCAAGGAGCAATTCCTCAAAACGGTTTCAGAAACGGAGTTCTGAGCAAAGAGATCGAAAATGGCAGCAAGGGGAGCTAGAACACGGGCAAGAACTGGGCACGAATTTTTTCTAAGGTGGAAGAAGGGAAAGGCTGGAAGGGATAAGTGAGGGGGCCCCCGGGGGGCCCACATGACACAGGGGCGCGCCCCAGGGGGGGCGCCCTGGTGCCATGTGGCCACCCAGGGTGCCCTCTTGCACTAATTTTTATGCCAGAAATTCTAATATATTTAATAAAAATTCATGTAAAAATTTCAGGACATTCTGAGCATTTTTTTATTGCATGAAAAATTCAGAAAACAGGAAAACATGGCATTTTATTTTATTTAGCTAATAAAAACAGAGAATATAAGATTGGTACAGAAAGTTGTGTTTGCTAAATTCATCAATCTCATGTTTCTCCAAAAGAATCCATTAATAAGGTTGGTCAAGTCTTATTAATAACCCCTTTCAATTAACATGAAAACGAAGAATTTTCGCGAAAACACTATGTTACCTCAATGGGGACAGGCATATCCCCTACCATAATTATTTCATATTTCTTTTTGACAGTAGGGAGAGGTAGTTGAAAGCTTCCCATAGTGATAGTTGGAGTTTTTCCAATAACATTAATACCGCTCACTTGAAATTGTTTTTTCAGAAAATGCACCGTATGCTCATTACCATTAATATGAAATGTGACCTTGCTTTTGTTGCAATCAATAACAGCCCCCTGAAGTATTCAAGAAAGGTCTACCAAGGATAATTGACATATTGTCGTCCTCGGGCATATCAAGTATAACAAAGTGCATTAAGATAGTAACATTTGCAACCACAACGGGCACATCCTCACAAATACCGATAGGAATGGCTGTTGACTTGTCAGCCATCTGCAAAGAAATCTCAGTAGGAGTGAGTTTGTTCAAATCAAGTCTTTTATATAAAGAGAAGGGCATAACACTAACACCAGCCCCCAAGTCACATAAGGCAGTTCTAACATAGTTTCTTTTAATGGAACAAGGTATAGTTGGAATACCTGGGTCTCCCAATTTCTTAGGAATACCATCCTTAAAAGAATAATTTGCAAGCATAGTAGAAATTTCAGCCTCAGGAATTTTTCTCTTGTTAGTAACAATATCTTTCATATACTTAGCATAGTGAGGCATTTTCAACATATCAATCAAGCGAGTATGTAAAACAACAGGCCTAAGAATTTCAACAAAGCGATCAAAATCTTCCTCATCCTTACTCTTAGAAAGTTTGAGAGGAAAAGGCATGGGTTTCTGAACCCATGGTTCTCTTTCCTTACTGTGCTTTCTAGCAACAAAGTCCTTTTTCTCATACCTTTTGTTCTTAGGTTGTGGGTTATCAAGATCCTCAGCAGGTTCAATATCAATAACATTATTGAAGGAAATATGCCCTAGAGGCAATAATAAAGTTGTTATTTTATATTTTCTTATTCATGATAAAGGTTTATTATTCACGCTAGAATTGTATTGATCGGAAACTTAAATACATGTGTGGATACATAAACAAATACCGTGTCCCTAGTAAGCCTCTACTAGACTAGCTCGTTGATCAAAGATGGTTAAGGTTTACTAACCATAGACATGTGTTGTCATTTGATAACGGGATCACATCATTAGGAGAATGATGTGATGGACAACACCCATCCGTTAGCTTAGCATAATGATCATTCAGTTTATTGCTATTGCTTTCTTCATGTCAAATACATATTCCTTCGACTATGAGATTACGCAACTCCCGGATACTGGAGGAATACCTTGTGTGCTATCAAACGTCACAACGTAACTGGGTAATCATAAAGTTGCTCTACAGGTATCTCCAAACGTGTTTGTTGAGTTGGCATAGATCAAGATTAGGATTTGTCACTCCGAGTATCGGAGAGGTATCTCTGGGCCCTCTCGGTAATACACATCATAAGCTTGCAAGCAAATGACTAAGGAGTTAGTCACGAGGTGATGTATTATGAAACGAGTAAAGAGACTTGCCGGTAACGAATTGAACTAGGTATGAAGATACCGACGATCGAATCTCGGGAAAGTAACATACCGATTGACAAAGGGAATTACGTATGTTGTCATAACGGTTCGACCGATAAGGATCTTCGTAGAATATGTGGGAGCCAATATGAGCATCCAGGTTCCGCTATTGGTTATTGACAGGAGAGGTGTCTCGGTCATGTCTACATAGTTCTCGAACCCGTAGGGTCCGCACGCTTAATGTTCGATGACGATATAGTATTATATGAGTTATGTGATTTGGTGACCGAATGTTGTTCAGAGTCCCAGATGAGATCACGGACATGACGAGGAGTATAGAAATGGTCGAGAGGTAAAGATTGATATATAGGACGATGGTATTCGGACACCGGAAGTGTTCCGGAGGGTACCGGGTACTTATCGGGTCATCGGAAAGGAGTTTCAGGTACCCCCGGCAAAGATATGGGCCTTATGGGCCAGGAGAGGGAACACACCAGCCCACAAGGGGCTGGTGCACCCCCTACAGAGGCCTGCCTATGAGGAGGAGAAGGAAAGAGTAGAGGGAAAGGAAAGTGTGGAGTAGGACTCCCCCTTCCTTCCCTCTCCCCCCCTCTTTCCTTACCCTTTCTTCATATAAGGAAAGGGGGGGTGCAGGGCAAGGCAGCAGCCCTAGGGCTGCCGCCAGGTCTCTTGGGGTGCCCTACGGGCTGCCTCCTCCCCTCCCACCTATATATATCTGGGGAGGGGGCGCCACACAAGGACACAACATTGTCTTAGCCGTGTGCGGCGCCCCCGTCCACCGTATACTGCCTCGGTCATATTTTTGTGGTGCTTAGGCGAAGCCCTGCGGAACTCCTCTACTACTTCGCCCGTCTTGCTGGATCAAGAAGGCGAGGACATCACCAAGCTGAACGTGTGCAGAACACGGAGGTGCCGTGCGTTCGGTACTAGATCGGTTGGAGCACGAAGAAAGTTCGACTACATCAACCGCGTTGTGAAACGCTTCCGCTTATGGTCTACGAGGGTACGTAGACACACTCTTCCCCCTCGTTGCTATGCATCTCCATGGATAGATCATTGCGTTGCGTAGAATTTTTTTTGTTTTCCATGCAACGATCCCCAACAGTGGTATCAGAGCCAGGTCTATGCATAGATGATATGCACGAGTAGAACACAAAGAAGTTGTGGGCGGTGATGTTCATACTGCTTACCACCAACGTCTTATTTTGATTCGGCGGTATTGTTGGATGAAGCGGCCCGGACCAACCTTACATGTCCACGCACATGAGACCGGTTCCACCGACTGACATGCAACTAGTTTTTCATAAAGGTGGCTGGCGGGTGTCTGTTTCTCCTACTTTAGTTGAATCGAATTTGACTATGGCCGGTCCTTGAAGAAGGTTAAAACAGCAAACTTGACGAATCACCGTTGTGGTTTTTGCCGTAGGTAAGAACGGTTCTTGCTAGAAACCCGTAGCAGCCACGTAAAACTTGCAACAACAAAGTAGAGGATGTCTAACTTATTTTTGCAGGGTATGTTGTGATGTGATATGGTCAAGACATGACGTGATATACGTTGTTGTATGAGATGATCATGTTTTGTAAGTTATCGGCAACTGGAATGAGCCTTATGGTTGTCGCTTTATTGTATGAAATGCAAACGCCATGTAATTGCTTTACTTTATCGCTATGAGTTAGCAATAGTTGTAGAAGCAATAGTTGGCAAGACGACCACAACGCAACGATGGAGTTCAAGGTGTCGAGCCGGTGACGATGGAGATCATGACGATGCTTTGGAGATGGAGATCAAAAGCACGAGATGATGATGGCCATATCATGTCACATATTTTGATTGCATGTGATGTTTATCTTTTATGCATCTTATTTTGCTTAGTACGGCGGTAGCATTATAAGATGATCCCTCCACTTAATTTCAAGATAATAGTGTTCTCCCTGAGTATGCACCGTTGCTACAGTTCGTCGTGTTGAGACACCAAGTGATGATCGGGGGTGATAGACTCTATGTTCACATACAACGGGTGCAAGACAGTTTTGCACATGCGGAATACTTGGGTTAAACTTGACGAGCCTAGCATGTACAGACATGGCCTCAGAACACTGGAGACCAAAAGGTCGAACGTGAATCATATAGTAGATATGATCAACATGGAGATGTTCACCATTGATGACAACCCCATCTCACGTGATGATCGGACATGGGTTAGTTGATTTGGATCACATATCACTTAGATGACTTGAGGGATGTCTATTTAAGTGGGAGTTGATTAGTAATTTCATTAATTGAACTTAATTTATCATGAACTTAGTCTTGATAGTTTTTGCATATCTATGTTGTAGATCAATAGCTCACGTATAGCTCCCCTGTTTTATTTTGATATGTTCCAAGAGAAAACTAAGTTGAAAGATGATAGTAGCAATGATGCGGACTGGTTCCGTGATCTGAGGATTATCCTCATTGCTACACAGAAGAATTATGTCCTTGATGCACCGCTAGGTGACAGACCTATTGCAGGAGCAGATGCAAATGTTATGAACGTTTAAGCAAGCTCGATATGATGGCTACTTGATAGTTTAGTGCGCCATGCTTTACGGCTTAGAACCGGGACTTCAAAAATGTTTTGAACGCCACGGAGCATATGAGATGTCCCAAGAGCTGAAATTGGTATTTCAGACTCATGCCCGTGTCGAGAGGTATGAGACCTCTGACAAGTACTTTGCCTACAAGATGGAGGAGAATAGCTCAACCAGTGAGCATGTGCTCAGAATGTCTGAGTAATACAATCGCTTGAATCAAGTGGGAGTTAATCTTCCAGATAAGATAGTGATTGACAAAGTTCTCTAGTCACTATCACCAAGCTACTAGAACTTCGTGATGAACTATAATATGCGAGGGATGACGAAAATGATTCCCGAGCTCTTCGCGATGCTGAAATCGGCGATGGTAGAAATAAAGAAAGAGCATCAAGTGTTGATGGTTAACAAGACCACTAGTTTCAAGAAAAAGGGCAAGGGAAAGAAAGGGAACTTCAAGAAGAATGGCAAGCAAGTTGCTACTCCCATGAAGAAACCAAAAACTGGAACCAATCCTGAAATTGAGTGCCTCTACTGCAAAGGAAATTGTCACTGGAAGCGGAACTGCCCCAAATACTTGGCGGATAAGAAGGATGGCAAAGTGAACAAAGATATATTTGATATACATGTTATTGATGTGTACTATACTAGTGTTCATAGTAGCCCCTGGGTATTTGATACCGGTTCAGTTGCTAAGATTAGTAACTCGAAACAGGAGTTGCAAAATGAACAGAGACTAGTTAAGGACGAGGTGACGATGTGTGTTGGAAGTGATTCCAAGGTTGATAAGATCACCATCGCACACTCCCTTTACCTTTGGGATTAGTGTTGGACCTAAATAAATGTTATTTGGTGTTTGCGTTGAGCATGAATATGATTGGATCATGTTTATTGCGATATGGTTATTCATTTAAGTGAGAGAATAATTGTTGTTCTGTTTACATGAATAAAACCTTCTATGGTCATACACCCAATGTAAATAGTTTATTGAATCTCGATCGTAGTGATATACATATTCATAATATTGATGCCAAAAGATGCAAAGTTGATATTGATAGTGCAACATATTTGTGGCACTGCCGTTTAGGTCAAATTGGTGTAAAGCGCATGAAGAAACTCCATGCAGATGGGCTTTTGGAATCACTTTATTATGAACCATTTGATACTTGCGAACCATGCCTCATGGGCAAGAAGACTAAAACTCCGTTCTCCAGAACAATGGAGTGAGCTAATGACTTATTGGAAATAATACATACCGATGTATGCGGTCCAATAAGTGTTGAGGCACGCGGCGGGTATCGTTATTTTCTGACCTTCACAGATGATTTGAGCAGATATGGGTATATCTACTTAATGAAACACAAGTCTGAAACATTTGAAAAGTTAAAAGAATTTCAGAGTCAAGTGGAGAATCGTCGTAACAAGAAAATAAAGTTTCTGCGATCTGATCGCGGAGGCGAATATTTGAGTTACGAGTTTGGCCTTCATTTAAAACAATATGGAATAGTTTCACAACTCACGCCACCTGGAACACCACAGCGTAATGGTGTGTCCGAACGTTGTAACCGTACTTTATTAGATATGGTGCGTTCTATGATGTCTGTTACCGATTTACCACTATCGTTTTGGGGTTATGCATTAGAAACAGTTGCATTCACGTTAAATAGGCCACCGTCTAAATCCGTTGAGACGACACCGTATGAACTGTGGTTTGGCAAGAAACCTAAGCTATCATTTCTTAAAGTTTGGGGTTACGACACTTATGTCAAAAGGCTTCAGCCTGATAAGCTCGAACCCAAATCGGAGAAGTGCGTCTTCATAGGATACCCTAAGGAAACAATTGGGTACACCTTCTACCACAGATCCGAAGGCAAGATATTTGTTGCCAAGAATGGAACCTTTCTAGAGAAGGAGTTTCTCTCAAAAGAAGTAAGTGGGAGGAAATTAGAACTTGATGAGGTATTTGTACCTTCTCTCGAATTGGAAAGTAGCACATCAGAGAAAAAACAGTTCCCATGATGCCTAAACCAACTAGAGAGGAAGCTAATGATGATGATCATGAAACTTCGGATCAAGTTACTACAGAACTTCGTAGGTCAACCAGAACACGATCCGCCCCAGAGTGGTACGGGAATCATGTACTGGAAGTCATGTTACTAGACCAAGGCAAACCTACGAACTATGAAGAAGCTATGATGAGCCCAGATTCCGACAGATGGCTTGAGACCATGAAATCTGAGATAGGATCAATGTATGAGAACAAAGTGTGGACTTTGGTGGATTTGCCCGATGATCGGCAAGCCATAGAAAATAAATGGATCTTCAAAAAGAAGACTGACACTGATGGTAAAAGTTACTGTCTACAAAGCTTGACTTGTTGCGAAATGTTTTCGACAAGTTCAAGGGGTTGACTACGATGAGACTTTCTCACCCGTAGCGATGCTTAAGTCCGTCGAATCATGTTAGCAATTGCCGCATTTTATGATTATGAAATCTAGCAAATGGACGTCAAAACTGCATTCCTTAATGGATATCTTAAAGAAGAGTTGTATATGATGCAACCAGAAGGTTTTGTCGATCCTAAAGGTGCGAACAAAGTGTGCAAGCTCCAGCGATCCATCTATGGACTGGTGCAAACATCTCGGAGTTGGATTATACACTTTGATAAGGTGATCAAAGCATATGGTTTTATACAGACTTATGGTGAAGCCTGTATTTACAAGAAAGTGAGTGGGAGCTCTGTAGCATTTCTGATATTATATGTGGATGATATATTGTTGATTGGAAATGATATAGAATTTCTGGATAGCATAAAAAGGATACTTGAATAAGAATTTTTCAATGAAAGACCTCGGTGAAGCTGCTTACGTATTGAGCATCAAGATCTATAGGGATAGATCGAGACGCTTAATAGGACTTTCACAAAGCACATACCTTGACAAGATTTTGAAGGAGTTCAAAATGGATCAGTTAAAGAAGGAGTTCTTGCCTGTATTACAAGGTGTGAAGTTGAGTAAGACTCAAAGCCCGATCACGGCAGAGAGAGAATGAAATTCATTCCCTATGCCTCAGCCATAGGTTCTATGCGATATGCCATGCTGTGTACCACACCTGATGTGTGTCTTGCCACTTATCTGGCAAAGAGGGTACAAGAGTGATCCAGGAGTGGACCACTGGACAACGGTCAAAATTATCCTTAGTTACCTAAGAGGACTAAGGACATGTTTCTTGGTTATGGCGGTGATAAAGAGTCCGTCGTAAAGCGTTACGTCGATGCAAGCTTTAACACCGAGCCGGATGACTCTGAGTCTTTATCTGGATACATATTGAAAGTGGGAGCAATCAGCTAGAGTAGCTCTATGCAGAGCATTGTAGACATAGAAATTTGCAAAATACATACGGATCTGAATGTGGCAGACCCGTTGACTAAACTTCTCACACAAGCAAAACATGATCACACCTTAGTACTCTTTGGGTGTTAATCACATGGCGATGTGAACTAGATTATTGACTCTAGTAAACTCTTTGGGTATTGGTCACATGACGATGTGAACTATGGATGTTAATCACATGGCGATGTGAACTAGATTATTGACTATAGTGCAAGTGGGAGACTGAAGGAAATATGCCCTAGAGGCAATAATAAAGTTGTTATTTTATATTTCCTTATTCATGATAAAGGTTTATTATTCATGCTAGAATTGTATTGATCCGAAACTTAAATACATGTGTTGATACATAAACAAATATCGTGTCCCTAGTAAGCCTCTACTAGACTAGCTCATTGATCAAAGATGGTTAAGGTTTCCTAACCACAGACATGTGTTGTCATTTGATAACGGGATCACATCATTAGGAGAATGATGTGATGGACAAGACCCATCCGTTAGCTTAGCATAATGATCGTTTAGTTTATTGCTATTGCTTTCTTCATGTCAAATACATATTCCTTCGACTATGAGATTATGCAACTCCCGGATACCGGAGGAATACCTTGTGTGCTATCAAACATCACAATATAACTGGGTGATCATAAAGATGCTATAGAGGTATCTCCAAAGGTGTTTGTTGAGTTGGCATAGATCAAGATTAGGATTTGTCACTCCGAGTTTCGGAGAGGTATCTCTGGGCCCTCTCGGTAATACACATCATAAGCTTGCAAGCAAATGACTAAGGAGTTAGTCACGAGGTGATGTATTACAGAATGAGTAGAGAGACTTGCCAGTAGCGAGATTGAACTAGGTATGAAGATACCGACAATCGAATCTCGGGCAAGTAACATACCGATTAACAAAGGGAATTACATATGTTTTCATAACGGTTCGACCGATAAACATCTTCGTAGAATATGTGGGAGCCAATATGAGCATCTAGGTTTTGTTATTGGTTATTGACAGGAGAGGTGTCTCGGTCATGTTTACATAGTTCTCGAACCCGTAGGGTCCGCACGCTTAACGTTCGATGACGATATAGTATTATATGAGTTATGTGATTGGGTGACCGAATGTTGTTCGGAGTCCCGGATGAGATCACGGACATGACGAGGAGAGTCTCGAAATGGTCGAGAGGTAAAGATTGATATATAGGACGATGGTATTCGGACACCGGAAGTGTTCCGGAGGGTACCGGGTACTTATCGGGTCATCGGAAAGGAGTTTCGGGCACCCCCGGCAAAGATATGGGCCTTATGGGCCAGGAGAGGGAACACACCAGCCCACAAGGGGCTGGTGCGCCCCCTATAGAGGCCTTCCTAATAGGAGGAGAAGGAAAGTGTTGAGTAGGACTCCCCATTCCTTCCCTCTCCCCCCCCCCTCTTTCCTTCCCCCTTCTTCATATAAGGAAAGGGGGGGGGGCGCAGGGCAAGGCAGCCGCCCTAGGGCTGCCGCAGGGTCTCTTGGGGCACCCTAGGGGCTGCATCCTCCCCTCCCACCTATATATATGTGGGGAGGGGGCACCACACAAGGACACAACATTGTCTTTGCCATGTGCGGCGCGCCCGTCCACCGTTTACTCCCGCGGTCTTATTTTCGTGGTGCTTAGGCGAAGCCCTGCGGAGATCACTTCACCATCACCGTCACCACGCCTTCGTGCTAACGGAACTCATCTACTACTTCGCCCGTCTTGCTGGATCAAGAAGGCGAGGACGTCACCGAGCTGAATGTGTGCAGAACGCGGAGGTGCCGTGCGTTCGGTACTAGATCGGTTGGAGCTCGAAGAAAGTTTGACTACGTCAACTGCATTGTAAAACGCTTCCGCTTACGGTCTACGTGGGTACGTAGTCATACTCTTCCCCCTCATTGCTATGCATCTCCATGGATAGATCATTGCGTGTGCGTAGAATTTTTTTTGTCTTCCATGTAACGATTCCCAAAAATTATTTGGTTCTCTCCCATTCTCTGGCTGAGCATCTGCAAGAATCTCATTAGTAGTATTAGGTGTATGTTTATCACCTGATTGTGTTTCAGCATCAGAAATAGAAACTTCAGGATTAATATCAGGAGGTTTTTCTACCTCTGGTTCACTAAAAGGATGCAAAGTCTTATCATTTTTCTTTTTCTTCTTCTTTTTAGAGGAACTAGGAGTATCAATCGTAGCTCTCTGAGAGTCTTGTTCAACTCTCTTGGGGTGTCCCTCAGGATAAAGAGGTTCCTGGGTCATCCTACCACCCCTAGTCATCACTCTAACAGCATGATTATTCATATTTCTATTCATGTCATAAAGCAAATCATTTTGAGATTTAGAAACTTGTTCTAACTGAGTTTGAACCATAGAAGCATGCTTACTAACTCCTTTAACATCATTGATAATTCTAAACAATAAATCACTCAAACGATCTATAGCATGAGCATTGTGTCCTAACTGTTTCATAACACGAGCATTGAAATAATTTTGCTTCCCAATATAACTATCAAACTCAAGATAACACTGATGAGAAGTTTTACCATAAGGGACATCTTTTTCATCAAACTTTAACAAAGAATTTACCTCTACCACCTGTGGTGGTGGTGGTGCATTGAGCCCATGTATTTCTTCAATAGGTGGTAAATTCTTAACATCTTCATCTTAAATACCTTTTTCCCTCATACATTTCTTTGCTTCTTGCATATCCTCGGGACTAAGAAATAGAATACCCCTCTTCTTCGGAGTAGGTTCAAGAGGTGGTTCAGGAAGTGTCCACTCATTATCATTTTTCAATATGTTTATTAATAATTCCTCAGCTTGAGTGACGGTTCGTTCCCTGAAAGCACTACCAGCGCAACTGTCTAGGTAGTCCCTAGAAGCATCATTAATTCCATTATAGAAGATATCAAGTATTTCATTCTTGTTCAGAGGATGGTCTGGCAAAGCATTATGTAACTGAATAAGCCTCCCCCAAGCTTGTGGGAGACTCTCTTCTTCAACCTGCACAAAGTTAAATATTTCCTGCAAGGCAGCTTGTTTCTTATGAGCAGGGAAATATTTTTCAGAGAAGTAGTAAATCATATCCTGGGGACTACGCACACAACCAGGAGCAAGAGTATTGTACCAAGCTGTAGCATCTCCCTTTAAGGAAAAAGGGAACAATTTAAGAATATAGTTGTAACGAATCTTTTCTTCATGAGTAAACAGGGTAGCAATATCATTCAACTTAGTAAGATGAGCCACAACAGTTTCAGATTCAGTTCCATAAAAAGGATCAGATTCTACCAAAGTAATCAACTCAGGATCAACAGAGAATTCATAATCCTTATCAGTGTTAAAGATGGGAGAGGTAGCAAACTTAGGATCACACTTCATCCTCTCCCTCATCGATTTTTCTTTCAACATAGCAATCACTGCTAAAGCTTCTTCTCTACTATTGCAATCAAGAATAGCTAAAGCAGATTCTTTATCTAAGCAATGTTCATCAGGTATTTCAACTCTAACAATAGGGCGAAGCAATAAAGGTGGATCGAGATTGTCAAGAGTTTCAGCACCCTTGGCTCTCTCAATCTCTCTAGCCTTAGCAAGTTGTTCATCAAGAAAATCACCTAGTGGTACAGTAGCATCAAGCATAGTACTAGCATCATCGATAGCATCATTCAAAGCAGAAGTAGTATCATTCATAGCATCATTTATATTCATAGCAGAAGCAGCATCATCAATAATATGTGACATAGCAGAACTCATAGCAGGTGGTGGTGTTGCAAGCTTACTCAAAACAGATGGTGAATCAAGTGCAGAGCTAGATGGCAGTTCCTTACCTGTCCTTGTAGTTGAGGGAAAGATTTTGGTTCTGTCATCCTTAAGATTCCTCATAGTGGCAAACAGATATAAATCCCAAGTGACTTCACAAATATTGCTATGCTCCCCAGCAACGGCGGCAGAAAAAGGTCTTGATAACCCACAAGTATAGGGGATCGCAACAGTTTTCGAGGATAGAGTATTCAACCCAAATTTATTGATTCGACACAAGGGGAGCCAAAGAGTACTTGAAAGTATTAGCAGTTGAGTTGTCAATTCAACCACACCTGGAGACTAAATATCTGCAGCAAAGTGATTAGTAGCAAGATAATATGATAGTTTGATAGCGAGTAACCCAAGTAGCAGTAGTAACAGTAACGGTAACCGTAGCAGATTTGTAGCGAGTTTAATAGTAGCAGCAACGGTAGAAACTTAGCAAGCAGCAGTATGTGGAAACTCGTAGGCACTGGATCAGTAATGATGAACGTGTGTTGGATGATATCGATCATGTATCAGTCATAACCTTGGGCGACACAGAACTAGCTCTAGTTCGTCAATATAATGTAGGCATGCATTCCGTAAATAGTCATATGTGCTTATGGAAAAGAACTTGCATGACATCTTTTGTCCTACCCTCTCGTGGCAGTGGGGTCCATAAGGAAACTAAGGGATATTAAGGCCTCCTTTTAATAGAGAACCGGAACAAAGCATTAACACATAGTGAATACATGAACTCCTCAAACTACGGTAATCACCGGAAAGAATCCCAGTTATTGTCACCCTGGGGGATGCGGATCATAACACATAGCAGGTGCATACAACTTGCAAGATCACATCTAAAACACATATATATTTGTGAAAACATAAACGGTTCAGATCTGAAATCAAGGCACTCGGGCCGTAGTGACAAGCATTAAGCATAGGCAAAGTCATAGCAACATCAATCTCAGAACATAGTGGATACTAGGGATTAAGCCCTAACAAAACTAACTAGATTACATGATCGATCTCATCCAACCCATCATCAACCAGCAAGCCTACGAAGGAATTACTCACTCCTGGTGAGGAGCATCACGGAATTGGCGATGAAGAGAGGTTGGTGGTGACGAAGATCAAAGATCCCCCTCTCCGGAGCCCCAAACGGACTCCAGATCTAGTCTCCCGATGAAGAACAAGAGGTGGCGGCGGCTCCGGCTCGTGAAACGCGATAATTCTTCCTCCTTGATTTTTTCTCCGATAATGTGATTTTATAGGCTTGGAGGTAGGGCTAGATGGGCTTCCAGGGGCCCACATGGCACTTGGGCACGCGCCAGGGGGGGCGCGCCCAGGTGCCATGTGGCCACCCTGGTGCCCCTCTCCGGTAGTTCTTTGCTCCAATATTCCTTATTAATTCCATAAAAATTCTCTAGAAAAGTTTTAGCTCATTCTGAGAACTTTGATTTTTGCACAAAAATAACATCATGGCAATTCTGCAGAAAACAATGTCAATCCGGGTTAGTTCCATTCAAATCATGCAAATTAGAGTCCAAAACAAGAGCAAAAGTGTTTGGAAAAGTAGATACGATGGAGACGTATCAGACAGCTTCAGCTCCGTACGCCATGAAGAAGGGAGTGCGATTGGTAGACCGATTGGGGGTCGTCCTCAAGCCCCAAAGAACTGATGGTGACTCAGTGACCCAGGCTCCAGCTGCATGCTGCAAATCGGGCATGAGTCATGGTTTTAACCCCTGAAGGATCAGTCCATTTGCTCTCTCAGCTTGTCCATTCGACTACGGGTGTGCCACGGATGCATAGTCAACTCGGGTGCCTTGGGCTGCACAGAACGCCCTGAACTATTCTGAGTCAAAGTTTGAGCCGTTGTCAGTGATAATGCTTTGGGGCACGCCATATCTGAACACTATCTCCTTCATAAACTTGATCGTCGTACGAGAGTCCAGCTTCTTGATGGGTTTGGCTTCGATCCACTTAGTGAACTTATCGACTGCAACCAGCAAGTGGGTGAATCCACTCGCCCCTGTCCGAAGGGGTCCCACCATGTCGACTCCCCAGACTGCAAACGGCCAGACGAGTGGAATCATCTTTAGAGCAGACACAGGCTTTTGCGATAAGTTTGCATAGAACTGACACCCGGCGTAGTGTTGGACTATCTCCTGCTCAGCCTCATTGGCATGTGGCCAGAAGAAGCCGGCTCGGTATGCTTTAGCCACGATCATCCGAGGGGACGCGTGATGCCCACAAGTTCCCGAGTGAATCTCCTCCATGATCAATCAACCTTCTTTCGGAGAAATGCAACGCTGAGTCACGCCGGTGACGCTCTTTCTGTATAACTGATTGCCCATCACTGTGAAAGCCTTGGACCTGCGTACAATCTGGCGGGCCTCAGCTTCATCTTCTGGAAGTTCCTGTCTAAGCAGGTATGCAATGTAGGGCACCGTCCAGTCGGGCGTGATTGCCAGGATCTCCATGACCAAATCAATGACCACCGGGACCTCGACTTCAGTCGAATCGGAAGGACCAACCACTTGCGGGGGCTCTTCAGTGAAGGGATCTTCTCTCACCGTCGGGGAGCGTAAATGCTCGAGGAACACATTGCTGGGTACGGATTTCCGAGTGGACCCAATCTTTGACAGATCATCTGCCTCCTGATTCTTGACTCGGGGGAAGTGATGCAGTTCTAGACCCTCAGATTTCTTTTCCAACTTTCTCACTACATTACAATATCCTGTCATAGCAGGGCTTCTGATATCCCACTCCTTCATCACTGGATTCACAACTAGATCCGAGTCTCCGTATACCATCTGGCGTCGGATGCCGAGTGAGATGGCCATACGTAGACCATAGAAGAGCGCTTCGTACTCAGCCTCATTGTTTGAGGAATCGAAGTGAATCTGCAGAACATATCTGAGATGATCGCCCTTCGGAGACACCAACACAACTCTGGCTCTTGAATCATTCAGCATCTTGGAACCGTCAAAGAACATGTTCCAGTGTTCCCGGTGACTTTGAGTTGGCTGCTGCTGTTCTGTCCATTCGGCCAAGAAATCGGCTAATGCTTGGGACTTGATCGCTTTTTTTTGCCTCGAACTTCATGTCCAAGGGGAAGAGCTCGATTGCCCACTTTGCCACTCGACCAGTCGCATCCCGATTATTCATGATCTCACATAGCGGGGCGTCACTGACGACTGACATGAGGTGCTCTTGGAAGTAATGGGCTACTTTCTTCGCAGTCAGATAGATGCCATAGACGAGCTTCTGGTAATGAGGATACCTCTGCTTGGACGGAGTCAAAACTTCAGAAATGTAATAGACTGGGCGTTGAACTTTGTAAGTTTTGCCCTGTTCTTTTCGCTCGGCGGTGAAGGCGGTACTGACAACTTGCCCAGTGGCCGTGATATACAGGAGAAATGGCTCGTTGTTGTTCGGAGCGGCGAGCACCGACTGGGTGGAAAGAAGGGCTTTGAGCTCAACAAACGCTGCTTGTGCTTCAGCAGTCCATTCGAACGAATCAGACTTCTTCATTAATCAGTACAGGGGCAGTGCCTTTTCACCGAGATGGGAGATGAATCGGCTCAGAGCTGCGAGGCAACCCATGAGCTTTTGTACATCATGAAGCCATTCTGGACGTTTCATTTGTACAATTGCTCCGATCTTCTTAGGATTGGCATCTATCCCTCGTTCTGAGACGAGGAAACCGAGTAACTTGCCCCCAGGAACTCCGAAAGTGCACTTTGCTGGGTTCAGCTTGATATCGTACTTCCGCAGGTTTGCGAAAGTTTCAGCCAAGTCAGCCAGCAGGTCGGAACCTTTTCTGGACTTGACCATGATATCGTCCATGTACACCTCAATATTCCGACTGATCTATTTTTGCAAACACTTTTGGACCATGCGCATAAAAGTGGCACCGGCATGCTTGAGACTGAATGGCATGGTGATGTAGCAGAAACACCCGAATAGGGTGATAAAGGCTGTTTTTATTTCATCTAGACCATACAGTCAGATCTGGTGGTACCCAGAGTACGCATCCAGAAAAGACAATCACTCACAACCCACGGTGGAATCAACGATTTAATCTATGCGGGGGAGTAGTAAATGATCGTTGGGACAGACCCGATTGATGTGCTTGAAATCGATGCACATTCGGAGAGACTTATCTTTCTTAGGAACCATGACGACGTTGGCGAGCCACTCGGAGTGGTACACCTCACGGATGAACTTGCCTGCCAGGAGTCGAGCAACTTCTTTGCCAATGGCCTTCCTCTTCTGTGTAGCAGAGCGACGAAGATGTTCCTTCACAGGTTTTGCTTTCGGGTCGACTCGCAAACGGTGCTCAGCCAGCTCCCTGGGTACACCCGGCATGTCGGATGGCTTCCATGAGAAGATGTCTCAGTTCTCACGGAGGAACTGGATGAGCGCTTCTTCCTATTTGCTGTCGAGTGTCACTGAGATATTGGTGGGTGCAGCATTGGGATCTTCCAGGTGAATGTGTAGAGGCTTCATATCACTGGCCGACTGAAATGCAGATTCTGCAGCTGGCTTCTTAGAGTGTAACAGGTCACTCGGATTGGCATTTTTCTTGTACTCCTCTAACTCCACCATGGTCATCTGCTCATCAGCAATCTTTGACCCCTGCTACAAACACTCTTCCATGCACTGCCAACTGCCAATGAATGTGATCACACCTTTGGGACCGGGCATCTTCAGCTTAAGGTACACATAACACGGGTGGGCCATGAAACATGCATACGCTGGCCGACCAAGGATGGCATGGTAGGCGCTGCGAAAGTCGGCCACTTCGAAGGTAAGCCTTTTCTTCCTGAAGTTCTTGTCATTTCTAAAGATTACATCCAGGGCGATCTGCCCGAGCGACTTTGCTTTCTTGCCGGGGATCACTCCGTGGAACTGCATGCTGCTCTCGCTGAGACGGGACATCGGAATGCCCATCCCCTTCAGGGTTTCAACGTAGAGTATGTTCAGGCCGCTTCCACCGTCCATGAGGACCTTACGCAACGAAATTATGAAAAGAAAAAAAAACCAAAAAAACAAAAAAGAAAAAAAAAAAAAAAAACACCACCCCAAAAAAAAAAAAAAGAAAAAAAAAAAAAAAAAAAAAAAAAAACAAAAAAACAAAAAAAAAAAAACAAAAAAAAGAAAAAAAAAAACAAAAAAAAAACACACAAAACAAAAAAAAAAAAAAAAAAAAAAAAAAAAAGACAAAAACAACAAAAAAAAAAAAAAAAAACAAACCACCAAACAACAAACAACACCAAACACAACCCCCCCCCACCCCCACCCCACCACACCCACCCCCCAACACGACTAGATCGACCACCAGTGCCTGCCGCCCAGGGGTGGCAATGTAGGCCGGGTGGTCCGACTGATCAAAGGTGATCGGAGTCTTCGACCAGTTTGGAAACTTCATCGTTGTCGGCGCAACCATGTTCACTTCCCGGTTAATGACTTTCAATCAACTCCTGCTCTCTACATCTGCAAAGATCATCAGGGTTACATTGACACTGGGAAAAGCCTCATCCTTGTCTCCATCGTCAGCATCTTCTGGACTCTTCTCACTCGACTGGCTCTCTCGGAACTGCTGTATCAATAACCTACACTGTCGAGTGGTATGCTTGGGCAATAACAAATTGCCCTCTTCATCTTTTCTGGTGCGAATGTGGCATGGCAGATCAAGGACATCTTGGCCCGACTGATCTTTCTTTTTCCTGGGGACCCACTTTTCCTTAGCCTTCCCTTTGTTCTTGGCTTGACTGGCCAGCGTGGCAGCCTCGGCCTTAGCCGAACCATCAGCCTTGCGCTTCGGCTTTCGACTGGGGTTACTATTTCCAGGGTTGGGCTCACTAGCCTTTCCCGTGCCATTGTGGAGCCGACCTTCCTCTTCTCCATTTGTGTACCGAGTGGCGATCCCCATCATTCGGCTCATGGTCAAGGACCCCGACCGACCGAATTTCAGAATGAGCTCTCGATATCAGACTCCTGCCTTGAAGGCACAGACTGCTTGGTGCTCGGTGACGTTCTCAACCACATGATGCAAAGTTGTCCAACGCTGAATGTACTCCCTCAAGGTTTCAATCGGCTTCTGCACACAATGCTGCAACTCGCTTAATCCGGTTGGGCGCTTGCACGTGTCCTCGAATGTTTTGATGAACACCCGAGCCAGATCCTCCCAGCAGTATATGCTAGCCGGGGCGAGCTGATTGAGCCAGGCTCGGGCGGACCCTTCCAGCATCAAGGGCAAATGCTTCATAGCCACATAATCGTTGCCTCCGCTGATCTGGACAGCCACTCAATAATCTTCTAGCCATGTCTCCAGCTTGGACTCACCGGTAAATTTACTTACTCCAGTCGCCAACCTGAAGTTGGTTGGAATCTCTGCGGCCCTGATAGCCCTGCTGAAACACTCGGGTCCAAAGACAAAGGCTCCACTTCCACTCGAATGATCTCTGTCCAAACTCTCTTGAAGAGGTCTGCCTCTGTCGACCAGGTTCCGAGCTAGTACGGATCTCGCGTTGAACTGTGGGTCGCAGAGGTCAACTGGTTCCCTCTGGCGATAACTGTCACCATGGTGGGGAGGGCTGGCCCTCCGATATTTACCATAAGGACGCCTGGCATCGTATGGCCGGGGCGCGTACGAGCCATCCCTCGAAGGGGGTGACTGCATGCGACGACGATCATCCTGATGCTGCGGAGGCGTACCTCGACTGCGACCCTGTCCCGAGTACTGGTCTCGATGGGGGTCTTGGTCGCTTCACCGCTGAGGCGAGTGCCTGTTTCTTCTCAGAATCACTGGTCTGTGGGTCGACTGAACGGTGTCAGCCCTGACAGATCTGCTATGGATCCTATTGCGCGACTGGGACACTACCGAATTCTGCTCTTTAGCCGCCTTGAGTAAGGCCCGGATCTGCCGTAGGCCCTCTCCTGCCTCAGACCGGGACGGCTGGATGGAATCTGCGATCCGAGTGGCTGCTGCCAAATTCTAGACCGGAGTGCGAAATACCTAGAATTCTTGCTGCTGGTCATTCAAGAACAACTTCCATTGCCGTCAACTGGAACTGGGCTGGTGCTGCTTGCGGGCACGATCGTCGAGTGACTTCTGGAGCCCCTCCAGACGGTTGCGTTCAGCCAAATTGGCCTGGCGCGTGGCCTCCAAAGCCTGAGAGTCGGGGGTCGTCCCAACGATGGGCGTCTGGAGGGTCTGCTCGTTTCTGCACTGCAACTCCTCCCTCTGCTGCCGAGTGAGAGGTCGGGGGTAGTACTCGTCGTTATGACGGTCCCCGCCACCATGGAGGTCATCGTGTGACGGGCCATCGGCCCCCGCATCACCACGGGCATACCTAGGCGGGCTGTGCGGGGAGTCGGCCATCAGCACCTCTGCAGCGGGATCGCTGCTCTCACACTCGGACAAGCTTCCGAGTGCTCGTGCAAAGAGTTGAACAAATCGAAGGTGGGTTTTTTCAGGCTCGATTGCCGCGACTTGCAGGACCGCAGCCTGAAGGGCCGCCGCGTGCCTGATCCACCGTTAAAGCCGTGAGCATCCGGAATGCTTGCGACGGCGGCTGACAAAGCGAAGGGGCGCCAACCGGTATGGTGACGATGGTTGCCGAAGAAGTACGCCAAAGAAACTCGCGCGGAAATGCGCTGCGCTGCGGATGGGCAACGCCCCGACATCCAGCGGGGCCTCCTGAAACCACGCCGAATTGCCAGCGATGAAACTAAGGACACCAAAATGGATCTCGCCGCCCAGAGTCAGTACGCCGCCGGAAACCATGGTGATGGTGGGAAAATTTCAACTACGCCGGAAGTCGAAAGACGCCTGCCCCACGGTGGGCGCCAACTGTCGTGGGTGCAAGTCTGACAGTAGTGAATAGGGGTACGAATTGGAGGGTAGAGCCTAACTGTCGTGGGTTCATGCCCCTCAACGGTGGAGGTAACAGCCCTACGTCTCGATGCTTCTGGAGCTTGATTACTTGAGTGTATAGGTTACAAAGAATGCAAACCCCTAGAATGGAGCTGGGGGTGGCTTATATAGGTCCGCCAAACCTCCCATGATTGCCACCATTACCAGGGGTTAAAGAGGGGGTTTAAGGGCGCCAGGTAACGGGCGCATCGATTACAATTGATGAGGGTGGACGCACGTCCTGACCGTTACGCTCCTGGAGTCGCCTGGTCTTCTCTGGTCGAGTGACTGTCAGGTACTCTGAGTGAGATAGGCTGGTCGAGTGAAGCGTTGTCTTCCAAGTGGTCCATCCAGTTCTAGGTGAAAGTCAGTCTGTGAAGCATCTGATTAATGATCTGGCCCTGGGGCCTAGTATGGGGTGCGTGGTGTTCTAGGTGTTGGAAAACGTTGCATGGAAAACAAAAAAATTTCTAGGCACACGCAATGATCTATCCATGGAGATGCATAGCAACAAGGGGGAGAGAGTCTCTACGTACCCTCGTAGACCGTAAGCGGAAGCATTTCACAACGCGGTAGATGTAGTCGAACTTCTTCACGCTTCAACCGATCAAGTATCGAACGCATGGCACCTCCTCGTTCTGCACACATTCAGCTCGGTGACGTCCCTCGCCTTCTTGATCTAGCAAGATGTTGAGGTAGTAGATGAGTTCCGTCAGCACGACAGCGTGGTGACGGTGATGGTGAAGTGATCTCCGCAGGGCTTCGCCTAAGCACTACGAAAATATGACCGGGGTGTAAACGGTGGAGGGGGGCGCCGCACACGGCTAGTCAATTGTCTGGGGTGTGCTAGGTGCCCCCTCCTCATATATATAGGTGGGAGGGAGAGGGAAGAGGCCAAGGGGCGCCCCAAGTAGGTCCGAATCCTACTTGGGCTCATGCCCTTGGCCGCGCCCCCCTGCCATGTTTGTCGGAGGGGGAAGGAAAGAGGGGGGGAGAGGGAAGGAAGTGGGAATCCTATTCCACACTTACCTTTCCCTTTTCCCCTTTACTTCTCCTCCTTAGGCCGGCCCATATGGGGGGCGCACCAGCCCCTTGTGGCTGGTGCGTTTCCCCTCTTGGCCCATATGGCCGATATCGTTGGCCAGGGGTGCCCGGAACCCCTTCCGATGACCCAAAAAGTACCCGGTACCCCCCGAAACACTTCCGGTGTCCAAATACCATCGTCCTATATATCAATATTTATCTCTCGACCATTTCGAGAATCCTCGTCATGTCCGTGATCTCATCCAGGACTCCGAACAATTTGGTCACCAAATCACATAACTCATAAAATACTATATCGTCAATGAACGTTAAGCGTGCGGATGGGTTCGAGAACTATGTAGACATAACCGAGACACCTCATCGGTAATTAACCAATAGCGGAACCTCGATGCCCATATTGGCTCCTACATATTCTACGAAGATCTTTATCGGTCGAACCGTTATGACAACATACGTAATTCCCTTTGTCCATCGGTATGTTACTTGCCCGAGATTTGATTGTCGGTATCTTCATACCTAGTTCAATCTCATTACCGGCAAGTCTCTTAACTCGTTCTGTAATACATCACCTCATGACTAACTCCTTAGTCGTTTGCTTGCAAGCTTATGATGTGTATTACCGAGAGGGCCCAGAGATACCTCTCCGATACTTGGAATGACAAATCGTAATCTCGATCTATGCCAACTCAACAAACACCTTCGGAGATACCTGTAGAGCATCTTTATAATCACCCAGTTATGTTGTGACGTTTGATAGAACACAAGGCATTCCTCCAGTATCCGGGAGTTGCATAATCTCATAGTCGAAGGAATATGTATTTGACATGAAGAAAGCAATAGCAATAAAACTGAACGATCATTATGCTAAGCTAACGGATGGGTCTTGTCCATCACATCATTCTCCTAATGATGTGATCCCGTTATCAAATGACAACTCATGTCCATGGTTAGGAAACCATAACCATCTTTGATCAACGAGCTAGTCAAGTAGAGGCTCACTAGGGACACGGTGTTTGTTTATGTATTCACACATGTATTTAGGTTTCCGACCAATAAAATTCTAGCATGAATAATAAACCTTCATCATGAATAAGGAAATATAAAATAACAACTTTATTATTGCCTCTAGGGCATATTTCCTTCAATTTCCCACTTGCACTAGAGTCAATAATCTAGATTACATTGTAATGAATCTAACACTCATGGTGTCTTGGTGCTGATCATGTTTTGCTCATGGAAGAGGCTTAGTCAACGGGTCTGCTACATTCAGATCCGTGTGTATCTTGCAAATTTCTATGTCTCCATCCTTGACTTGTTCACGAATGGAGTTGAAGCGTCTCTTGATGTGTCTGGTTCTCTTGTGAACCCTGGATTCCTTCGCCAAAGGCAATTGCTCCAGTGTTGTCACAAAAGAGTTTCATTGGATCCGATGCACTAGGTATTACACCCCGATCGGATATGAACTCCTTCATCCAGACTCCTTCATTTGCTGCTTCCGAAGCAGCTATGCACTCCGCTTCACACGTAGATCCCGCCATGATGCTCTGCTTGGAACTGCACCAACTGACAGCTCCACCATTCAGTATAAATATGTATCCGGTTTGTGACTTAGAGTCATCCAGATCAGTGTCAAAGCTAGCATCGATGTAACCGTTTACGACGAGCTCTTTGTCACCTCCATAAACGAGAAACATATCCTTGGTTCTTTTCAGGTACTTCAGGATGTTCTTGACCGCTGTCCAGTGATCCACTCCTGGATTACTTTGGTACCTCCCTGCCAGACTTATGGCAAGGCACACATCAGGTCTGGTACACAGCATAGCATACATGATCGAACCTATGGCTGAGGCATAGGGAATGACTTTCATTTTCTCTCTATCTTCTACAGTGGTCGGGCTTTGAGTCTGACTCAACTTCACACGCTGTAACACAGGCAAGAACCCTTTCTTTGACAGATCCATTTTGAACTTCTTCAAAACTTTATCAAGGTATGTGCTTTGTGTAAGTCCTATTAAGCGTCTTGATCTATCCCTATAGATCTTGATGCCCAATATATAAGCAGCTTCACCGAGGTCTTTCATTGAAAAATTCTTTTTCAAGTATCCTTTTATGCTATCCAGAAATTCTATATCATTTCCAATCAACAATATGTCATCCACATATAATATCAGAAATGCTACAGAGCTCCCACTCACTTTCTTGTAAATACAGGCTTCACCAAAAGTCTGTATAAAACCATATGCTTTGATCACCTCATCAAAGCGTATATTCCAACTCCGAGATGCTTGCACCTGTCCATAGATGGATCGCTGGAGCTTGCACACATTGTTAGCACCTTTAGGATCGACAAAACCTTCTGGTTGCATCATATACAACTCTTCTTTAAGATATCCATTAAGGAATGCAGTTTTGATGTCCATTTGCCAGATTTCATAATCATAAAATGCGGCAATTGCTAAAATGATTCGGATGGACTTAAGCATCGCTACGGGTGAGAAAGTCTCATCGTAGTAAACACCTTGAACTTGTCGAAAACCTTTTGCGACAAGTCGAGCTTTATAGACAGTAACATTACCATCAGCGTCAGTCTTCTTCTTGAAGATCCATTTATTCGCTATGGCTTGCCGATCATCGGGCAAATCCACCAAAGTCCACACTTTGTTATAATACATCGATCCTATCTCAGATTTCATGGCCTCAAGCCATCTGTCGGAATCTGGGCTTATCGTAGCTTCTTCATAGTTCGTAGGTTCACCTTGGTCTAGTAACATGCCTTCCAGTACAGGATTCCCGTATCACTCTGGTGTGGATAGTGTTCTGGTTGACCTACGAGGTTCTGTTGTACCTTGATCCGAAGTTTCATGATCATCATCATCAGCTTCCTCTCTAGTTGGTGTAGGCATCACGGGAACCCTTTTCTCTGATGTGCTACTATCCAATTCGAGAGAAGGTACAATTACCTCATCAAGTTCTACTTTCCTCCCACTCACTTCTTTTGAGAGAAACTCCTTCTCTAGAAAGGTTCCATTCTTGGCAACAAAGATCTTGCCTTCGGATTTGTGGTAGAAGGTGTACCCAATTGTTTCCATAGGGTATCCTATGAAGACGCACTTCTCCGATTTGGGTTTGAGCTTATCAGGCTGAAGCATTTTGACATAAGTGTCGCAACCACAAACTTTAAGAAATGACAGCTTAGGTTTCTTGCCAAACCATAGTTCATACGGTGTTGTCTCAACGGATTTAGACAGTGCCCTATTTAACGTGAATGTAGTTGTCTCTAATGCATAACCCCAAAACGATAGTGGTAAATCGGTAAGAGACATCATAGAACGCACCATATCTAATAAAGTACGGTTACAACGTTCGGACACACCATTACGCTGTGGTGTTCCAGGTGGTGTGAGTTGTGAAAATATTTCACATTGTTTTAAAAGAAGGACAAACTCGTAACTCAAATATTCGCCTCCGCGATCAGATCGTAGAAAATTTATTTTCTTGTTACGATGATTCTCCACTTCACTCTGAAATTCTTTGAACTTTTCAAATGTCTCAGATTTGTGTTTCATTAAGTAGATATACCCATATCTGCTCAAATTATCTTTGAAGGTCAGAAAATAACAATACCCGCCGCGTGCCTCAACGCTCATCGGACCGCATACATCGGTATGTATTATTTCCAATAAGTCATTAGCTCGCTCCATTGTTCCAGAGAATGGAGTTTTAGTCATCTTGCCCATGAGGCATGGTTCACAAGTATCAAATGATTCATAATCAAGTGATTCCAAAAGCCCATCTGCATGGAGTTTCTTCATGCGCTTTACACCAATATGACCTAAACGGCAGTGCCACAAATATGTTGCACTATCATTATCAACTTTGCATCTTTTGGCATCAATATTATGATTATGTGTATCACTACAATCGAGATTCAACAAAAATAGACCACTCTTCAATGGTGCATGACCATAAAAGATATTACTCATATAAATAGAACAACCATTATTCTTAGATTTCAATGAATAACCGTCTCGCACTAAACAAGATCCAGATATAATGTTCATGCTCAACGCTGGCACCAAATAACAATTATTCAGGTCTAAAACTAATCCCGAAGGTAGATGTAGAGGTAGCGTGCCGACGGCTATCACATCGACCTTGAAACCATTCCCGACGCGCATCGTCTCCTCGTCCTTAGCTAATCTTCATTTAATCCGTAGCTCCTATTTCGAGTTAAAAATATGAGCAACCGAACCAGTATCAAATACCCAGGCGCTACTACGAGCATTAGTAAGGTACACATCAATAACATGTATATCAAATATACCTTTGTTCACTTTGCCATCCTTCTTATCCCCCAAATACTTGGGGCAATTCCACTTCCAGTGACCAGTCCTTTGCAGTAGAAGCACTCAGTTTCAAACTTGGGTCCAGCTTTGGGCTTGTTCCCGGGAGTGCCAACTTGCTTTCCATTCTTCTTGAAGTTCCCTTTCTTTCCCTTGCCCTTTTTCTTGAAACTAGTGGTCTTGTTAACCATCAACACTTGATGCTCCTTCTTGATTTCTACCTCCGCGGCTTTAAGCATTGCGAAGAGCTCGGGAATTGTTTTGTTCATCCCTTGCATATTATAGTTCATCACGAAGCCTTTGTAGCTTGGTGGCAGTGATTGAAGAACTCTGTCAATGACACAATCAACTGGAAGATTAACTCCCAGCTGAGTCAAGTGATTATAATACCCAGACATTTTGAGTATGTGTTCACAGACAGAACTGTTCTCCTCCATCTTGCAGTTATAGAACTTGTTGGAGACTTCATATCTCTCAACCCGGGCATTTGCTTGAAATATTAACTTCAACTCTTGGAACATCTCATATGCTCCATGACGTTCATAACGTCTTTGAAGTCCTGGTTCTAAGCCATAAAGCATGGCACGCTGAACTATCGAGTAGTCATCAGATCGAGCTTGCCAGACGTTCAAAACATCAGCTTCTGCTCCTGCAGTAGGCCTTTCACCTAGCCGTGCATCAAGGACATAATTCTTCTGTGCAGCAATGAGGATAATCCTCAAGTTATGGACCCAGTCCGTGTAGTTGCTACCACCATCTTGTAATTTAGCTTTCTCTAGGAAGGCATTAAAATTCAAGGGAACGGTAGCACGGGCCATTGATCTACAACATAGATATGCAAATACTATCAAGACTAAGTTCATGATAAATTAAGTTCAATTAATCAAATTACTTATGAACTCCCACTTAAATAGACATCCCTCAATTCATCTAAGTGATACGTGATCCAAATCAACTAACCCATGTCCGATCATCACGTGAGATGGGGTAGTCATCAATGGTGAACATCTCTATGTTGATCATATCTACTATATGATTCATGCTCGATCTTTCGATCTCCAGTGTTCCGAGGCCATGTCTGTACATGCTAGGCTCGTCAAGGTTAACCTAAGTATTCTGCATGTGTAAAACTGTTTTACACCCATTGTATGTGAACGTAGAGTCTATCACACCCGATCATCATGTGGTGTCTCAACACGACGAACTGTAGCAACGGTGCATACTCAGGGAGAACACTTTTACCTTGAAATTTAGTGAAGGGATCATCACTACCGCCGTACTAAGCAAAATATGTGACATGATATGGCCATCATCATCTCGTGCTTTTGATCTCCATCTCCAAAGCATCGTCATGATCTCCATCGTCACCGGCTCAAAACCTTGATCTCCATCATTGCATCGTGGTCGTCTCGCCAACTATTGCTTCTACAACTATTGCTAACTCATAGCGATAATATAAAGCAATTACATGGCGTTAGCATTTCATACAATAAAGAGACAACCATAAGGCTCCTACCGGTTGCCTGATATCTTACAAAACGTGATCATCTCATACAATAATGTATATCACATCATGTCTTAACCATATCACATCACAACGTACCCGGCAAAAACAAGTTAGACATCCTCTACTTTGTTGTTACAAGTTTTACGTGGCTGCTACGGGTTTCTAGCAAGAACCGTTCTTACCTACGGCAAAAACGACAGCGGTGATTCGTCAAGTTTGCTGTTTTAACCTTCTTCAAGGACCGGCCGCAGTCAAATTCGATTCAACTAAAGTAGGAGAAATAGACACCTGCCAGCCACCTTTATGCAAAACTAGTTGCATGTCTGTTGGCGGAACCGGTCTCATGTGCATGGACATGTAAGGTTGGTCCGGGCCGCTTCATCCCACAATACCGCCGAATCAAAATAAGACGTTGGTGGTAAGCAGTATGAACATCACCGCCCACAACTCTTTGTGTTCTACTCATGCATATCATCTACGCATAGACCTGGCTCTGATACCACTGTTGGAAAAAGTTGCATGGAAAACAAAAAAAAATATACGCACACGCAATGATCTATCCATGGAGATGCATAGCAACGAGGGGGAGAGTGTGTCTACGTACCCTCGTAGACCGTAAGCGGAATCATTTCACAACGCGGTTGATGTAGTCGAACTTCTTCGCGCTTCAACCGATCAAGTACTGAATGCACGGCACCTCTGCGTTCTGCACACGTTCAGCTCGGTGACGTCCCTTGCCTTCTTGATCCAGCAAGACGTCGAGGTAGTAGATAAGTTCCGTCAGCACGACGGCGTGGTAACGGTGATGGTGAAGTGATCTCCGCAGGGCTTCGCCTAAGCACTACGAAAATATGACCGGGGTGTAAACGGTGGAGGGGGGCGCCGCACACGGCTAGGTAATTGTCTGGGGTGTGCTAGGCGCCCCCCTCCTCCTATATATAGGTGGGAGGGAGAGGGGAGAGGCCAAGGGGCACCCAAGTAGGTTCGAATCCTACTTGGGATCCTGCCCTTGGCCGCGCCCCCCTACCATGTTTGTTGGAGGTGGAAGGAAAGAGGGGGGGAGAGGGAAGGAAGTGGGAATCCTAATACACACTTACCTTTCCGTTCTCCCCTTTCCTTCTCCTCCTTAGGACGACCCATATGGGGGGTGCACCAGCCCCTTGTGGCTGGTGCGTTTCCCCTCTTGGCCCATAAGGTCCATATCTTTTGCCGGGGTGCCCGGAACCCCTTCCGGTGACCCGATAAGTACCCGTGTGACGACCCCGGCTTAATCGTGCACTAATCATACACGCAAATGCGCACGATCAAGCCTAAGGACTCACTTGAAGATATCACAACACAACTCTAAACCATAAATAAAGTCAAACAAGCTTAATATTACAAGCCAGGGCCTCGAGGGCTCGAATACATAGCTCGATGGCATACAAGCGTCAGCGGAAGCATCAGATATCTGAGTACAGATATTTTACAGAGAGAGAGAGAGAGATAAGCCTTCACAGAGGCGGGGTAAAATAAAATACTACGATCGAAAGGCGTAGGCCTCCTGCCCTGGACCCTCCAATCCTACTCCTGGTCGTCAGTCGGCTCCTCGTAGTAGTAGTACTCGCCAGGCGGGTAGTAGTACTGGTCGTCGGCTGGGGCGTCTGACTCAGGGGCTCCGTCGTCTGGTGGCATCAAATGGAATACGAAGGAAAATGAAAATAAAGCAAACGTGAGTACTCATCCGAAGTACTCAGCAAGCAAGGACCTACACTACATATGCATCATTTTCAAAGGGGGCTGTATATGTGGACTGGGCTGCAGAAATGCCAGAATAGAGGGGGAAGCCTAGTCCTATCGAAGACTAGCATCTTCAACAATCTTCGACAGTCTTGCAGCAATAGACGAGAACAGATGAACATAATATAAAGTAGTAGTAGTAGTATCATCAACCTCGACCTGAGATCCTTTCTCGACTCCCTGCGAGAAAGCAATCCTAGAGCCGTACTATCCAATTCTCACCACATGTTCTAGTTGTACCGATCGGGATACAACTCCGAGTGTCCGTTACCGTAGGACAGGCTATCGATAGAAGTTTCTTCCCTGCAGGGGTGCACCAACTTACCCACCACGCTCGCTTAACTCCGGCCGGACACACTTTTCTGGGCCATGCCCGGCCTCGGCTAAGCAACACGCCGCAACACGACCGAATACCTAACAGAGAGGTCAGCACGCCGGACTAAACCTATGCGCCTAGGGGTCTTGGGCCTTCGCCCCGGGAACTCCTCCACGTTGCGTACGCGGCTGAAAGCAGACCTAGCAACCCCTTATACAAGCGCGATTGCGTTCCCAGTCCAATTCAGCGCGCGCCGCTCAGTCGCTGACGTCCATTAAGCTCCGGCTGAAGTATACGACGCAGAACACCCATACTATGCCCACGTGATGGTTAGTGCTATCGGACAAGAGGCCCCTCGGATCAAATATCCAAACCGAAGTGGATTAGGAGCGCGCGGAAACGAGCAGAGACTCACGATCGATGTGACCCCGTCGCCCCATCTCGAGGACTTGTGGCAAGGGCTAAGAATGCCCGGCCACGCCTCGTAGTTATCTCGCGGGCACCATCCAGGTCAACCCGACTCCACATCACTTCGCGTTAAGCTCGCGCGGGTACCCCTCAGGGCCGACCCGTCTTTAGTATCATGGTTTAGTGCAAGTCCACTCATTCAATAGTAACTGTGTGTCTGACACCGAAGGGAACCCTGAGGAATCACCCTCGATGGAATTCCCGCTCGATGTTATCATCAAGGTGAACGAAGGAGGAATCACCCTCGATGTCCACACTTGAGGAGTTGCGCGACGATGTTGTTATCGGGGGTGGTGTAGGAGGAATCACCCTCGCTTACCACGACCGATTAACTAACCTACAAGGTTATCATCACAAGTGCTGACGAGGTATCACCCTCGGCACTCGACGGTAACCCAGCAGTGTCGAGCAACATCGGGAGAAGTGATGTGCGGTGACAGGGTCTGGTCTTCAATCCCGATGATCGGGTCTTCTGATATCCAGCAGGGCAGTCGGGATCAAGTGGGGGTCTCTGACGTGTCTCTACCCAGCCTATACTAAGCAGTCTAGGATAACCAGTAAGGTAACAAGGCAGGGTACAATAATCAGGCTATGCAGCAGATATAGGAAAACAGTAGCAGTAGCAGTTCTAATGCAAGCATAAGAGAGAAGAGAATAGGCGATATAGCCATGCTCAAAATGGGGGTGCTTGCCGGTTTGCTCGGGGGCAAGGGCAAGGTCTTCAGTAGTATCGTCGGGGACGTAGTCGTACTCCTGAGCTGCGTCTGCCTTGGGAGTTACGCCAACGTCGGGGTCTACCGAGAGAGAAGAGGGGGAAGAAACAGGTAAACATAATGCAAACAAATGCAATACGGTGCGTGTGATGCTATGATGCAGTGCAGGGTTGCCTAATTATGCATCTAAGTTATTTTAGTTATTTTTAGAATTATTCTGGGATTTAATATCCGACGTGTGTGCATTATTCATCTGCCGGATTCGGGTCCGGAGTTACGAGTTCTTCTACGTAGGAGGTTCCGATGGAGAAATAGACGGCACGATCAGACTCGTCTCGTCGTTCTGAGCAACTTTCATGTTTTAACTTTTTCGATCCGAACTACGGTTTAAAAGTTATTAATTTTTAAAGTTTATTTGAATTTCTGGAATTTATTTTTATTTAATAAAATCAACAATATCCAGAATAGTGCCTGATGATGTCAGCATTGCGTGAGGATGACGTCAGCATGCAACAGTGGCGCTGACTGGTCAAACTGACCTGTGGGCCCCACATGTCATTCTCAGAGACTTAACAGAGGGGGTTAAATTAATTAGCTGGGTTAATTAGTCAGTGGGGCCTACTGTCAGTGTCACATTAGTCAACTAATTAACTTAAATAGGATTATCAAATTAATTAGCATTTTATTTATTTTTCTTAAATCATTTAAATTAGCGGGGCCCGGCTGTCAGCGGCTCAGCTGCCCAGTCAGCTAAGTTGACTCGGTCAACTAGGCTGCGGGGCCCAGTGGTCAGCGGCTCAGGAGATGCCACGTCGGTGCCAGGTCATCTCCGGCGACCGGAGCAGCGCCGGCGAGCCGAAACAGTAGCGGAGCTCGCCGGACTTGGTCGGAATCTCGCCACAGTGGTCCAAATCGCGCGGGGTTACTCGCGCTCGACAGCCAGGGCTCGCGCGCATCCGAAGGAACTAACGGCGGCGGCTGGGACGACCTACAGCGGCGGCGGCGTGGATCGGAGCGGCGGCCAGAATCGGTGCTACGCGGATCCGCGCAACGGGGCTCGTCCGCGTCCAACTGGAGTGCCCACGCGCTGCCTAGGTAGCCCAGCAGCATGCCCGCGCATTTGGTTCGTCCAACGGCCGGGTGCAACGGCGACAGCGAGCTCCGCGGTGGAGCTAGGCTCGGCAATGGCGACGGCGTTGCGGACGGCTAACTATGGCACGGAAGAGAGCGAACCGAAGGAAGGAGGGGAAGCGGAAACTTACGGCGCGGCTCACGGTGGCCTTTGCGGGGGTTTAGTAGCGCTGAGGTGGCCGAATTGACGGCAACGGCGTCCGGCGACCGTGGCGGGGAAGAAGCTCGAGGCGGGCACTCCGGTGGCCCTCAGTACGGTCCAGCGGCACCAGTCGACGAGGACGACGACGCTGGAGCTTCTGGGCACGTCGGCGGGGCCGGAGGGGCTCGGTGGCCGCATGGAATGCGGCAGGCGGCGACGGTGGCGCGCTGTGGAGGGGATCTGGTGGAGTGAAAGAGCGACGGCAAGCGAGAGAGAGAGGGGGGAATGGAGGAGGACCAGGGGGAAGGCTCGGGGACGAGCTTATCCCCTCGCCCTGCCTGCCCTCGTCGCGGTGGCGAGCGGCAAGCGGTGCGCCGAGTGCGGCCATGGAGACGGCGACACGGCGACGAGGAACAGTGGAGGGAGTGGGCTAGCTGGGCCAGCGCCAGGTAAGTGGCTTCGGCCTTTTTTTCTGTTATTTTCTTTTATTTATTGAGCAGAGGGGGAAAAACAATTAATAGGGCACCCATTTCACTTAGGAAAAATATGGGAAGGGTCCCATTAAATCCATAGTGATTTTAGACAGTGCCACAACAAGTTTTGAGAATTTTGGAATCTGTCTGGATTTTTCCATAAATGAGATAGCATTTTAAAAATGCAGAAATGCTCTGAATTAATTGCCACTGCTCATTTTACCAGCAAGGTGATATTGCATTCCTTAACAAATATTGTTTTGGATTATTTGCTAAGTGGTGAACATTTTTGCAGCAATATCTGAGCAACTTTAATTTGCACTCAAGTTGAATTTCGATTTAATGGCAGAGTTTGATATGAGTTGTTTAATCTCTGTGATCATGCAATGCAACTGATGATGACTTGGCATGATCAAGAGGAATTACTGTAGTCTGATGCTGGGGATGTTACAACCCGGTACCCCCCGAAACACTTCCGGTGTCCGAATACCATCGTCCTATATATCAATCTTTACCTCTCGACAATTTCGATACTCCTCGTCATGTCCGTAATCTCATCCGGGACTTCAAACAACATTCGGTCACCAAATCACATAACTCATATAATACTATATCGTCAACGAACATTAAGCGTGCGGACCCTACGGGTTCGAGAACTATGTAGACATGACCGAGACACCTCTTCGGTCAATAACCAATAGCAGAACCTAGATGCCCATATTGGCTCCTACATATTCTACGAAGATCTTTATCAGTCGAACCATTATGACAACATACGTAATTCCCTTTGTCCATCGGTATGTTACTTGCCCGAGATTCGATCGTCGGTATCTTCATACCTAGTTCATTCTCGTTACCGGCAAGTCTCTTTACTCGTTCCGTAATACATCACCTCATGACTAACTCCTTAGTCATTTGCTTGCAAGCTTATTATGTGTATTACCGAGAGGGCCCAGAGATACCTCTCCGATACTCGGAGTGACAAATCCTAATCTCGATCTATGCCAACTCAACAAACACCTACGGAGATACCTGTAGAGCATCTTTATAATCACCCAGTTACGTTGTGACGTTTGATAGCACACAAGGCATTCCTCCAGTATCCGGGAGTTGCATAATCTCATAGTCGAAGGAATATGTATTTCACATGAAGAAAGCAATAGCAATAAAACTGAACGATCATTATGCTAAGCTAATGGATGGGTCTTGTCCATCACATCATTCTCCTAATGATGTGATCCCGTTATCAAATGACAACTCATGTCCATGGTTAGGAAACCATAACCATCTTTGATCAACAAGCTAGTCAAGTAGAGGCTCACTAGGGACACGGTGTTTGTTTATGTATTCACACATGTATTTAGGTTTCCGATCAATACAATTCTAGCATGAATAATAAACCTTTATCATGAATAAGGAAATATAAAAAAAAACTTTATTATTGCCTCTAGGGCATATTTCCTTCACTAGGGTAGGGTCTGTAGGTCAGGCCTGTTACCCTATCCCTAGTATATGCCCTCATCAGCGGTCTCCATGACGAGGAGGGAGTAGTTCGCCCTCAGGGCTGAGGATATGTACTAGTAGCTATGTGTTTGATCTCTCTCTCTCTCTCGTGTTCTTGATATGGCACGATCTTGATGTATCACGAGCTTTGTTAATATAGTTTGATCATATGGTGTTTCTTCCCTCTCTATCTTTGTTGCGATGAATCGAATCTTTTCCCTTTGAGGTTTCGTTATTGTCGGATTGAATATTTCAGATTTGAGAACACTTGATGTATGTCTTGCATATGAATAGTCGTGGTTACAATGGGGTATTATGTTGATTCACTTGATGTATGTTTTGGCACTCAACTCGCGGATTCCCAAGGTGACATTGGGGTAATCTATGCATAGGGGTTGATGCACATTTTCATTATCTTTTCTCCGATAGAAACTTTGGGGTGCTCCTTGAAGTTCTTTGTGTGGATTGAATATTATGAATCTGAAGTTGTTTGATGCATATCAAATAATCAACTCACGGATACTTGTGGTGACATTGGAGTATCTAGGTGACATTAGAGTTGGTTGATGCATATCATATGGTGTTATTTTAGTACGAACTCTAGGGCCGTTTGTGACACTTATAGGGATGGCTCAATAGATTGATCGGAAAGAATAACTTTGAGATGGTTTCATACCCTACAACAATTTCTATCTTATGTTCTTCTCGAATAGGAACTTTGGGAGTGATTCTTTATCGCATGTTGAGGGATTGTTATATGATTCAATTATATTAGCATTGTTGAGAGATTGCACTAGCGAAAGTATGAACCCTAGGTCTTGTTTCTAAGCATTGCAATACTGTTTATGTTCACTTTTGTTGCTTGCTACCTTGCTGTTTTTTATTGTTCGCACTACAAAAACCTATATCTACTATCCATAATACACTTGTATCACCATTTCTTCGCCCAACTAGTGCACCTATACAATTTGCCATTGTATTGGGTGTGTTGGGGACACAAGAGAGTCTTTGTTATTTGGTTGTAGGGTTGTTTGAGAGAGGTCATCTTCATCCTACGCCTCCCACGGATTGATAAACCTTAGGTCATCCACTTGAGGGAAAATTGCTACTGTCCTACAAAACTCTGCGCTTGGAGGCCCAACATGAGTCTACAAGAATAAAGTTGCGTAGTAAGCATCACCGGGTGCGAGACGAGTGATGAGCCGCAACTGGGGGAGGGCCAACCCATCGACGAGGATAGCGACCAGACGACGAGGTGAGGGATCGGAGGTCAAAACGGGCCGCCTACAGACGAGCCGACGCTGGAAATCCAGCAGCTGACCCGCCGAGCTGCCGTGATGCCGGCGCGGCGAATGGGAGCCGCCAGACCCAGAGGGCCGAGCCCCCTCGCCGCCACCACCCATAACCGGAGCAGCAGCCACGCCGGGCCGATGACCCAACCTGCGCCGCTCGATGCCCAGGAACGCCTAGCCGTGGCGCCCTCAGCCCGCGCCACCCGCTGGCCGCCGGCCAGAGAGGTCGGAGCTGGCCAGCGGGCGCCCTCTAGCCTCGCCACCACTATCTGGCTAGGAAGGGACGAAGACCCGCATACCCCCCGAACTTGCCCAGCAGGCACCTCCAGCCGTGCCGCTGCAGCCCGCGGTGCCAGCCGCTGGATCTGGTGGAGCCGGCGCAGAGCCTGCCGCCCCGCCAACCAACCGTACCGGCCCGCCCCACCATCTGAGCCCGAGGCGCCGCTGTGCTGCCCCGCGATATCGCCGCGCTCCCCTCCTTTTTGCCGTGTCTCGCACCGCGACCACCAGGGGAGGAGGGAGAAGAGGCCCCGCCGCCGACACCAACCGGGCTTCGCCCGGCAGTGCCCTCCGGCGGCGGCGAGGGGAGGGGGCGGTGGGGAAGGGGTTGCTAGCGGCGGCGGCTAGGGTTTCGCCCAGCCGCCCTCGAGAGCGACCTGGGTGACAAAAGCTATTTGGGATTTCATTTTCTGTTATCTGTATCTTGAGGCGAGGAGAGTTTTAACCAGATTCAGGCCTTCAGCATGAGGTAATACCCTACGTCCTGCTTGTCTGGATATATTGCTCTGACATCATATGTAAACTAGGCTCTGTGTGTACAAAGTGCGTAGATCACTGTGATCGTAAGGACAATGGTGATGTCTGTAAGGAAGACAGGTATTGCAGGTAATCAGATACCGATCGGGGGTTCCCTATCTGGCCTTATATAGGTGGTCGTTGCTAAGGTTACAAGAGATCCGAGTCGGTTAGTACTTGGCTAATCAAAGGAGACTACGCTTGATCTTTGGCAGAGTCCTTATCTTGTACGCCAAGGTGATGATGCGCCTTGTATGCCACGCGCACTCTGAGTCATGGGCTCGGGCCATCCCATGGTTATCGGTCCTCCTTTGTCCTCTGTGGCTTTACCCCGGGGTTTGTCATCACTAGTAGAAAACAGGGTACTAGTCCCGGTTCCAGAGGGCCTTTAGTCCCGGTTCTGGAACCGGGAACTAATGCCCAAAACCTTTAGTCCCGGTTTGCTTATGAACTGGGACCGAAGGAGCTCCACGTGGCCGATGTTGGGCGCCCAGGGAGGAGGATCTTTAGTCCTGGTTGGTAACACCGACCGGGACTAAAAGGCAGCCATGCATCAGCAGCTCCCAGGCGTTGGGTTTTTTTTTGAAGGGGGGGGTTTAGGGGTTTTCGAGGGTTAATTTAGGTGTTTCATATTGTGTTAGCTATAGCTACTACATATAGAGAGAAGTGAGCTCTCTTTCTCTGTGCTTGGTCGACGGTAGCTACTACATACAGAGAGAACTCGACGCTAGCTAGTAAGCAAATGAAGGAACCATTAATTACACAACATCGTGATCATGAACATATATAGAGAGAAGTGACCTCTCTTTCTCCGTGCTTGGTCGAACAACAAGTTTTCGTATATCTATCCGACGCTACTACATATATACAATATAACATCTTTTACGATCCCTGACATCATCTATCGAAAATCAGCTTGAATTTCCACATGGTATTCTCCGTCTTTATGTATGACGTGGTCAAGAAAGAATCCTGCCAATTCCTCTTAAATTGCTCATATGCGATCATGTGGTAGGAGTTCATCCCGTATCTGCCACATCTAATTTAAAGAAGGGGGTCAATACATATATATGAATGAAACTCAACACAATTGATGGTAATAAAATAAAATTGTGAATATTGTTTACGTACTTCAAATTGTTTGTCAGAGTAGCCCCGCTTAGAGGCCGAGTGGTGCATGAACTCGCAAACGTAGTATCCACATAAATCAGTCCCGGGTGCCTGCAACAAGCACTTTACGAAAATAGAGTTCAATCAAACTGATAATCAAGCATGACAATGGTATTGATGAAACTAGAATCAATGAGAGATGCGCAGAACTAGCTAGTACTACTTACTTTGGGGTGTGTAAATCGCAGCTCGTTCCTCAAACCCGGAACCATTCCGGTGAACTTTTTCCAAACCCTGCCAGGCAAAGAAAATGATTACTTGATATCAGGAAATGAACGAAAGTTGCCGATATGGTGCGATAATGATTGAACTTACTTCTGGAGCATTGCAATCATGTCCTCATAATCCTTGGGATCTTTACGTCTCGAGTCTAAGATAGTTACTACTGCCCCGTCAAGCTTAACCTTGAGTAGAATAAAGTGGATGCTGCGCACGCATAACTCATCAATTACATTACTTTACCTCAAGTAAGCGAAACCGAATATGCACAAGACAGTAACACTCACTTGAAGTTGTAAGGAAAGAGTATTTTCCCTTTGTTTTGATGTCGAAGGAACGATTGTAGCAAGTTTTTCTCAGTATCTTCGACTCTGTTTTTTACCGACCATTCATTTACGGTATTTGGGCTAATGAACCCAATGTCATAGATTTGTCTTTTCTTGCGTTCGACGATCTTCAATCTGCATAATATAGTGAGGATAATTATATATACATGCAATGAAGGAGCTGAGCTAGAGACTTAATTACAAAAGTAATACTTACAGATAGTAGCAAGTCATGAGTTGTTTGTCGAGGGTTTGTTGATTGAATAACTGAAATAATTCCACAAATTCAATAGGCATCAGGTCGACTCCAATGAGGTCGTGCTCATCTTTAATTCTCACCATCAAACTATCGGTCCCATTCTTCCTGCAGCTTTCCAAGTACCAGTTATGCAATCTTCGCACCATCGTTGTTAGAGGAGGATGATCAAGTTTGATGAGAGACTTCCCGTGCTCGTATCTAAAGACCTCTACTACCTCAGCCATTTCAAACTGTAGATCATCGCCCACGTAATCACCAAGAGTGGTACCAGGCAGTAGCCCCGGTTGATTAGCGATATCGCTAGACACCTTGAGCGGGGGGCACGATTGCTTTTCCTGTTCGCCGAGCTGGGGAATTGTTTTCCCACTTCTTCGTTTTGCTAGCCTTGTAGCACTAGTAGTACTTCCCGACCGCTGCGCTTCACCATATGTTATTCCAATACAGCGATCATACTTGGATTGCGGCGGAGATGGTGTTGGTCGCTTAAGGGCATCCAGAGTCCGCTTTGCTTTCACCGGATCTATCGTTTCCTTTGGAGGTGGAGGTTTCCGTTCAAAATGGGCTTGCACTTTGGCTTCCACGATGTCATCGGTTTCCTTGTCAGTCCTCTCATATGGTAACTTTGGAAGAGCCTTGAGGCTTGGACCAGATTTGAATTTCTTCCCGTCTCTTGTACTGCTAGCCGCCGGAGCGGCGGCGTCTCTTTTCCGCCGTTGTTGAGGCGGCGGAGTCCGCTAACGCGCCAGAGGAGGCGGATGAGGAGGCGGAGTGCGCTGATGTGCCGGAGGAGGCGGAGTCCGCTGACGCGCCAAAGACGACTCAGGCACCTGATCAGACGACTGAGCTAGACTGTGAGGAGTCTGTTGAGGTGCCTCAACCGGCTGAGTCTGCTGAGGCATCCAGTTTGGAAGCTTGATGTACTCCTTTTTCCATAGACAGGTACTCCATAAAGCATTTTCCAGATGAATATCCCCTTCACCTGTAGGGTAGTCAAGCCCTAGCTCCTCAAATCCCTCCATTATTTCATCCACCGTCACAATAGCATAGCCATGTGGAATCGGACGGCAATGGAAAGTTCCCTCAGCTCGAGGAGGTACAACAGAGCCGAGCCCCGCCTTCAAGGTCAGGTTCTGGCATTTCGTCATTAGCACACAATGTTCAGCCTCCGTGATACTATCCACGGGGTAGCGAGGAGCCATGAAATCAGGCTGAACGAGCTCCGTGGAAGCCACGCTATTTCTCCGCTGTGATGGTGGGGTAGCTTCTTGGGCAGCGTCGAAGGAAGGATCTTCGTGCTGCTGAGATGGTTGGCCGGTAGCTAGCTGGCTCTCAAGTTCCTCTAGTTTCGCTAATCTTGCACTGAGCTTCTGCATTTCGGTTGCTTCCTCTTTCTTCTTTCTCTCTCGGCTTCTATAACCATCGCTATCAGGAAACCCATGCACCCACGGAACGGAGCCTGATGTGCCTCGTGTTCGTCCAGGGTGTTCAGGATTCCCGAGGGCCTCTGTCAGCTCATCCTTCTCTCTGTCGGGAATGAATTTCCCTTACTGCGCTGCCTTGATTGCTGTCTCAAGCTTCTTGATGGGTATTGCAAGTTGATCGTTTGTCCAACGACACTTCCCGGATTCTGGGTTCCAAAGTTCCCCCAACCCCAAAGAACCAAGTCCTTGCCCGATCTGGCCAGTGCAATGTCGCTGGTTGGACCCTTTTAGCAAGCAGGTCTTGCTCAGCTTTGTCCCACAATGGCCGGGCTTTGCTATAGCAACCTGACCCCGTGGTATGGTGATACAGCTTCTTTGCAGCATTTTCCTTGTTTGTCACTGACCTTTGCATACCCTTGTCCGATTTCTTGTAGGCCACAAATGCGGGCCAGTGATCTCTTATCTTCTCATATCGACAGATGAATTCTGGAGTCTCGTTTTTCTCGACAAACTTTTTGTTCATCTCTTTCTTCCAATTGTTGAATAGTGCTGCCATCTTCTTAAGAGCAAACGCCTTGACCTTTCGCTCTATAACTGGGTTATTCGGATCCTCCTCTGGCGGTAGGCTGAAATTTTTCATCAGCGAGGTCCAAAGATAATCTTTCAGTCTATCCTGGACATAAGAAACTACAGGGTCCTTCTTCTTTTTCCATTGTTGGATGCTGATCGGGACGCTGTCCCTAACAACAACTCCGCACTGATGTACAAATGCGTCCTTGGTCCGCTTGGGAGCAATCGGTTGGCCATCTTTTGCGACTTCTGTGATCGTGAACCTTTCATCCTGGCGCAACCTTTTCTTTGGGCCTCGTCTCCTTACGAAAGTTTGGCTCGATCCGGAGGGCTAAAAGAAGAAAGAAGCGTTAATATATGTACATACCAAAACAATTAATGCATCAAGTCAGCACAGGCTTAATTAATATATATATATACCTCACCGGACTTTGCAGCAGTTAAGGCTCCCGCCTCCATTCGGTCACCGGAGCCGTGATCATGATCTCCCTCCTCCGCCGTTCAGTCACCGGAGCCGTCATAACCTCCTTCCTCCTCCATTGTTGGATCACCGGAGCCGTCATCCTCTCCTTCCTAACCATTAGTGTCGTTGAGAAACGACAAGGGATCACTTCCGTCGCGGATTATATCCCTCAACAACTCTTCTTGTTCCAAGTCTCTGTCCATAGTTTCTGCAAATATTACAACATGGCAATATACAAACATGAGAAATGGATTAGTGGCAAACATGGACTTAATATCATAACAAGGAATCATATGCATATGAGCAATGGATTAGTGGCAAACATCATGCAAAGTTGACAAGTTTTATAACAGTCAGTTTCAGACGATCGTCGAGGACTACTCCCCCCTCCGCACTAATCATCGAGAGAGTTAGGGGGTGTTCTAATGCGGCACTACACGATATAGGTGAAGGGGGATAACATCCGGGAATGTTTTCTCGAAGTCTGCATTTCCGGACAGATGAACCGGAGGGGGACGGTTAGGGGACATACTAGCGGACTCCTCCCCCAATCATTTCCCGAGAGAGTAGAGAGTTAGGGGACATACTTGCAGACTCCTCCCCCCCTCATTTCCCGAGAGAGTTAGGGGGGACATACTTGCGGAACTCCTCCCCCCTCATTTTCCCGAGAGAGTTAGAGGACTACTTGCGGACTCCTCCCCCCTCATTTTCCCGAGAGAGTTAGGGGGGACATACTTGCGGACTCCTCCCCCCTCATTTTCCCGAGAGGTTTAGGGGACATACTTGCGGACTCCTCCCCCCTCATTTTCCCGAGAGAGTTAGGGGACATACTTGCGGACTCCTCCCCCCTCATTTTCCCGAGAGAGTTAGGGGGGACATACTTGCGGACTCCTCCCCCCTCATTTTCCCGAGAGAGTTAGGGGACATACTTGCAGACTCCTCCCCCCTCATTTTCCTGAGAGAGTTAGGGGACATATTTGCGGACTTCTCCCCCCTCATTTTCACGAAGCATGCCACATCATCGCATAACATGCATGAGAAAAGGCCCACCCCCACTACCACATGTCTCTCAACATCCAAAAATTCTATGAACATAAAAAACTCTATGAACATCAAAAATCCTATATGCATCAATCCATCCATCTATATATATGAAAAAAAAATTAAGAAAAAAAATTCTATGAACATAAAAATTTCTAGGAACATAGAAAAATTCTATACACATCAATCCATCCATCCATATATATACATACATACATCAATCCATCCATCTATATATATGAAAAAAATTAAAGAAAAAAATTCTATAAACCTAAAAATTTCTATGAACATAAATTTTTTTCTATATACATCCATCCATCCATATATACATACATCAATCCATCCATCTATATGAAAAAAATTTAAGAAAACAAAATTCATCCATCCATCTATATGCAGGGCAGGGCGACGGCTAAGCAGCAGGGGAAGGGGCGGCGGCGGCGGTAGCGCGCAGGGCAGGGGCGGCGGCGGCAGCGCAGGGGAAGGGGGGCGGAGCTCACTGGGGTGCCGCGATGAGGAGCATGCGGGCTCGGGGCAGGGCGTCGGCGTCGGGAGGGCGGCACAGGAGCCTGGCGGCGTCGGGGCAGGGCGTCGGCGGCAAGAGGATAATGGGAGGTGGGGGAAAATTTCCTAAGTGTTGGCTTATATAGCCACCCCTTTAGTCCCGATTGGTGGCTTGAACCGGGACGAAAGGCCCCCCTTTCGTCCCGGTTCGAGCACCAATTGGGACTAAAGCTCCTTTTCAGCAGCCGAAAGGGCGGGAACAAAGGGCTTTAGTCTCGGTTGGTGGCTCGAACTGGGACGAAAGGGGGGCCTTTCATCCCGGTTCGAGCCACCAACCGGGACTACCTTTCGTCCCGGTTCGAGCCACCAACCGGGACTAAAGCCCTTTGCTGCCGCATCCACAAGTTTAGTCCCACCTCGCTAGTTGAGAGGGGCTCGGAGTGGTTTATAAGCGTTGCTGCCACTGCCCACTCGAGCTCCTCTCAACTGCAGGCAGTACATGCCTATTTGACGCCCTGTTGGGCCTGCTTGCACTGCAGGCCTGCATCCTGGCCCATTTCTAGGGTTTCTAGTCGTATGCAGGCCGTGGTGGCAAGTAGGTGGGCCTTTTTTTATTTTTTCCATTTGTAATTTTTAGTTATATAATTTTTTAAAAATTTTAATGTTATTTTTTCCATATGTTATTTTTAGTTATATAACTTTAGTTGCATAAATTTTTATATAACTTTAGTTGCATAAATTTTATATAATTTTAGTTGCATAAGTTTTATTTTTTATTAATTCTTTTTAGTTGATTCCTTTTGTTATTAGTGTTTTATAAAAGATTTTTAGTTTTCTATTAAAGTTTGTAACAAAAAATAGTTTATGAAAAATCTTTTTACTATTAAATTTTTTAACAAATAAATACTTTGATAATTTTTGTTAATATTATTTTGATTCTTTTAGTTGATTCTTTTTGCTATTGAAGAATATTATATTTAATTGATTCTTTTTAGTTAATTCTTTTTGCAATTAGAGTTTCATAAAAGCATTTTAGTTCATTCTTTTTGCTATTAGAGTTTTATAAAAGCTTTTTAATTCATTCTTTTTGCTATTAGTTCATTCTTTGAGCTAATTGACCCTGAAATTGAAAAGCAGTACAAATGAACTCTGAAAAGGTTGAAAGTTGGCATGGTATCATCATTTCACCCACATAGCATGTGCTAAAAAGTTGAGAGGGTTACGGCAAAAACTGCATGCACTTCGTGTACAAAATGGACAAGCTCTTTCGAAGTATCAGGGTTTCGGACGAAAACTCATCTGTTTCAAAAGGGATTTCATTTCTTGACATGTAACTGTAGTGATATTCTAGATAAAAGCCATCATCAGAATAGTTTTGGAGAGAAAGTCTTCACTTTTTCTTCGCGTGTGTCCCTTGCTTATTGCGTCGTCACCATGGATAATCTTCATCGTTTACGCTTGACTCAGCCTTCACTTTGAAGGGAGGAATTTCATGAAACTTTTCATAATCTTCAGACATGTCTGTCTTGCCCTCAACTCCCACGATGTCTCTTTTCCCTGAAAGAACTATGTGGCGCTTTGGCTCATCGTATGATGTCTTCGCTTCCTTATCTTTTATTTTTCTCGGTTTGGTAGACATGTCCTTCACATAGAAAACCTGTGCCACATCATTGGCTAGGACGAATGGTTCGTCTGTGTACCCAAGATTGTTGAGATCCACTGTTGTCATTCCGTACTGTGGGTCTACCTGTACCCCGCCTCCTGACAGATTGACCCATTTGCACCGAAACAAAGGGACCTTAAAATCATGTCCATAGTCAAGTTCCCATATGTCCACTATGTAACCATAATATGTGTCCTTTCCCCTGTTGGTTGCTGCATCAAAGAGGACACAACTGTTTTGGTTGGTCCTCTTTTGATCTTGGGCGATCATGTAAAATGTATTCTCATTTATCTCGTACCCTTTGTAAGTCAATACAGTCGAAGATGGTCCCCCGGCCAACGAGTACAACTCATATCCAACAATCTTGTCACCCATGTGATGTGTTTTCAACCAACTGCCGAAAGTCCTGAGGTCTTCACATGTAATCCAATCGTCACACTGCTCCAGGTGTTTGGAGCACAGAATATTCTTATGTTCATTAACATACGGGGTCACCAAGGTAGAATTCTGTAGAACTGTGTAGTGTGCTTGACCCCAAGAATGCCCGTCCCTACATATTATTGAGTCTGCTCCTAGCGTGCCTTTTCCAGTCAGTCTCCCCTCATACCGCAATTGAGGGAGACCAATCGGCTTAAGGTCAGGAATGAAGTCAACACAAAACCCAATGACCTCCTCTATTTGATGGCCCGTGCAGATGCTTCCTTCTGGCCTAGCACGGTTACGAACATATTTCTTTAAGACTCCCATGAACCTCTCAAAGGGGAACATATTGTGTAGAAATACAGGGCCCAGAATGGCAATCTCATCGACTAGATGAACCAGGACGTGCGTCATGATATTAAAGAAGGATGGTGGGAACACCAGCTCGAAACTGACAAGACATTGCACCAAATCATTCTTTAACCTTGGTAGGATTTCTGGATCAATTACCTTCTGAGAGATTGCATTGAGGAATGCACATAGCTTCACAATGGCTAATCGAACATTTTCCGGTAGAAGCCCCCTCAATGCAACCGGAAGCAGTTGCGTCATAATCACGTGGCAGTCATGAGACTTTAGGTTCTGGAACTTTTTCTCTGGGATATTTATTATTCCCTTTATATTGGACGAGAAGCCAGACGGGACCTACATACTGAGCTGGCATTCAAAGAAGATTTCCTTCTCTTCTTTGGTAAGAGCGTAGCTGGCAGGACCTTGATACTGCTTTGGATGCATGCCGTCTTTTTCGTGCACACGTTGCTGGTCCTCCCGTGCCTCCGGTGTATCTTTTGTCTTCCCATACACGCCCAAGAAGCCTAGCAGGTTCATGCAAAGATTCTTCGTCACGTGCATCACGTCGATTGCAGAGCGGACCTCTAGGTCTTTCCAATAGGGTAGGTCCCAAAATATAGATTTCTTCTTCCACATGGGTGCGCGTCCCTCAGCGTCATTCGGAACAGATAGTCCGCCAGGACCCTTTCCAAAGATTACTTGTAAATCATTGACCATATCAAGTATGTGATCACCAGTACAGAGGGCGGGCTTCTTCCGGTGATCTGCCTCACCTTTGAAATGCTTGCCTTTCTTTCGACATTGATGGTTGGTCGGAAGAAATTGACGATGTCCCAGGTACACATTCTTCCTGCATTTGTCCAAATATATACTTTTGGTGTCATCTAAACAGTGCGTGCATGCGTGGTATCCCTTGTTTGTCTGTCCTGAAAGGTTACTGAGAGCAGGCCAATCATTGATGGTTACAAACAGCAATGCATGTAGGTCAAATTCTTGCTGTTTGTGCTCATCCCACACATGTACACCTTTTCCATTCCACAGCTGTAAAAGTTCTTCAACTAATGGCCTTAGGTACACACAATGTCATTGCCGGGTTGCTTAGGGCCTTGGATGAGCACTGGCATCATAATGAACATCCGCTTCATGCACAACCAAGGAGGAAGGTTATAGATACATAGAGTCACAAGCCAGGTGCTATGATTGCTGCTCTGCTCCCCAAAAGGATTAATGCCATCTGCGCTTAAACCAAACCATACGTTCCTTGTGTCACCTGCAAAGTCCCCCCACCTTCTCTCTATTTTTCTCCACTGCGACCCATCAGCGGGTGCTCTCAACTTCTCGTCTTTCTTACGGTCCTCTTTGTGCCATCGCATCAACTTGGCATGCTCTTTGTTTCTGAATAGATGTTTCAACCGTGGTATTATAGGAGCATACCACATCACCTTGGCAGGAACACTCTTCCTGGGGCGCTCACCCTCAACATCACCAGGGTCATCTCGTCTGATCTTATACCGCAATGCACCGCATACTGGGCATGCGTTCAATTCCTCGTACTCACTGCGGCAGAGGATGCAGTCATTAGGGCATGCATGTATCTTCTGCACCTCCAATCCTAGAGGGCATAGAACCTTCTCTTCTTCGTACGTACTGTCGGGCAATTCGTTATCCTTTGGAAGCTTCTTCTTCAATATTTTCAGTAGCTTCCCAAATCCGTTGTCAGATACACCATTGTCTGCCTTCCATTGCAGCAATTCTAGTGTGGTACCGAGATTTGTGTTGTCATCTTCGCAATTTGGGTACAACCCTTTTCTGTGATCCTCTAACATGCGATCGAACTTCAACTTCTCCCTTTCACTTTGGCATTGTCTCTTTGCATCAACAATGACCTAGCGAAGATCATCATCGGGCACATCGTCTGGTTCCTCTTGATCTTCAGCTTCCCCCGTTGTAGTATAACTGTATTCAGGGGGCGGATAGTTGTCATCATCCTCTTCTTCTTCGTTGTCTTCCATCATAACCCCTATTTCTCCGTGCTTGGTCCAAACATTATAGTGTGGCATGAAACCCTTCTCAAGCAGGTGGACGTGAAGGGTTTTCGAGTCAGAGTAATCCTTCGTATTCCCACAGATAGGGCATGGACAATACATAAAACCATTATGCTTGTTTGCCTCAGCCACTTTGAGAAAATTATGCAGGCCCTCAATGTACTCGGAGGTGCGTCTGTCACCGTACATCCATTGCCGGTTCATCTGCGTGCATTATATAATTAAGTGTATCAAAAACCATTACAGAACATCATGAATAGAGAAGTGACAAAATTAATACAAGTTCATCATCACATTAAAACCAAAGTACAGTAGTGATCAAATGTTATTACTGAAAAAATAAATACATAAAGTTCATACATAGTTCTCATTGAACATCATATAGCTCTCTAGAGCATCTAATTAAAACATACATTGAAACTATGTAAAACATTTCAATGCAACAACAAATGCGATTATAATCGCAACTAAGGTAACAATTGATCCAACGGCATAATGATACCAAGCCTCAGTATCAATGGCATATTTTTTAATCTTTCTAATCTTCAAGCGCATTTCATCCATCTTGATCTTGTGATCATCGATGACATCCGCAACATGCAACTCCAATTCCATCTTCTCCTCCTCAATTCTTTTCACTTTTTTCTTCAAGTAATTGTTTTCTTTTTCAACTAAATTTAACCTCTCAACAAGAGGGTTAGTTGGAATTTTCGGTTCACATACCTCCTAGATAAAAACATCTATGTCACGTTGGTCGCCATAATTATAATAAACACTAAATGAAACAAATAGTTATACAAGATAATATACCACATCTGAATCATAGACAGGACGAGGGCCGACGGGGGCGGATACCAAAACCATGGCACTATATAATAACAAACAATAATAAAAGTAAGAAAATTATACAAGTATCTATCTAAATCATACAAGTAAGATTTTTTTTTCTTTTAGAAAGAAGATAAGAACAAGAGGCTCACCACGGTGGTGCGGCGACGAGATCGGCGCGGGCGATCGACGGCGGTGAGGACGGGGACGGGATGGGACGGACCGCAAACCTAGACAAATCTTGAGGAAAATGGAGCTTGGAGGTCGAGCTTGGAGAGGAGAAAGCTTAAGTGTGGCTCGGGCATTTCATCGAACACCTCATGTGCATGCATAGAAGGGAGACAGAGCAGCGCATGCACACACCTCCCACATGGCCAAAAAACAGAGGAGTGAGCGGGCAGGGGCGAGGGTATATATAGGCATCTCTTTAGTCCCGGTTGGTGGCTAGAACCGGGACAGAAGCCTGCTCTTTAGTCCCGGTTCCAGCCACCAACCGGGACTAAAGGGCAGCGCCAGGAGCGAGGCCCTTTGGTCCCGGTTTGTGTCTGGAACCGGGACCAAAGGGGTCAGACGAACCGGGACCAATGGCCCCCGAGGCCCGGCCGGCGCCCTGGCCTCATGAACCGGGACTGATGCACCCATTGGTCCCGGTTCGTAGGAGAAACGGGATTAATGCCCTTTTCTGGCCTGAACCAAAGCCCTGTTTTCTACTAGTGCATCGTCAGTAGCCACCGAGTCCTTCAGGATCTGGCTGCTGCCTTGACTCTTCTTTCGATTGAACAGAAGGTTCAGAGTGTTAACGGGACTGAGTGCGCCATCTTGTCATCCTGCAGACTGATCTTGATGGACTCATGAAGTTCCTGCAATAAAATAGTTTGAAAACTATAATCAAGAGTGACTCATGTATCCTGATGGACAGAGGGGTCACGATCAATGAGTGTGAGCTCCAATATCACAAAAACCATGATAGCAATGAGTATCAATAGTAACTGAAATAACAGTTGTTCCCGCAACATTCAAAGAACTTTTATATTTGAAAATACTAGTTGTAGACTAAAGGTAATGGATAACCTGCCCATCTAGATTTTCAGTTGTAAGATCTTCTATAATAGCTATCAGAGGATGTGTTTCAATTTGATCATAAGGTCTACTAGTTTTCATAACATTTTTATTAGCAGTAGCAGCTACTAAGGTATGTTCTTTAATTCTTACTAGAAAATGTGGTTTCTCAACATACTTAATAGGTTCTACTGGACTAACAACATGAACTTGTAATTCCCTATTAGTAAAATTATTTTCTTTCATAAGCATCCTTAAATGGTTCATTATATTTCTCCCATCTATTCTTGGCTACATTAATATGAGAAGCAAAAGATTTGCAAAAGTTAACTATAATTTCATAATCAAGTCCAAATCTAGCACTAATTTCTTTGAAAATATCAGTTTCAGCAAAAGACTTAATGTAGTCATACTCAAAGTTCGTACCTTGTTCAGTACCTTTGTTGATCTTCAAATTTTCAACATTTGAAGATATATTCTCAATGAGGTTCAAAGCATCAATAACACTTTTATTATTGAAGCAACCACTAGAAGAACTATCAAGTGTTTTTTTTATCATATTGAGGAAGCCTTGCATAGAAATTACTAACAATCATCTTTTTAGAAAGTTCATGATTGGGGCATTTGAGCATTAATGTTTTAAGTCTCCCCCAAGCTTGAGCCATGCTCTCTGCAGTGCGAGGTCAAAAATTATAAATATAATTCCTATCCACATGTACTTGATGAAGAGAATAAAACCTTGAATAAAACTTGGTTTGGATATCATCCCAATTTATTTCATATGGATCATCCAAAGATCGGTACCACTCTAATGCTTTGCCCTCCAAAGATAAAGGGAATAATTTGTTCTGTACTTCATCATGTGGTAAACTTGAAATCTTAAAGAGGCCACGCAATTCTTCAAGCATAAGTAAGTGTTCTTTTGGATGAAAACTGCCGTCACCTGCATAATGGTCAGCTTTCACATATTTAAGTGTACTAATAGGTACTCCCTCCGTCCCAAAATTCTTGTCTTAGATTTGTCTAGATACGGATGTATCTAATACTAAAACGTGACTTGATACGTCCATATCTAGACAAATCTAAGACAAGAATTTTGGGATGGAGGGAGTATTAGATAAACTTCGTTTTCTTTTTCAGAAGGTGGACGTTCCTTTCTAATACTGGTAGGAATGTGGCAAAGGCCTCCCAACAAGTTTTTAGTAACAGAAGAATCCATATCTGACTAAAGCAGTACCCAAAAATAAAAAAGAGCAAGCACAGTAAATGTTTCCCTTACCGATTTCCACTTACCAAGAGCATTACATTCTTCGGCAACGGCATCAGAAAAGATTTTTGATAACCTACAAGTGTAGGTGATCAATTGTAGATCTTTTTGACCAATAGAGTGTTGAACCCAGCGAGGAACAAAAGGAATTGGCTTATGGAAATTATCAAGGAATCACTGTAAAAGCTGCAAGAGTTGTTTTGTTGTTTGTTTGACTAAAAGAGCAAGTGCAAGAATTTAAATAACAAGGAAAGAAAATGAGTGCTGCAAGTGGCCCAATCCTTAATTTTGCTAAGGACAAGCTAGTTGTGTTTCTTATATGGATCAAATCATTCTCGAGGACAGCGGGTATTTCACCATGTTCTTTTCACCTAGTTACATTGACAATAACTTTTATTGCTTTGATAAGTGTTGTGTGGTGGAGCCTACGCTTATGTACTACCGTTCCTTGAACTCATACATACTTATGATTATACCCCCTAGCAAGCATCCGCAAATACTGAGGATAATTAAGATAACATCTAACCATAACATTAAATTCTAGGGTCCCTATTAAGTCCTCATGCAACAGTTAATAAACTTAGGGTACGGTAATATCTGTCACTCCGGCAACCCGTCCAAAATAAACTTATTACATAATGCTCTCCTCTAGGCCCTTATAGGTGAATTTATATGCAGTCGACGTTCGCACATCACCACTAGAGAATTACACCACAACATAATATCAAAACATCAAACTTTATGCAATGTCATATGGTTACTAACAACAGGGTTTCTCCCAAGTCCTCAAGAACGTAGTGGACTACTCACAAGACATTATAATGAACATGATCAGTGGGGTAATGATATGGATAAAAATCTGAACACACAAATCTTTCACCAATAAACCACAAAGTATCAACTACTAAGCATCAATTAACACCAGGAGATGATCTCAGCAGCAGATCTGAGATAATAGTTCATAGATTGAAAAAGGGATGGAAATGGAGATGGTGCTGGTGAAGATGATCCCCACGATGTCTTGACCGTCGATGGCCTCGAAGTCCCCCACCCGGAGGTGTCGAATGCCGGCAGAATCAACCATCTGGGAGAGAATGTGTGCTCTCTATTCCGCCACAAAGGCAGAATAATACAACTTAATTAGGGTAGCGTCGGGGGAGCAATATAAGACCAGGGGCGTCGGAGATGGAGCCTGGGGGCCTTGTGCGCTTCACGCGGTATGGGGACCCGGCCTAGGGCCTGGCCGCATCTGGTGAGGCCGTGTGGGACCCACAGACCTCTCCCTGTCCGGGGTCCAGGCCTTCCGACTTCCTTTCTTGACGAAAATGACTTTTATATTTTTTCTGGAATTTTTCTGGCTCCGGGAAAAATTCTATTCTTCACTTTGGTTTGGGTCCTTCCTGACAGCTTTCCGGCACTTCCCCTCCCTTGTTGCAAACTTGCAAAATAACAAGAGAAAGGGTATAAGATAGGTGATATAATGTGCAAAACATGATTATTACTAAGCAATTTACATAAGAAATAGTGATGCAAAATGGACGTATCACATAGGCACCTCGTACTCGACGGGCACGTTGTCTACCACTGAAAGAATAACGCCAAAAAATCTGAAATAAATGCAGGAAAATACGAGCACCCGTGCCAAGTGTAGGACTTGAACCTGGGTGGGAAGTTTCTACCATAAGGAACCTAACTGAGGGTTTTATTAAAAAAAAGTGTGAATCTTATCGTGTCATCGAGTCAGTACAACATCAAAAAATTCAGACTACTGGCCGGAGGCATGCGCATACCAAAATACACAACAAAGGCCATACCCCATCACAAATATTAGAAAAAGTCCCAACAAAAAGGAAAAATCGCTAAGTTGGTAGATTACGCTGCCATCCACCATAGGTGAACATCTCTCCTGACTCTTTATCCCTTAAAGCATAGCTCAAGTACAAAGTCAATATGTAGGAAAGGCATTCTTCTCTTGTCAAAGACCACATCATTTCTGCATAACATAGCGCCCAACAAAGAGCTATTGCCCCAATCAGGATCTGGAACCTCTCTTTTGTTTCAAGAGAGACGATATGTGAGTGCACCTTTTAGCACCCTCGTAATCATGTCCTTGACTAATGCACACATCGCCATGTATCACATAACGAATGAATGTAGCTCTTCTCTTGTTATTCTTGCTCTCTTCCTCGTATTGCCTGATCTCCTTTCTCCTCTCAGCTTCGATACCATTGCGTCTCACCTCCACGATTCTAGTCACCACCGACGTCATCGAAAATTACCGTTGTAGCCACCTCCTCATGCTACCTCTGGACAACCCTCACATTCCCTCGTTGATGTAGTGCTTCCCCTTCCGGCTACATCGATCCAACGGAATCCTTGACATTGCCGGTCATGTGGCACACAGATGCCGACATTGTGACCCTCGCGACGGTGAACCAATTGTAGATTTCTCTCTTACCTCCCGACACAACGCCTGCTCTGCCACTAGCGCGGTTGCTTGGTGGGGGTTGGGGGCTTTCCAAACGATTTTAGTAACTCTAAATTGACAGGATTAATTCACAACTAATTTAATTGGGGTTTTTGAATAATTGATAACTGACTAGAGGCTTCCAAATTAGTGTTGATGTGATGTGCAACAACATTAGAGCAATGTGTGCCGTTTCATTAGGCAGTTTGACTTGTATAGAAGAAGTGTCGGAGCCAAGAACAGGGCAAGTGGGTACCAAAATTTCACTCGAATACAGTAACTTTGGAGGTGTTATAGCCCTGGTAGGATATCGGCCTTGGCTCCTCCATTATCACAATGAAACCACATAGTACAAGCTAGCTAGCTCCTCTTTCTGCCATGAGGTCATCCACCAGACGGCGCAGATCACGGTGCGAGGAGCCCCCTTCCACCACGGCGGCGCGACACTTGGCGGCGAGGTCCATCGCCCTGCTCCTCGCCATGTCCCCTGGCCCTCTGGGGCGCATGAACGTCGTCAGCGCCCGCGCCACGTCTTGGGCCGGGACTACCTCGTGCTCTTCGTACCTGGTGCTTCGCAGGCCGGTGCCGTGCGGCCACAGCCGCTCGCCGATCCCCAGGACGTCCGTCACCAACCTCTCCGTGATGAACTGCTCGAACACCATCGGCCACGTCAGCACCGGCACGCCCACCGCCACCGCCTCCAGGATAGAGTTCCACCCGCAGTGCGTCACGAACGCGCCCACCGCCGGATGCCCTAGTATAGCCGTCTGTGGAGCCCAGGCTGTGACGAGCAGGCCACCGTCTTTGCCTTTGACGCGGTCATCCCACCCCTCCGGTGGAGTCCACCTCTCCGCCGCCCTCACCACCCACAGGAACGGCTTCCCCGAGGCCTCCAACCCGAGAGCGAGCTCGTCCAGCTGAGCGTCCGAGACGTGGGCCAGGCTACCGAAGCATAGGTACACCACAGAACGGTCTGGCTTCGAGTCGAGCCAGTCAATGCACGGCGGTGACTGTGTATCGCCGGCATGATCCACGGCGGCTGGTGACGATGATGGCAGCGCCAGCGAGAGAGGCCCTAGGAAGTAGGCGCGCTTGGCGTAGCCTTGGCGCGTGTACATGTCGCAGTACTGCTGCTCCAGGCCCGATGAGGTGTTCATGGCGACGCCGAAGCACCGAGCTTGCACGGAGAAGAAGGTGTTGCCGGTGGTGTGGTCTCGGCTCCTCAAGAACTCCGGCAGCTCGGTCCTCGGGATCCGTATGTGAGGGCCCGGGAACCCAGAGACCGTGAGGACGTCGGCGGCGTCATTGTCATCGTCCGCGAGGTGGCGCATGGCGAGCGCCGAGAACACGCCGATGACGCTGAACGCAAAGCACGGCACGTCGAGCTCGTCGGCGATGCGGACGTTCCAGGCGAAGTGCATGTCGGTGAAGATCGCGTCCGGGGACTGCGCCCTGACGAGTGCCTCATGCGCGGGGCGCATCAGGGCGTCGCTCATGGCAGCCGCGTCGATCCGCCGCGAGTCGGCCGGCGCCGCCGCCTTGCCAGGGTTCTCGACGCCCTCCGGGAGGCCGTCCACGGCTGGGAACGGGTACGTGGCTACCTTGACATGCCCGTACCGTCCACGTCGCTCGAGCAAGGATTGAACGACCGGGACGTTCGCCGGCGTGACGGCGACGGTTGCTTCCACGGCGGCGCTGGCGACGGCGAGGTGGATGGCGAGGTCGGTGAAGGGCTCGATGTGGCTGGTGGCGAAGAAGGGGATGAGCAGGACACGCAGCTTCTTCTTGGTGGTAGCAGACGCCATTTGTTTCTTTCAATTCTTACCCACTGCTACTGTAGGCGGCGCGCGTTGTGTGCTTTTGTAGCATCTTGCAACTCTTGTTCGATAAAAGTATGCAAAAAATATGTATGTATATCTTATCACCTACCGATCGATGAGCTAAGAAAAAAAAAACACGATCCGATCTACCCATTGTTTAATTGAACAGTTTTGCTAAGTCTCAGTCGACTAAGACTTCGTTATGTCTCAGTCGATGCTATATTCCTTTGATCTTGCATGGAGATTCGTACTAAAATTTTCTTTTCACCTTTTTCTTTTTCTCCTTACATACTATATCACTTGACTTAGACTTAGTTAAGTCTCAGTCGACTGAGACCTAGACAAACCCTTAATTAATTGGATTTGCTGATACCACAGCATCGTCAGCATGGATATACTAGGGTCATCTGTCCTGTGCATTGTTAACTAGTAATTAAAATACGCAACAGAACAAAGGAGTGCCACTAACTCCTTGAAAAAAACAGAAAAGAACAAACTCCTCACCAGGTCACCATCCATCTACGACTTCTCCCCATGTCTCTTTTGTTTTTGCTACACGGCTCTTCAAATTAAGTCAAGGGAGGGTGTGTTCGGAAGATTTTCTTTTTCACGAAATCCCGAAACTATCATACCCCGAACCCTATTTCCCACTATCTATCTTTTTTGAGGATTTTTTGAATTTTTTCGCAGCCTTAATCCAGCAATCATGATCAGGAGGGGACACATGCATTTCTACGTATATCTCTTTGCATGTTTGTATCAGGAGGGGACGTTCGCCGGCGTGACGGCGACGGTTGCTTCCACGGCGGCGCTGGCGGCGGCGAGGTGGATGGCGAGGTCGGTGACGGGCTCGATGTGGCTGGTGGCGAAGAAGGGGATGAGCAGGACACGCAGCTTCTTCTTGGTGGTAGCAGGCGGAAGTGGATCCTCTAACACGAACAAGACAAGTCACCTAAGCTACAGTGTAAACTAGTGTAAAACAGAGAAGGAAAGTCACGGCACTGTATTTATCTACTGTAGTAGTTACCATGCACAGTTACTGTTGATGTAAATAAGTTTAAAATTAATTTTATTGCACCATAATTTTGTTTGTATGTAATTTTTGTAAATATATACAGTAGATTTGTAATTTGTAAATTAATTCAAGTCATTTTAGCCTTAATCATATGGATGTGAAGGAGGGAAGTTAGAAAATTGTAACCTAGGTGACTTCTCTCCTTCATGTTAGAGGATCCACTTCCGTAGCAGACGCCATTTGTTTCTTTCAATTCATACCTACTGCTAGTGTAGATGGCGCGCGTTGTGTACTTTTGTAGTATCTTGCAACTCTTGTTCGATAAAAGTATGCAAAAAATATGTATGTATATCTTATCACCTACCGATCGATGAGCTAAGAAAAAACAACACGATCTGATCAACCCACTGTTTAATTATTTGGGTTTGTTGATACCACAGCATCGTCCGCATGGATATACTAGGGTCATCTGTCCTGTGCAGTGTTAACAGTACTCCCTCGGTTTCTTTTTACTCTGCATATAAGATTTGTCTGAAGTCAAACTAAGTAAAGTTTGACAAATTTTATTTGAAAACATATCAGCATTCACAATACGAAATCAATATCATTAGATGCATCATGAAATTAGCTTTCATATTGTATAACTTTAGTACTGTATAATTTCATATATTTTTAATCTAAATTTGGTCAAACTTTATGTAGTTTGACTTCAAGCAAATCTTATACGCGGAGTAAAAAGGAATGGAGGGGGTAATTAAAATTCGCAACAGAACAAAGAAGTGCTGATTTAAGAACAAACTAACTCCTTGAAAAAAACAGAAAAGAGCAAAACTCCTCACCAGGTCACCATCCATCTACGACTTCTCGCCATGTCTCTTTGTTTTTGCTACACGGCTCTGCAAATTAAGTCAAGGGAGGGTGTGTTTGGAAGATTTTTTTTTCTTCACGAAATCCCAAAACTCTCATCTGGGATTCAAAAATAACAAATCTAGCACCCTGTCGTTACCGCCCGCAACGAAAACATGGACGAATCATACTTTTCGTTGCCGGCCAACACGAAGACCTACCTCTTCGTTGCTTGCGCAGACGAAAACTACCTGTCATTGCCGCCCACAACGAAAAGTACTTGTCATTGCTGCCTGCACCAAAAAGTCCTTGGAGGACCTGCATATCGTTGCCGGTAGCAACGATTGCCCCATGTCATTGCCGCTAGCAATGATATGCCTGTTTTTATTTTTCCATCCCCTTCTCCCGCCCTTCTTCGTTCCCGCTTGCGTCTTCCGCTCCTATTTTTTCTGCCATCTCTCTCCCGCCCTTTTTCTTCCCGCTATATCCCTCTCCCGCCTTTTTTCTTCTCGCCATCTCACTCCCGCCCTTTTTGTACCCGCCATCTCCCTCTCCCGCTTTTTTTCTTCCTGCCATCTCCCTCTCCCTCCTTTTTCCTTCCCGCTCATTGTTTTCCCGCCTTTTCTCTTGCATCGCCCATCCTATAAAACCCCACACCCGTATGTTGTGTTGCATCGGTGTGGTAGCTGGCTAGCTCAGTATATTATTACAAACATGTCTGCCGATCCTTCTGCTCATGGTTTTACTCTTATGATGTCTCATTGGGTTTTGAAAGGTGCTATAAGAATGAAGATGGGTAACAGCAGTAGGGGGGTTCTAACAGTTCCTTTCGACAAATTAATGAGTACAGAGAGCCACCTAATCGAGTTGGGTAAGTATTTTCCCGGAAATGGGCCCCTGGAAAGGAACCCAGAGCAAATACGACACTAACTTCTGAGGTTGCGTGGAAGGTGGAACAGGGTGGTTGAACTCAAAGAAATGGCTGCACGCCTTCATAGGTTACCAAACCCACCGAAGGAATATGCCTACCACATTATGGTAATTGATATTACAGATTCCATTTAGTTAGAAGGTAGTGTCATAGTTATAATTTTTGGTCTTATTACTATTTTTAATGTGTAGTGGTACCCTCAGGACGCAGAGTTGCTGAACAAAGAGATCCATAACTTCGGGTGGATGAACATACTATGGCGTGGATCATCCATGGGTGGTGCACCATCGAAGGGTGGCGCGAGCTCTAAGAGCACTATATCAGGGCAAAGTGTTGCATCATCGAAGGGTAGTGCAAGCTCTAAGAAATGGTATGACGACGATGATGACTTTATGACCAAGCACGAGTGCAGGTCACATTCAAGGGTGGTGCATTATCGAAGGATGGTGCAAGCTCTAAGAGCACTAGATCAGGTACGAGTGTTGCATCATCGAAGGGTGCCGATGGTGATTATGATTCGGCTGATGAGTTTATGCTAGGGAAACTAGTGCAAGTCACATTTGGACGCAATCGTAAAGATCTTATGCGAAACCATGTTAGCGAGAATAGTGATGATGACTTCATGTCGGACGCACGCACCTAGAACACTCGATCATCTTTGATACCAATTTTTTTTCAGATTTTGTAGATTATTTTTCTATTTTTTTAGTTTACTGTTCATGCGGGAGTAGATGAGCTAGGGATCATCTTGGAATCACCGGAACTAGGAGAACTACTTTGAAGATCTTCAATTTGACTTTGAGTTTTACCATGAATATTTACTGTTCATGTTTGTTTCAATTTATATAGTTCAATGTACTTTCTTTAGTAAATAAAAAAAATCCGATCATATAGTGAAAAAAATCTTACTGTGCCACCACTGTCATAGCACGCTATTTTTTTCCTTGCAAAAAATTGATAGAAATTTGAAAATTTTCATGTATTTTTGTACTGACTATTAAAGAAAAATCGTGTATCTAAAAAATAGATGTTTATGTATTTCAGAATAAATGTCGATGTATTTGTAAACAAATGATCAAGACTTTTAAATGAAGTATTCCTGTAACTCAGGAAAAATGATCATGTATTTACCGCAAAAAAGCTTAGAAAATAAGTAAATAACCAAAGAGAAGGAAATGTACATGCAAGGGTGGTCGGTGCATGAATTTAGAGTTCAGATTATTATATCTACGTAAAAAATTCTCAAAAAGTGATAGATGTCCATCATGTTATAACATGAATACCCTATGAAATTTTGTGCAAAAATATAATCAAATTTGTCCTGTACAAAAAAATGTTCAGCTTATTTTTTTGAACAGTGTAAGAACAACCACTTCTCTCTTTTTTAAAGAACGACCACCCACGTGTCACACGTAGTAGTGCTTGGCACGCGCAGAGATCGACTTTGTTTTGTTGTCGCTGGGAGAAAAACACGACGCGGTCACGTCGAGCATACACACACGCGTGCCCCGGTCTACTCTACACTACAGAGCAAGCTAGGTAAAGTCCTCTAAACATGCTACCGACCAACTAAGAACTGAAACAAAAACTGATGCAGTTAGCTTGGCGTCAGGTGTGCAACAGCTAACAGACTTTGCTTTGGTCTGGTGTCGATCCATCTCAGCAGCAAGCTAGCAATGCCCACGCACACGCACACCCTCGTCGCCGTCGCGGTGCTCCTTGCCGTTTGCGCCGACCCGGCGGCGCTCGCACAGACGGTGCAGGTCTGGTCCTCCTGCTCGCCGGTGAACTACACTGCAGGGAGCGCCTACGGGGCCAGCCTCCGCGGCGTGCTCAGGGACGTGGTGGCCGCCGCCGGCCACTCCCGCGACGGCTACGCTACGGTGGTCCACCCACCGGTGCCGTACGGGCTGGCCGTGTGCTACGCGGACGCGGGCCCGCCGGAGGTGTGCCGGCTGTGCCTGCGCATGGCGGCTGGGAACGTGACGCTGGCGTGCCCGGGCGCCGCGGCCGCCGCCATGATGTACAGCAACTGCCTGCTCCGGTATGGCGACCCGTCGGGCGCGGGCGCCCTGGCGTCGCCCGACACGGAGCAGAGGTTCTCCTTCTACAACAGCAACATGACCAGCGCCGGCGACGCCGACCGGTACGGCACCGCGCTCATGCGGCTCATGTACCGCCTCGCGCCCGCCGCCGCTGCCGCCGGCCCGCCGCTCACCGCGTTCGGGCAGACAAACATCACCGGCGACGAGAGCCTGTACGGGTTCGTGCAGTGCGTGGCGGACCTTTCCCCGGATGGCTGCCACCGCTGCCTCCTGAGCCTCGCCGCGTCATTGCCCATGTAAGGCATCCATCGGTTCATTCATCCACGTAGGTAGGTGCCGGCCGGCGACCGACACGACGACGGACATGCAAGCATGCTGGTGATGCTTGTCTCCATCCATGTAGGACGAAAGGAGGGCGGGCCTACTCGCTGACGTGCTACACGAGGTTCGAGGTGGTGCCCTTCTACATGCCGCCCAACACGACGAGGATCCTCGTGGTGCCGCCGCCACCGCCAGCCTCCTGGACGTCGTCGTCGTCGTCGTCGTCTTCTTCTTCATCCATAGGTGAGTTCCTACGTACCTGCTTGTTGGTGAGAAAGCAAGCGACATGGTCTCGGTCTGGTCTTAGCTATGCGTATCGAGTGCCATCTTTAATAGTAGTATAAATGAAACCGCGCGGCTTGACTAGCTTGACTAACGGCCTTTGTCAACGCCGCAGGTAGGGTGGAGAAGCAGAATTAATGTAGAATTGAGATTTATTATTAAGTACGTATTAGTTATCTCTAAACTAGTACAATGTAGAATTGAGATGTACGATGGAGTACTATCATAGCATTCAGTTTGTCTGAGAATCGTAATTAACCATGAGTTTTCTGGTTGCAGCCGCCAAGCGTAACAAGTTGCGGGCAAGTGGGGCACAAACAGCTGGTATCGATCTCTTCATAAAAAAAAACCTCCTAATAATAAAAAACTTACTCTAGATTGCACTATTCATTGCTGTGAATTGTAATATACTTAATCTTGATATCGAACATGACATGAACTCGCTCTCTCTCATAGCTACTTTTTCCCAATGGCTTACAAATTAAGTTCATTAATTGAATGAACATGAAATTGATGCTACCCTTATATAATATATTTTTTTATAATTTTACAGAATAGTGTATATATATATATATATAGGACGACCATTTGGGACACCTAGGTGCCTGGGCACCTTGCCTAGAAACCGTCGGATTACGCTGAGATGTGTGCATTTGTACTAGTACTATAACGTCTGGTTAGGAAAGAATTATTGATAATTATTGCTTGATATGGGCACTAAATGCCCACATTAAAATGGAAAGAGAGAATGAACAATTAATGGTCACATGCATGGTTTGTGTGTACAAGATCTTAGGTATATATACATATCCAAAGAAAGAGTATATCATTATTAGGTATGTCCCCATTAAAACTATATTATTTTTACATATGTCTTCAAGGCATATACATGTACTAAAAATGAGTGTGTGCATACAATATCTTAGGTATAATACATACCCTATATCTTAGGTATATGTAAATTATACATTTTTTGGGTATATCTCTAGTATCAATTACAGGTATGTCTCAAAAGAATATACGTGTATTAAAAATAGTGTACGTTTTCCAAGTATGTACCGTCCAAAGTATATCAATTTTGTTTATATCTACGAAGTATGTGTATATTGAAAGAGGGTATGCGGGTATGATATCTTAGGTCGACATACGCACGGGAAAAATCGTGTGTGGGTATTGGCATTCAATGTGCATTTCTAAAACTAAAAAGAATCGTGTGTGGGTATATGTACGCACGAAAAAATCATCTGTCGGTATCAGCATGCATCATATTTTAGTAAAATAATGATTAGGATCACATTTTATATTATTTGGTCACCTTAATTTGTATAGAAATATTAGGCGTTAAAAAGTGTGACCCGGCCTTATTTAAAAAAAATACTAGATACCTTAAAAAGTAAAACTTTGGAAAAATGCAAAAGAACGTCCTAATTATACATGCAAACCTTTTGGACGGCATTTCATATTATTTGATCGTATCAGATACCTTAAAAATGAGAGCGTACATACATACCCTCTTTGTTTGGAAAGAAATCATTGCTAGGAAATCAATAGTGTATTTGTTTTTTGGAAAGCAATCAATGACGGTTGATGGCTGTAGTGCATGCAAAGAACATTTGGAAAGTCATTTTTCGTTGATTATACATCATGCACTACGAATATGAGTTGCCATATAATGGGCCTAGGAGCCCAAGCACCTAGGTGCCCCAAACAATTTACCTATATGATGTATAATCAACGAAAAATGACTTTCCAAATATATATATATATATAGATATATATATATATATTAATTGTGTGCAGTTTACTAAAAAATCAATTACCCATTTTTCCCAGTTTCGACCGGTGCAGCCGTTGTTTTGGTCATGGCGTGCGTCATTATTGCTATGAAGATTCGCAGGAGTGGAAGATTTCCATTCCAATCATTGATAGGAAAGCACTACAACAACCGTAGGGACAACATCGAAGAACTATTGGGCAACTACGGCTCACTGGCTCCCAAGAGGTACACATTCTCACACCTCAAGAAAATAACGAAATCTTTTGGTGAGAAGCTAGGAGCAGGTGGCTATGGCATGGTATACAAGGGCACCCTACCCGATGGCCACCATGTCGCCGTCAAGTTCCTTCATGACATGACCGGAAACAGAGAGGAATTTGTAAATGAGGCCATCAGCATCAGAAGGACATCCCATGTCAATGTCGTCACTCTGCTCGGTTTTTGTTTGGAGGGATCAAAGAGAGCTCTCATCTATGATTACATGCCTAATGGGTCACTGGACAGGTTCATCTATGCTGAGAATTCAAAACAGACTCTTGGATGGGACAAACTATACGAGATCGCAATGGGCATCGCGAGAGGTCTGGAGTATCTTCACCGAGGGTGCAACACGCGAATCATACATTTCGACATCAAGCCCCAAAACATCCTCCTAGACCAGGATTTTGTCCCGAAGATCGCCGATTTCGGGTTGGCGAAGCTTTGCAACCCCAAGGAGAGCTACCTACTGTCGATGGCCGGCTTGCGGGGCACGGTCGGGTTCATCGCGCCGGAGGTCTTCTCTAGGCGGTTCGGGGTTGTTTCGACAAAGTCTGACGTGTACAGCTTCGGGATGGTGCTCCTGGAGATGGTCGGAGGAAGGAGGAACTTGCGAGCAAGCATGGAGAGGGAAAGCGAGGTGTATTTCCCGGATTGGGTTCACAACCATCTGGCAGAATTTGGGAGCTTGCAACCATTTGACTTGGGATCAGGCGAAACAGAAGATATCGCAAAGAAGATGGCCTCCGTCGGGTTGTGGTGCATACAAATATCGCCATCATCTCGCCCAACGATGAGCAAGGTTTTAGAAATGTTTGACAAAAGTGCTGATCAAGTCGAGATACCACCAAAGCAATTCCTCTACTCACCTATACAGTGAGTTTTCGACCACTCTCTTTTAATATTGAAATATACTTTTTACAAACTAATCAAGTGTCATTGTGCTTTTACATCTCATTAATTTACATTAGTTGTTGACTCGTTCTCCGATTCCACGCACACAGGGATGACGCAGATGAACTACAGAACTAGTGGAATTCCTAGGTATGATTCTTGGAGGTAAATTAGAGGAAGCGAAGCGATAAATCGATGATGTGCGAAACAATGTCCATGGCATCATTCCATTTGTGTCATCTTGTAATGTGGTTTGACTTGTAGAAAAGTGAAAAATAAGCTTATTTTCTGGCGGGCAGGTGTAGATGCTATTCGCTCGCGCTCAAGATGGAGCTTAATCGGCTAGTGCTGAATTAATCAATTTGAGATGTGATTCGATCACAGTTACAACGCAGGCAAATGATGATTCAATTACTCAGGCCAGCATATGTTATATATCCTTCTCACTGGGGATGGCATACTTTTCGAGTACACATGTCATCTTCCAAAGACTTAGACCACAACCAAACCATATTACCACAACCCGTAGAAAAAAACTACAACTGCGTGAATTAAATATAAATCACGAGACAAACACGCTCCGCCATGCCAGTTGACTTCTCTAGCACCCGCGCTTACTCCCCGTCTGGCTTGTGTATCCGGATGCCGCTCAAGATATCTATACCTATTATTAAAAGGAGAAACGCTTCTATCTTCCAAATTTTCGTCCGTCGGTAAGTCTCAAAATTTTCATCCTTCCATTAGAAATTTTTGTATAGATTTTCGTCCTTCCCATCGATCCGTCGGCCGCATGGGCCTCAGCCCACCCACTTGGTGGCCCAGGCAAAGTATGCAGTCCCGGGAGCCAAAAATATAGGCTATTGGGAATCAAACTCCCAACCTCCCGTTCAATTTCGAGCGCGCGTGCAGATTTGGTTAAGAAAATAGGCTCGTATGTATTACGTTGTCCCACCTCGCTCCCTTACACAAAATCCCATCAACTTATATACGTCTACTAGTTGATATCAATAAGCAGCCTAGAAAACCGGTAAGGAGTGGATCTGCCTCTCATAGGGAGAAAATTGTGGGATTAATGGGAGAGAGAGAGGCCGGGAGAAAATTGTGGGATTGATGGGAGAGAATAATCGGAGAGAGGGAGAGAGGCCGGGAAAAAATTGTGGGATTGATGGGAGAGAATTAATCAGAGAGATAAAGGCTGGGAGAAAACTATGGAATTAATGGGAGAGAGAGACCGGATTAAACCGGCTCATGTTGCAAGCGTCCACGCCCCTATTTGTTGGCTAATTGATCGTGCTCATGCACGCACCACGGCTAAACGGGAATCTTGAAAACAAGGCAAGCCGTGTTTACAGATTTGGAAAGTCTCAAGAAAAGACGTTGCCAGGTTGGAGTTCCGAAATAATTCAATCTGTAACTTGCATGTGTTTGGAAGTATCAAGAAAAAAACTTGTTTGTTTGGTGTTGGATTGGATTTGGTACTGTTTGTGTCCTTCACGGACTGGTATCGACGTTGTCATAAACCACCGGTCATAGAGTCTTGCATAATAAACAATCTTGGACTAATATATATACACCGGTTAGCACACACACATGACAATATGCGATTGCATAATAAACCACCGGCACCAAAACACATATATTTAGAAGTCATGGTCATAGAGTCTGATCTCAATGGAGTTGTTGTTATGGACAAGAAAGAAGATGCCATGCTTAACGTCCCTGAAGGTGGACACGCTGGAGGTGGTATGGAGGAACAATTGCATCTAAGTAAATTTACTTCAACTAAAGTGTTGCGTGTAGGACATTTTTATTGTCTGATTTTAGTAACCCATTGGGATGGTTAATATGCTAGTGTGATATGCTTCGTCACTATGCATCTATGATCCGATCTTCAATGCCATACTGAAGTCGGACTAAAAATGTTGTGTGTATACTAGTGCCCTTACTTCAATATCATTTTTTTTGTTTCCTAAATTGCATCCAGGAAAAACATGACACTCTACCAACACATCCGCCGACATTGGTTGACTCATTCATGATTATTTCAAACTTTGTTTAAGGATACCACACTACAAAAAATATTATATTATATAAACAAAATAATATAGTAGACAAACGTACCTTACTTTATTAAAATAGCTTGGGTAATTACGACAATTGCAATATCCTACCACCATGATTATAATATGAGCACTATCTTGGTTTAAGGCAGTAATGTAAAAACACTTATGCCAAAATAATGGATGCGAAGAGGAAGTTAGTACATCTATGCGACAAAGACTTCACAGTTAGCATCACAACAAAAGCATATATGCATGGACGGTCCACGAAGTATACAACATTTTTATTGTCTTATGTAATCACTCTTATGTATTTCTTCTCACTCTTTTGCTTCTTTACACTCTTCATGTCTAGAACAAAACAATTTTTTTTTGCGGGAGTACAACAAAACTAACCAGCCGCTTCATTTGATTTTGTGTATTATTGACATAGGTGTTGATGCTAAATTTTTCCCCGTTGCAACGCACGAGCATGATTCCTAGTAACTACCAAATGCATTCGTCTGCTTGTGTGGGTGAGCTGCCGATGAGCGCCGGAGAGAACTTCGTCACCACCGCCACGCCCACTACTGTCTCGAGAGACGGGTGAGATGGATGGAGTTGATTGTCGCTTGGGTAATTCAGTCCTTGGTATATAGGCGCCAAATTGCACTCACTAGCTTTTGAGAAACAAAATCTTCAGACTGGTGTGGTCGTCTCAAACAGTAAGATTCGCATGTATGTATGTATGTATGTATGTATACCTGCTCTGTCAACCTCTTCAAAGTCAATAATCTTACTCATGTTTAGTTAACTTTGTTATGAGAGAGAGAGAGCTGGTGTTATGCTTATTCGAACAATTGACCGGGTTAAAGATTAACTTCCACAAGAGCGAATTGTTCTGTTTTGGAAGAGCTAATGATGACCAAGATGCGTACAAACAATTGTTCGGATGTGAATTGGGGGCTTTACCTTTCACGTATTTAGGTATACCAATTCACCATCGTAAGCTGACCAACAGAGAATGGAAGTGTATTGAGGATCAATTTGAGAAGAAACTGAGCTGCTGGAAAGGCAAGCTGATGTCATACGGAGGCCGACTAATTCTTATTAAGTCGGTCCTCACGAGTATGCCCATGTTTCTCCTTTCCTTTTTTGAGGTTCCTGTGGGAGTCCGGAAGAGGCTAGACCTTTATCGATCTCGCTTCTTCTGGCAGAGTGATGAGCTAAAACGAAAGTACAGACTTGCTAAATGGGATATAATCTGTAGGCCGAAAGACCAAGGGGGTCTAGGTATTGAAAACCTGGAGGTGAAGAACAGATGTCTTCTTAGCAAGTGGCTGTTTAAGCTTTCTGTCGAGACGGAGGCCACTTGGGCTCAGATCTTACGTAACAAGTACCTCCACTCTAGAACCTTGTCCCAGGTGACAGTGAGGCCGATTGACTCGCCTTTTTGGAAAGGATTGATGAGAGTTAAATCACTCTTCTTCAATAGGACAAGATTCATAGTTGGAAACTGTACCGCTACAAGATTCTGGGAGGATACATGGCTAGGGGAGACGCCCCTAGCAATCCAATATCCTTCTCTGTATAGAATTGTTCAGCGTAGAGACGCTTACGTTGCAACAGTACTGCAGTCTACTCTGCTCAACATTCAATTCAGGAGGACGCTAGTAGGAAGCCGTTGGGAAGCCTGGCTCAATCTTGTGAGAAGATTGATGGATGTTCAGTTGTCTCAACAGCCCGATAAGTTGTGCTGGAAACTAACTAAGAATGGAGAGTTTTTGGTTAAATCCATGTACTTGGATGTTATCAACTCTAGCACGATTCCCCGATCGAAACATGTTTGGAAAGTCAAAGTACCTTTGAAAATCAAAGTGTTTATGTGGTTTGTACATAAACAAGTTATCTTAACCAAGGACAATTTGGCAAAACGCAATTGGACAGGTTCTACGAGATGTAGCTTTTGTGACCAACATGAATCAATCAAACACCTCTTTCTTGATTGCCCCCTGGCAAAAATTATGTGGCGGACGGTTCACATAGCATTTAACATTACTCCTCCGAATTCCATCACCATGTTATTTGGGACGTGGCTTGATGGGATAGATTTTGACACAGCGAGACACATTCGTGTAGGAGTATGTGCTTTATTATGGGCAGTTTGGAACTGCAGAAATGATTTGGTCTTTAACAGAACAACAAATATTCATCTTTTGCAGGTTATCTTCCGAGCCACTGCGTTGATCCGTATGTGGTCGCTACTCACTCCGACGGAGGCCAAGGAGCATTTGGTTACTGGATCTACCCGATGGGAGATGGTAGCACGGGATATTTTCAACCGGTTTGGATGACGGTCATGTAATAGGATAGGCATTTAGTGTTCCTATCTTTTTATGCCAGCCGGTTGTGGCTTTTCTATTACTGTTGTGCTCTTCGTGAGCCTTTTTTTTGGTTTTTGTTCGAGACATGGAGACTTGTGTTGGACCTTTTGCTTATTAATAATCATGGCCGTATGCATCGTTCTGATGCAGAGGCTGGGGCGAACCCCCCTTTTCGAAAAAAATGAGAGAGAGAGAGCGAGGGAGAAGGGTGCAGATACATTCAGTCAGATAAACTTGTCTGGCTTGTTGCTAGCTCTGGTATCTTTACTATCAAATACTTTTATTTGCAATTTGGCTATGCAAAACTATGGGGTATGTGGTTCCCTATAGGTTTTTGTGAAAAATTAAATTACCTCTTCGTATTAAAACCTATATTTATTTATGACTTGTGTGCTAAAAAAGAGTATATAGCTGCCTAGTGATGTTTTACTTTCAAGAGGGGGCAAAAGTGAGTTTGTTATGTGGAGCTTAATTATAAGACAATCAATCACTTGTTCTTTGCTTTCTCCTTGCTAGATACTACTATATATGGAACTAGTAGTGTGACCCACGCATTTGCGCGGCTAGATTTGATACTCACTCTATTCATATGTATAGGGCCTAATACGTATTTCGAGATTTACGTTGACCACCAATAAGGTCAATAATATATTAGATGTATGCTATAAAAATTATGCTATTGGAAGCTCCTTTCAAATACAAACACGACGGTATACTTTTTATAACACACACGTCATATATTATTGGTCTCAGTGATGGTCAAAGTAAATTTCGAAATACGTACTAGACCCTATATATATGGATGGAGGGAGTATATATTATTCGTTGTTGCATTAATATTGGTATAAATAATATGAACAATATTTACATCTTGAGAAAATATGATTAGACTTTGGTACACATCCTTTTCTTTTTTGTATTAAGTTGTGGCAAATACGTTGATGTGTGATAGTGAAGAACAAAAAGCATCATGGTATATGTCCCATAATGCAAAACCATTATCTCTGATACTATTCTCCAGCTTTCCCTATTCTTGTCCTTCTCATCCCTTGATTTTGTTCACAAATACTTTTTTGGGGTTTTTAGAGAAAATCTAAACATTTATGGCTTATACTTGAATCTTGTCCATTCCCCTGCCTCAACAACTTTTTATTAATGCCATATCCTACCTATATGCTCAACGTCTTCTCATTTTACAGAGGATGGCTGTGGACTTGTAAAACTTTTGTACTATGTAAATGCCATTATATCATGTCAACTTGTAAAACTTTTGTACTATCGGTACTGCAATGAATGATATGTTGCCTTTGTACCTTTGTATTACAGTGTTTCATGTAAATATCATTAGCAGGGGTGGGTGTCTAATGGGAAAAATATTGATCCCTGACATACACAATGGAGGCGGTTATACGTACGAAACCGCTTGCGGTGTTGACGAAATTGGAGGCGGTTCTAGAAACCGCCTCCGGCTTATTGAGTATTAGTGACGCAGGCTTTGACGCGGAATCGGCAACCGCCACCGGGCCATGTTCAAAAACCACCTTCAAAGCCCGATTTTGTACTAGTGTCCCTTGACGTCGTGGGTGCCCTTTCTAGATGTTGATATATTTTTTATATATACTTGATCAAACATAAACATAAAGATGTTTGACTTAGGACAAACTCAGAATTTCAAGTATTTTGGAACCCAACACATATATACATATTGATCAAACCAATTTGCCTACAAAAATTATTATTGATTATTTGGGAAATTCATATGAAATTGGTAAATATCGAAATCAGTTTGCTATATTTTCTTTTTTATCTGAATTTTATATGTGTAATAGAGTTATATGTTTTATCTGTCTAATAATTCATTATTTTTGTATTCATTGTATTCTTTTAATCTAGACAAATGCGGAGAAAACGAAAAAGAGAGTCACGTTTATTAATTTGCCGGCATCGTCCTATGATGTGACATGTGCAAGCAACACTCAGCTTAATTCTGATAGGAAGGGAACGCGTTGGTATGAAACCTCATGGAAGCGGAGTCGTCTCTCTTCTACTAATCACTCTCACGGTTGTCACTAACCGGAGCACTGTGGAGCTTAATTATTATTTTCATTATTATTGCCTATTTGCGAAATTCATATGAAATAGGTAAATATGAAAATCAGTTTGCTATATTTTCTTTTCATTTGAATTTTATATTGTAATAGATTTTTATGTTTTATCTATTTAATAATTCATTATATTTGTATTGAATGTATGAACACGTCAGCTTAATTCTGATACGAAAGGATTACTATTATTTTGCGTTGGTATGAAACCTGACGCGTCCTGTCTAATCACTCACTGTTGTCATTAAACCGGAGCACTGTGGTGGTGACTTATCACTTGACTTGTGTTTTTATGGCGAAAGCTCCGTGTCTTGTGGGCAAATAGTGGTGTGCAGATACACGTAGCCATCAGCGACGAGCGGTCAGAGCTGGAATTAATGGGTGGTCCTGCCCTTGTTCTTTAAATATCTAGCAGCGCCGCAGCAAACAAACGCACAACAACCACCGTGGAATCCACCGTGTGCTTGTCAACCAAACAACAAACCAATTAACTAAAAGCAAGGGAGCCATGGATCTTGTAACGGGCGCCATGGACTCCCTACTCCCCAAGCTGCTCGGGCTCCTCAAAGGCGAGTGCAAGCTCAAGAAGGACGTCAAGGAAGGCGTCAAGTCACTCGAGACGGAGATGAAGAGGATGCACGCTGCCCTCCGCGAGGTGGCGGAGGTGCCGCGGGACCAACTCGACGAGCAGTTCAAGCTCTGGGCAGGGGAGGTGAGGGAGCTCTCCTTCAACATAGAGGACGTCGTCGACAAGTTCCTGATGCGTGTCGATGACGGCTCTGAGCCCGCCGCCAATTCAGACATGCTCACACGGCTCAAGGAGAAAATGACTGGCCTGTTTACCAGGGGGAAGGCTTGCCATGAGATCGCCAATGCGATCAAGGAGATCAATAAGCAAGTCCAAGAGGTTGCAAACAGGCGCGCTAGGTACACTATCGACGGTATTATCGCTAAGCCTGCAACTGCGACGTCCATCGATCCTCGCCTCCGAGCTCTGTACACGGAAGTGACAGAGCTCGTTGGCATTGTAGGGAAAAGGGATCAAGAGCTAATGAAGTTGCTCTCAGAGGGAGACAACGTGTCCAAGAAAAAATTGAAGATTATCTCTGTTGTCGGATTTGGAGGATTGGGCAAGACCACTCTTGTCAAAACGGTGTATGACAAGATCAAAGGAGATTTTGCGTACAAGGCTTTTGTTCCCGTCGGTCGAAATGCCGCCGCGAAGAAGGTTTTCAGAGACATCCTCCTTGATATTGGCATGTATCCAAGTCAGTTAACCATGTTGGATGAAAAACAGCTCATCGACAAACTTCGGCAAATACTCGAGAACAAGAGGTACGTGTAATTCATCTGGCACTCACTTAATTAATGACGGCAACCAGATTATGTTAAAAATATATTTTACTATGGTACTTGTGCAATAATGTGTAAATGATGGTCTTAAAATTGAAGATTTTAGAGTAACTTTCACTTTTCACTTCTTAATTGTTACCTTGTGATAGCTTTTCTTTATTGTATTTAAACTGAAAAGCTAGATTCACTTGTTAGGATGTCCTGGCAGCTCACTGGGTAGATAACTACACCTAAGCATTAGGGGCATACTAAATTTTGTCGAATTCCTTGAGATTTCATCAAATTAAGTCTAATTCTATTAAATTATCGTCAATTCTGCCGGACAAGTGCTGCTAGCTACAACATACTGCTACTGCACCATGTCAGATACACCCCTAACTAATACGGGCCTGACACAAGGATCTATCTTGCCAGTTTGCGTCAAATAATAAAATGGGATAAAAACCATCCCACGATCACAACTAAGTGGTAGTGTGTCAAGACTGTAAAAGTAGGGTACAAAATCTAAGATATAACAAAGGCGGGCGCTGGAATGAGATGTTCTACATGCTGACACAAGAACGTGATTAAAGCTACAGGCAAACGTGGCAACATATGGTTGGAAATTAGGGAGAAGGGAACAGTGAAAATCAGGAGGTAGGGGGGGGGGGGGGGGGGATTGGTGGGAAGAGGAGTCCGTAGGTATAATTTGAGCAGTATTGCTGACACAAAATAGCATCATTTAGAGGAGTCTGTTTTACTACTACTGGGTGTAGTTACACCCATGTGCATTTAATACAAATGTGAAGTATCTGGCGTAAATGTAAGTATGTAGCGGTCATATGGGGAATTATATAAGACAACCAAGGTATTATACAATTTTTCGATGGCACGTGCAGTTTTTTCACATACTCTCTTTTTATGTCAAAATATAAAGGTGTTAGAAATAGTATGTGAACATACTCGGAATGATAAAGTATTTTGCGTACTATCCCATGGTAGTATATGAGACGTGGGCTATTATTTGTGGTAGTTACGCACACGTGTATTTCATACAATCTAGGGATTATATATCACTGATAACTGGTAGGTTATTTATATATGTAAGTTAATCCTTATTTTTCATCAATTCTATTATTTAGAAGAACAATACAATAATCTAAACCTCGTTGTTGTTTGATAAGAAAGTTTGTAACTGTGTGTATTAATCGGGTATGATATACTACGACCATACTTGGGGTGTCCATGTTTTATCTCTCGTAGATTTTATCATAGTTGTCATATTCGAAGATATGTACTTTTTTAACCGTGAAAGGCAGGCACTATGTCCATTCATATAGATAGATAGAAAATGTATAACTAAATGGACTATGACCGAAACATGACCGTTAATCCAGAAATTTGCATGTCCCTTTTTTTGTCCCTTGCATCTTCGTCATCCTTAATTGTTTCTTCCAGAATCTTATCTCCGCTTAATAATGTTAGATTTTCTTTAACTCTCCCCTTTTAGAGCATGGCTAATAATATAGCCTAAAGCTGGCTATATATGATTGCCATGTCATCAAGATGTAGCATTATTAATCACTCATATAGCAGGGTTGACTATAAGGTTGGCTATTAGGTTAGTCATCATTTTTACTTTCTCTCTTTCTCTTTCTTCTGTATTTATTCTTTTTGCCTAGGAGCACGTGTAGAGGTTGGATCTTGCATGAAAGTCCACTTCTTCCATTTCTTCTTGTCTCTCTCCTCCACATAGGCAAAAGTGCCATGTAAGAAGGCTAATAGACCCTTATTATACTTGCTCTTAGGCTTACCATGTGTATATGCATTCCATTACTGATCTCATAATTGATATAGGTACCTCATTGTAATTGATGATATATGGGATGAAAACCTATGGAAATATATCAAATTGGCATTCCCTGACAGTAATGTTGGCAGTCGACTAATCACGACTACTCGTATAGTCAGTATGTCTAAATTATGTTGCCCATCTACTAATGATTCAATTTATCAAATGGAACCTCTTAGTTTTGATGATTCAAAAAGACTCTTCTATAAAAGGGTATTTTCCGACGAGAGTGGATGTCCTCGTGAATTTGAAAAAGTGTCTATAGATATATTGAAGAAATGTGGTGGAGTGCCATTAGCGATCATCACTATAGCTAGTCTTTTGGCTATTGATCAACGGGTAAAACCAGAGGATGAATGGAATGTTTTGCTTCAGTCAATTGGCCGTGGACTTACAGAAGTCCCCAGTGTAGAGGAAATGCGGAGGATACTGTCGTTTAGCTATTATGATCTACCCTCCCATTTGAAGACATGCTTATTATATCTAAGCATGTTTCCGGAAGATCACGAGATTAGAAGAGATCGGTTGATATGGATGTGGATTTGTGAAAGTTTTATCCAATGTGAAAAAGCAAACACTAGTCTCTTTGAGACCGGAGAAAAATACTTCAATGAGCTAGTGAATAGAAACTTGATCCAGCCGGTATATGGTGACGACGGCATGGTATATGCTTGTCGAGTACACGATATGGTGCTCGATCTAATTTCGTCCTTGTCAAGTGAAGAGAACTTTGTTACTATATTAAATGGTACTGGTGATGGCATGTCTTCTGAGAGCAACGTCCGCAGGTTGTCTATCCAAAATGCTAGTAAAGAAGAACATCATTCCAAAAAAAGAAAAAGGAGAGAAGAACATCATTCGAAAAAAGGAAAAAGAAAAGAAGAACATCAAACCACACCTCTCAAATCTGTGGGTATGTTGCAAGTGAGGTCCATTGCTTTATTTGAACCTGCTATTGGTCTAATGCCGCCTTTCTCGAGCTTTGTTGTTTTACGTGTATTGGATTTGACTGGATGTGATCTTCGTGATCATAATCATCTTAACATTCGAGAGTTGGGGAGTTTATTTCACCTAAGGTATCTAGGTTTAGGCCAAACAAGAATTTCTGAGCTCCCGGAAGAACTTGGAAAGTTGAAGTTTTTGCTGGTGCTGGATTTGAGTGGAAATTTTATTAAAGAACTGTCAACGGTTATTAAGCTGAGAAAATTGATGTGCCTACTTGTTTACTTCAAATACAAGAGGCTTCCAGATAGGTTGGGAAACCTGACATCAATGGAAGTGCTGCGTACGATCCGTGGCAATTCTGTAAGCATTGTGAAAGAGCTGGGCAACATGGAAAGATTAAGGGAGCTCGGAATTTTGTTTGATGATTTGAGCTTGGAGGTGGAGGAAGCTTTTGTGGAGTCACTAGGGAAAATGTCCAACATCCAGAGTCTATACATTACCGTCCGGGATGATGATTATGTACCCATGGATGTCTTGGGGGAACGTTGGGTGGCCCCTCAACGTCTCCGGGAATTTCTCATAGCGAGATCCGCCAAATTCTCTACACTGCCAGCGTGGATAAAGAGGGGTCCATCGCATCTGTTACAACTCTCCATCTTAAGGATCTTTGTCAGGGATGTGCGGCAGGAGGATCTGGAAATCCTTGCAAGGTTACCAGCTCTTCGTTGTCTCAGCTTGCGGCAGGAGGATCCGGAAATCCAAAGGCAGCTAGTTGTCGGTGATGGTGGGTTTCGTTGTCTGACATCATTCGAGCTGTTTACCGAGTTTCCGGGCCATATCATGTTTCAACCAGGAGCTCTCCCCAAGGCTAAACAAGTGAGGTTCAGTATCGGTCTGCGGGCCGCAAAAGAGCCAGCAGCTGGTAATGGTGGTGATTGTTTTGACCTGGGTCTGTGGAACCTGCGGTCCCTTCGGGAGGTCCTTGTTGCAGCCATCCGTTTGGGAGAGGACACCGAGCAAGTGGAGGATGCGCTGGAGGATGCCCTGATGCACGCAATCTCGGCCCATCCTAACTGTCCTAGCCATCAACTGATCACGGTCCCGGACATGAAGGTACGTGATTAAAAACCATGCATGATACTTGTCAATTTCCTTTCCCTAATGCTTTTATGCATGCATGCCTTCTTTATATATATACTTACTGATCGACCTGCTGATTACTCTTTCTTTTTTTCTTCCGAAGCGGCTCATGATGAGCCTGCCGGCTGCTATTCCAAACTATGGACGTATGTCTGAGCGCTGGAGCATGGCGGGCGACCTCTTGAGCGACCGGTGAGTGCGCGGCGGCGCTGCCCCGATCTCCCTCCTTTGACCTCCCCTTCGGCAGCCGTGACCAGATCCGGAATCCCCTTGGCGTCCTCTCTCCGTGGCTGCAGCATCGATCAGCACTTATTACTCTTTGAGGGATTTTTTTTTTGCAGGGCGTTGAGCTTATTTCTTGGCTTAAACAAAAAAAAAGTATATAAAAATTTACAAATATATATATATATATATATATATATATATATATTAGTTTTATGTATGATTCTTAGTTGGTCGCTTAGGACTTTCTATTTCCAAAAAAAAGAGTACCGTGCCATTTTATTTTCCTTAATTATTACTGATTATTTCTCAAAAAACATGTGCTCATTTTACAAGAAAAAAAAAGTTTACATTTTTTGTGCTCTCATGTAGTGTCTAGTGGTGTGTTGCGTCATGAAAAAAATCCAAAAATAAATATAGGCGTTAGGTTTTATGGCATTTACTAGTTCTATATATTATGCATGCGTTGGTTTTGTTTTGGTTTTGGTGGGTGGATTTTTCGGGATGTGGGGAGTGGGGAACTCCGCCTATGATATTTATTTTAAGCATATGCTTAATATTATTCATAGCCGGTCCCAAGCCCGGAAAAAGGAGGAGGGTCCAACCCCAAAAATTCATGATTTGGTTTTTGAGAATTGTCCTTTTTCTCCTTTGTACTATTTTTCTGTTATATGGGGTTTACATTATCCGTCATACTGTTCGTACAGTTTCAAGGGACCAAATTTATTTGTCTTTCAATGTTGGGTGTCTGGTATTGCCGGGGATTTACTTGCTACTCAACTGTCTACATGCGAGACTTGAGTAACTAGTGATGGAACTGTAAGTGCCTCGCTCTGATCGATCTTTTACCTACTTCGGTAATACGTGATGCTATGAGTACCTAATGATGGAGCTATAAGTGCCTCGCTCTGGTCAATCTTTTTTCTACTTTAGTCAGACATGCATGTACTGTTGAATCTCAGTAATAATGTTGCTTTGTTTTCTAGATCAATCTCCTTGGAAGCAACAGATTGAGTTGGGGAATGGTGTGGTTGGCAAGAATGGCGTTGTTCAGTGGATGCCGTTTCAACTGTTCCTCGTGATGCCCCTCATTCGGTTCTTCCTCGGATGCAGTGTGCTTAAGATGGTCATCTTAGATGGATTTTGGTACACCTTCATACTGTGCACGCAGCACGATGGTTAGTATCGTGCTCATTCGGTATTAGTGCATCGCAAAGTATTTTTACCCTGCTCGCAGAACCATGACAGGTACTCACAAGTTTCTTTTGCTGCTGCTTTGCCAGCAGATGTAACATTGAATGGAAGAAATGGTCAGCTTGTTCTTCTCAGCAAAAGAATGCGGCTGGTCTGGCTTGCTTGAAGTGCTGGACCTTCAGTTCTTGCCGCGTGCTGCTTACTGATCATATTATCACCAGAGAGGGGCACCATTTTCTGCAGCTTGCGCATCGAGCAGCTCAAGGTGCTCTTCAAATGAGCTTCTTCTTCACCATCAGAGCAAAAGATGCTCATCTGAGTCCTTTTTTTATCCACTCCTTATACCTGCATTGGATCATAATACCCACCTTGGTAAAAAAAACCTGAATTAAAATGGCTGGTTGAATTTTACAGGTGTGACTGTGTGAGTAATTGGAGAATGTTTAGATGCCGCTGAGCAGTTCAGAGCACCGAAAGGAACACCGTTTATCCAATCTCCGCTCGGCTGTATCAAGGAGTGCTATATATATATATATATATACCTGCTGGATGACTCCAGCATTTATTGGGGCATTTATCAAGAACTGATTTCACTCATTTCAAAAGTTTTGGAGAAAAGGCCGATTTCACTCATTTAAAAAATCTGAGTTTCACATTTATAGATTTCACTCATTTCACTAGTTTTAGAAAACACATTACACTCATTTACAAAATATAGATTTCACTCATTTCAGAAAATACATTACACTCATTCACAAAAGATGGATTTCACTCATTTCAGAAAACACATTACACTCACTCAATTTAAATACTATATTTCACATGATTCAAAAAATGATTTCACTCATTACAAAAGATAGATTCCACTAATTTCACTAGTTTTAGAAAACACATTACACTCATTTACAAAAGATGGATTTCACTCATTTACGTTTCAATTAAATTCAAAATCCAATTTCACTCGGTTCCAAAAACTGGTTTCCTTGAAATTCAAATAGGTTGAGTGAAATACGTTTCAGTTGTTGACAAATATAAGTTTCACATTTTGTAATAACCAGTTTCACATCATTTCACACACTGGAATAAGCAAACTTCAATATTTTGGAAAAGTGACATATTGAAATTTAGTGAAATAGTGATATATTAAAACCAGTGAAAAAATTGTGATAATTTATTTCAAATAAATTTATGAAATAGTACAATTTAAACAAGTTTAAAATATAGCCTATATTGGTCTTGTTTTAAAAGTCTTGTCGCTAGAATTTCAAATATATATAAAATTTATAAAATGTAGTTTCGGTTAAAAAGATATAAATCGTCAAAATTTTCAAAGCCAAATAAAATGAATGGGTTTTGGGTGGGGAGAGAAGACAGAAAATTGGGGACCCAAGCATGCATGCGGCGTGTACTTCTCTGAGGAAAGGTAGATGTTTATTGTGTGAGAAAAGGTTGTGAGACCCGCATGGTAGTTGATGTGACTTAAAATTGCTATACAAGAGGGGATTTGCAGAATACAGAGATATACGAATGTGGTACTAGATGAGCTGGCTGCACCTTATTGGATGGGTGGGCACCGGTAGGTACCGGCTCCTGTAAAAATGACTTCCTGGGTTTGCCGTCGTCTTCAATGTTTCATGTGATGGACGGATTTATATGTACTACCAGTGTTTATCTTGAGTTTGGTGAATGGCACTCTGAATCTAGTTTCTCACTACTGCAGAACTGCCTAGCAGTGGCGAGCGCCAAAAGGCCATCTGTGGCGGGTGAGACTCTCAGGGGCGCCCGCCACTGACCTCCCGCCACTGCTATTATGTCATCAGTGGCGCGCCGCCCGTCACAGGTAATGGTATTATTAGTGGCGGGCATTATCTTGCGCCCGCCACTGACTTCGAGTACACCAATGGCGGGCGATGTTTCGCACTTGCCACTAGCCAGTATACGTACGTGTGGCGGGCATTTTCTCTCGCCCGTCACTGGTATGTACTCCGGGCTGCAATGAAAACGCTGCCGCGGCAGTGTAGATTGCTGCCACGGCAGCGGAAGTTGATACAAATAGCGAACAATTATCGGTAAATCAGATCGCATCAGAAATAAAACTAATGATAGTAACTTATAACAAAGAATGAGAAGTACATTAACAATAAACGAGTAACGAACAATACATGAGTCATTAAATTTAGTGGCAGCGTTTTTTGCTGCCACAGCAGCCGCACATTTTAATATATTGATAGTTGCATATGCATTGCAAAAGATGTATGCATCACATAGCAACATCACAACTACATACACATAGCCTTCTTTTTTTGAGGGAAACAGCAGGACTCTGCTGCGTTTTTTTATTGATTTTCAAATAAATGATACAGAGTTCAGTTACAAATAACCCAGGGAAACAGCAGTGCCCGCTCAAGCCCCTCACGTTGCCAGTATGGAGGCAAAGGTTTCAGATTTCGTTTTGGTAAAACTTCCTTGGACCCCAAAGAAATAGCGGAATTTCATCCGGTTTCTTAAACGGATTTTCAAACAAAATATGAAATTCAAACAGAAAAAAAGAGAACAAAAAACTAGTTTGGCGTCCAACCGTTATTTACAATCTTGTGTTTAATAACCGGCCGCGTGATTCTTGTGGATGCAAATACTAGTAAGTAGTATAATAAGTAAAGACTTTGGGGGTAGGTGAAGTCAAAGGAAAAATACGACTTTAGTCCTCTAACTAGATCCAGATCCAGATCGGATCGGACAGACCTATCAATTATTATACCAAGACTTTGGCGTGGATGCAAATACTAGCACGCTCTCACGGCTGTGCATCTACTGCTTACAGAATAGATCAACATGTAAGTACCATTCTGAGATGTAGCAACTCCAGGCACAAGGATACCCGGTGTTCTATGCTTCAAAAGCTAGCCAACTTTAATGTACAGGATTTTCAAATCCTTCATGTAAACTGTGCTTGATTAATATATGGCGCCTTGGCGCGGTAATCCTTCTCTGAGCCCAGGCTCAGATGCACCCGGGCTCAAAAGTGTTCAAAAAATTTCAAAAAATTCCAAATTTTTTTGTGGTGCAAGATGTTTGAGTGCATGATGTGCGTGTAAAATTTCATCCCATTTGGACATCTGTGGAGCTCGTGGCAGAAAAGAGAAAACCAGCCAAAACAGTGCATGAACAGTAACCTTACTCACAGAGATGGATTTTGTCTTTTTTGTCGCGCGCTCCTCGAATGTCAAAACTGCACCAAATTTTGGACCAACATCACGCACATAAGCATCTTTCTTGCAAAAAAAATTCAGATTTTTTTGATTATTTTTTCTGATTTTTTCATTTGGCCCGGCTCATCTGAGTCCGGGAGCCAAATCGACGCACTCACCTTGACGCCCTTTGTTGTCCAAAAAAAATATATATATATATATACTAGCACGCTCACTCTCTCTCTCTCTCTCTCAAGCTGGCTGTGCTGACTGACTTCTCCACGGCCGGTGCTCCCCTGCCCTGCTCTGCTCTTCACATCCGCTTCGCCTCCTCCCCCTCCCCGGCAACGCACCTCGCCCTCTCACCAGGCCCACGGCGGCTCCCGGATCTGAACCAAACCAGCCGCCGCACAGCAGCAGGTCAGATGCCTCTCTCTCTAACCAATTGTTAGGGCCGACTATCGGATTCGTGAGATTTGAATACGCTAGGCCCAAGGATGAATGCCTAAGTTTGGTTGACCACGGATAAATACACAAGATTTCTTAAGCATTATTATCTTCTTCCCATAGTTGGTAGGAGTATATAAAAATTAAGAAAACAATTATGTTCTGTCTCTGTCTCTGTGTCCACGCACTCCTCCCCTTTCATTTGCAGCTTCCAGAAGCCGATTTACCATCAAAATCCTTTTGATTCCTGGATGCAGGCGCCGCGCGTCCTTCATCCCTGCATCCATCCAGGGGATGGCCGGCGCAATGGGTGGTGGCCAAGACGCTAGCCCCCGTTGCGGATGGCGTGCTCGAGGCCTGGGCGGCCAGCAGCAACTTTGGTCTCAACATCGAGGCCCTCAGCACGGAACTGCTGTGGGTGCAGGCCACGCTCGAACGAGCTGCCACCAAGGAGCTCGTCGGGCCGGCCACAGAGAAGCTACTGCAGAATCTGCGGGACTCGGCGCACAGTGCTGAAGACTTGCTGGACGAGCTGGACTACTTCCGCATCCACGACGAGCTCCACGGCACGTCCTCAATGCTCGTCACACAATCAAAGCTGTTGGCAAAAAGCTGGCATCTTTGTCGGCGTACTGGTTTGGTGCCAAAGCTGGTGATCCCCGACAACAAGATGGAGAACAACGTGCCAACTGTAGCGCTTGGCAGCATGGTAGGAAGAGGTTACGCGATGATTCCTCCTCAGCGTCAAACGCCAATCAGGCTGATGAGGAGGTCAGCAGACGCAAGAAACACCAAAGCTTGATGTTTAATAGGGTTGATTTCTCTCAAAGGATGAAGGACATTGTAGAGAAACTGCAGCTTATGCGCAATGAGGTTAACAAGATTCTGATACATTGTGGCCCAGAATTGTCCCAGACGTTGCCCAGCACCGTCCCACCACCACACCTCAGAGTGTAGAGCCAAAACTGTATGGGAGGGACCATGTCATGAATAGCATCATACATGATATCACCAAGGGTCAATACTGTGACAAGGGTCTAACTGTGCATCCGGTTATTGGTCCGTGGGGAATCGGGAAGACAACTCTGATACAACACATATACAACAACCAGCAAGTGCGGAATCATTTTCCGGTCAGGATTTGGATATGTGACCTGGGTAAGGTGCTAGAAGAGATTAAAAGATATACCCCTTCAGTTGAAGGTGAAAACGAGTGTGTTAGACCAGAAGAACTGATTGAACAAAGATTGAAATACAAAAGGTTCTTACTTGTATTGGATGATATATGGCAGTTTACTTATGTGGATGACTGTATTGTTGATACTCGGCAAGTCACAAGAAAATGGTTCCATGATTTTAGTCACAACTCGGCATAAAAAAATAGCACATCAAGTTAAGAAATCTGAAGAGCCAAAAGAACTGGACGGTTTAGAACCTGGAGAGTTTAGGAAGTTATTCCTAATATATGTCTTTGATGCTGAGCAATACCCTGAGGATAAACGTCATTTGCTTCACATTGGAGATAAGATAATGGAAAAACTAAAGGGCTCCCCTCTTGCAGCAAAGTCCGTTGGTAGATTGCTGAGGACATTACTAAGGACAGACTCTAGTTTGGCTAATTGGAAGAGGGTCCTAAACAGTGAAGAATGGGAGACCGATAACAATGGAATTATGTCTACCTTTAAGCTTAGCTATGACTTTCTCCCTTTCCATCTGCAACGGTGTTTTTTCTATTCTGCATTGTTTCCTGAAGATTACCGTTTCAGAAGTCGTGAGCTCATCAGCCTATGGGTCGGACTAGATATTTTGACATCTTGTGGTCAAAACCCAACCTTTGAAGCTGGTCTGAGAATTTTAAATGATTTAGTCATACATGGATTTTTTAGAGAAGAGGAAACTAATGGTGATCTACGATATGTAATGCATGACCTATTGCATGAGTTGGCATTCAAGGTTGCATCACATGACTGTCTTAGTTTACGTCTCCCTAATGTTGGATCAGTAAAAATTAAACCAACCCCCGACACTTGTCTATAAGCACAGAGGACTTAGCTGAATATGATGCATTGTCTGGTGAAAAATTAAAGAGTGAATTGGAAAAACTGAAGACAAGATTGAAGGTTGAACATTTGCAAACACTGATGTTATTTGGAAAGATAGATGAAGGTTTTGTCAAGATATTTGGTGAATTTTTTGGGGAAGTGAACACTGTTCGTGTTCTTCATTTTCCCAGCATGCTTTGTCCTGTGGAGTCCATGTTACATAACTTTTCAAGACTTGTCCATCTACGATACCTGTGTCTAGGAACAAAGGATGGCGAGATGCATTTACCACTTAGCATCTCTAAATTTTATCATTTAAGGACTCTAGATCTTGAGTTGTGGTATGGCAGTCGTGATTTGCCCGAAGACATGAGCAACCTTGGCAAATTGTGCCATTTTTATGTCCCAAGTGATAATCAGTTTCATTCTGATATTTACAATGTGGGAAAACTTAAACTCTTAGAAGAGCTAAAGGCATTTCAAGTCAATAAAAAAAGTGAAGGGTATGAACCAAAGCAACTAGAGCACTTGACCAAGCTAAGGGAGCTTGGCATCTACAACCTTGAGAAGATACATACAGTAGAAGAAGCAACTCAAGCAAAACTGATGGAGAAAAAATGTGAAAAATCACAAAACTGGCCCTTTGGCCAAAGTTCAGCACAAAATGGCCCTCTTTTGAAAAAAAATCACGAAATGGCCCTACCCGCATGATGCCTGCGACCGGGGCGCCATGCTAGATATCATAACGCCCCGGTCAAAGGCGCCATGCGCATTGGCGCTGACTGCCACGTCGGCCTGGCCTTCGGCCCATGACGCCACGGCCCAGGGCGCCATGGGATGTACCACGACGCCCCGGCCTGGGGCGCCATACCCCTTCACCATATCGCCACCCGAGCCCCTCTACTCTCTGTTCGTTCTTTCTCTCCTCTCTCTATTCTTTCCCCACACCATGGCGCCCCTCAAATCGCCCCTCCCTCTCCCCACTCAAGTGCTGCGGATCTGAGCCAAAGATCGGTGGATCCGGTTGCCCTTCGAATCCTCAAGGTATTCTCCTCCCTTTCCCCTCTTTCTATTGGTTAAAATCTCTGCATTTGATTGATTTGGGTGAAACCCTAGTTCATCCTTTTCTTGAAATGGATAGTGGATTTTGGTGTGATAATGTAGGGATTAGTGTGATTTAGGATATGTATGGCTTAGAATATGTATAATATAGGATTTTTATGAAAGTGCTATGAATTTGGTTAGGATATGTACGCACATATATGGTGTAAGGAAGAATTAGTGCAAATATATGGTGTATGATATTGTAGAAAATTATATGCACATATATGGTGTATGGAAGAAGAATTAGTGTAGAAATTTTGCACATGTATGTATGTTTTTGCACTAGTGCGGATATTTGCAAATGACAACGGGGCTTACCATATACATTTGTAATTTGCAGGATGGCTTCTCTTATCCATCCATCGTATGATCAATTGCATCGTGGACGGTTCATGGCAGATGAAGGAAGGGTTTTTGATCAGTTTCACCTGAGGTCCGGTTCGGTTCATGACAAGATGGAGTATGACGAGCGATACACGGAGTATATCCGGAAGACCGGGCTTCTCCCTTTCATCTCACTCGTGTCTCGTTCGATGCCGAAGATGAACCCTTGTGCGATCACGGCACTCGTTGACCGATGGCGCCCTGAGGCACATACTTTTCACTTCTATGCTGGGGAGATGACAGTCACTTTGCAGGATGATTCTCTGATCACTGGACTTCACATCAAAGGAGAGCCTATTTGTTTTAGCACAGATTCTGATGGATGGCGTGAGATTATGGTTGGACTCATAGGGAGGGAGCCAGGGGTACAAGGGAAGTCCGCCGGTGCAAGTTATCATTGGATTGCTGAACACTTTGGGGAATGCCCGGCTGATGCGGACGATGAAACGGTGCAGCAGTATACCAGGGCATACTTGTGGTATGTAGTCAGTCGGACTCTTTTCTCTGACGGCACTGGCGTGAATGCTTCCTTTATGTGGCTTAAGCTGTTTGCTGGGTGGGAGCATGGACTCAGTTGGGGTACGGCGGCGTTGGCTTATTTGTATCGTCAGGTAAGTAGTTTTGCTTATAATAGTGTGTTCACCATGTAGAAATTTTCTCTAGTTTGTAATGACATATTTCTTGTTTGTGTGTAGCTGGACGAGGCGTGCCGTAGGGGCGCGAATCCAAGAAACGTCGTAGAGTCAAAGGAAGCCAACATCGGTGGTCCGATGCTTCTATTATCGATCTGGAGTTGGGAGCACTTGCCAGTGGGGCGGCCGACACCAAAGGGTTACGACCCGTGGGATGATCATGATGACCCGAACCGTATGCCTACATGAGCGTATAAGTGGGACAAGGTTGAAGGTTTTGTTGGCAATTCAAAGACCATGTATTTGCACTACTGCAACGAGCTTGACATCATGACCCCGGAGTAGGTTATCTTAGTAGCTTCTTGCTTTGTCTCTTCGGTTTCTTCGGTTTTCCAAAAATCATACTAACAATGTAGTTTTTTCTTAATCTTTGTTTATAGGTTATCTCGGAACCGTACGGAACGGAGGGCAACATTGGTAGGGGAGCTGGTTTTATTACTTTCAGACTTAACCCAAAGTGTCTACAGGAAGCACACTTATGGCGGATGCGTTGCCCGTTGACTTGTTATTATGCTATTGAGTTTTATCAGCCACAACGAGTTATGACACAGTTTGGCTTATTTCAAGAGACCCTGCCGAAGTACAAGGACACTTCGCTACATTTGCATAGGTAAGTGCTTAGTACTTCAAATGCTTTCTCCATTGTTTTCAAGATAGTAACGAAAATGCATTTGTCAAATGCTATGCAGTCTCGACAAGATGAAGCAGAAGAGTATAAAAAAAGGGGATCGAGAGCATGACATGTATATCCAGGAGTTCAAGCACAAGCTCAATAAGATTGAGCTTTCATTGCGTCAACCCACTTCTAAGCCTCCCCCACGGCCTTTTGATACAGAAGCATTCAACAATTATTTTGTGTGGTTTCGTTCCGTTGCACATACTCAACTTAACGCACCCGCATTTCAGCCAGGGGACATATTACATGAACCCAATCCAGGTTTTGATCGGATGGCCAATATGGAGTACAACAGGCTTATTAGAGAAGGTAGACGGCATGAATCGGCGCCAACTATCCGCTTTGTGGTAAGTTACCGTTATATCTATATGCTTGCCTACATTGTGCCAAAATGATTTGTCCTATTGTGTGCAACAGCAAAACGAGCTCTCAAAGCATGTCAACGATGCCGGCGAGGCACTCAAGTACCCTCCAGGTGAAGAGTCGTACAACAAGCTTAAAGCTTTTGTTGAGGTATGACATTTGATAATTTGCTTTCCATACACATTTTTGAGGTATATCTCCTAACTTCATGATATGTCAATTTCATAGCGGAGCAAGTCTTGGGCACGTGGCCTTGGTGCTCTACTAGGTTGCCGCTCCACCGATGTCGCCGTCCCTACTGCTTCGAGGTCGAGATCATCATCAAGCGGCACCCAGCAGCAAGGCGATGAATCGGTTGATGACGAGAAGGAGGAGGGGGATGAACAGACGCATGATGAGATTAACACCTCGCAGATGCCCGATGCGCCTTAGCCCAGTCAAAGGCATGGAAAGTATACTCCGGACAAATACGCAAGGAAGGCACGTAAGGACCCGGTGATCGAGGCCGCCTCAGAGGAGGAGGGGGAAGAGGAGGTGCCGCAGCTGCAGAGGAGAAGATGCTTAGTGAAGGGGAAGGATGCTGCACCGGCTAAGAGGGGGAAAGGAAGGAAATGATGCATTTGTCGTCAAGTTGATGTATGTCGAGGACTTGTAGTATTTGTCCAAAACTTGATGTCGTGAACTTATGTATGTCGAGGACTTGTAGTATTTGTCCAAAACTTGATGTCGTGAACTTATTTATTGAAAACTTTGATGTGTGTCATTTATGTCTGTCAACACTTGCAGCCATCAACTTTGTAGCATTCTCATCAAAATCAACACTTGCAGCCATCAACTTTGCAGCTAAAACAGAACTGGGCCACAGCACGGCGCCCAGCCCAGGGCGCCATGGGTTGCAGCATGGCGCCCCAGCCCAGGGCGCCATGGTCGTCGCCAGCACGACGCCCTAGCCCAGGGCGCCATGGTCGTCGACAACACGACACCACAGCCCAGGGCGCCATGGTCGCCGAAAATTGCTAAGTCCAAACATTTTAAGCTCCTGATGTTGGGGGTGCCATGCACTTTTCCTGGGCGCCATGTATGACGCCCTGGCCCAGGGCACCATGGTCGTCGAAAATGGCCAAGTCCAGACATTTTAAGCTCCTGATGTTGGGGGCGCCATGCATTTTTTCTGGGCGCCATGTATGACGCCCTGGCCCAGGGCGCTATACTTACTAACATGGCGCCTTAAGCTAGGGCGCCATGACATTCACTTCTTTGTTTTTTTTAACTTATGTGGTTTCTGTTTTTTTTTAACTTACATAGTTTCAGTTTTCATCATAACTTCCTGACATACATAAGTTCAACCAGCACATACATTGATTCCACACATACATAAGTTCAACCACCCAAAAGGTTCACAACATACATAAGTTCCACACATACATAAGTTCGACCACCCAAAAGATTCACGACATACATAAGTTCCACACATACATAAGTTCGACCACCCAAAAGATTCACGACATACATAAGTTCCACACATACATTAGTTTCACACACAAAGCCAATAAGCGAAGCCTCGACCAGCACCATCACCACGGCCACGTCCTCACCACCATCACCACGGCCACGTCCTCGAGCTCCACCGTCACCACGGCCACGTCCTCGAGCTCCACCGTCACCACGGCCACGTCCTCGAGCTCCACCATCACCATGGCCACGTCCTCGAGCTCCGCTGTCAGCACGGCCACGTCCTCGAGCTCCACCATCAGCACGGCCACGTCCTCGAGCTCCACCATCACCATGGCTGACACCACCATCACCATCTCGTTTTGATCTCTTTCTTTTGCCCCTTGAGCTACAACCTCTATTATTGTGCCCCTCGTTGTTACATTCACCGCAACGGCTGATATCACGAGGCTCTGCAAAATGTTGGCTCCCCCATTCCTTACGGAATCCACCACCCTAATCATCCATGTCACCCAAGAAACGCTTTGTCTTCCGTCTTCCACGTGTCACCACCTTCATTTCCAAATCAGGGTATAGTGGGGGTCCATGGTATTCCGGCCATTTAGATTGGTCTAGATAGGGATGAAACCTCGCAGCCCATGTATTTTTGACCGCATCGATCGAATACTCCTCCAATCTTACATTGTTGGTCATGTTGACACTCAAATTTCTAGTGCGAGATGCAGCCATCAAGTGAGAGCACGGGAGATGATACAATGTAGGCATCTCGCATGAACACGCGCCCATCTTAAGATAAACCTTGAAGGAGCCACCTCCATATGGCACGCCGTCACGCGACATTCCACCGTGCTCATCAACTTGGTAAATCAATTCTACGTTATCAAAGGACTGGATTTTGTGTGAATCCGCCTTCCTTGCTTGGTATTCCATCCAATCGTCGACCTTTGGTGGATACTTGTACATCTTTTTGGCCTTGTTTTTCCCGGACATCAAGTTGGATGTTTCTTCACTATACTTTTGAAAATAGACATTCAACTTCTGGAATGTATACTCTACTATTGCTGTCACCGGCAATGCATGGACACCCTTCAGCACCATGTTGAAACATTCAGCCATGTTGTTTGTCATGTCACCGTACCTCACTCCATCGATGTCAAAAGCCCTTGCCCACTTTCCTTTATCGGCAAGATTCCTATTTAGGAAATCTTTGCCACCATTGTTTGCTTTGGCATACACTATGTCCCACAATTTCTCGAAATGTCTAGTGGTGAATGCGAGACAACAATCATGAAGAAGGTCAGACAATTCCTTGTCTCCACATGCTCGGTAAAAGTTAGACACAAAATGCCTCATGCACCACCTATGGTGCACGCGAGGATGTCCTGGAATGTCAATCTCCACTGCATTGAGTATCCCTGGATGGCGGTCCGAGATGATGCAAACCTCTCTTTGAGGTCCAATTACCTTGGTCCTCACTAGACTAAGAAACCACTCCTAGTTGTCATTGTTCTCCGCCGACACCAAAGCGAACGCCAATGGAACCAATTTGTCACCACCATCATTAGCAACGGCGATCAACAATGTGCCCTTGAACTGGCCGGTCAGAAATGTGCCATCCACGGACATAACCGGCCTACAATGCTTGAAGGCCCTAATGCATGGCTCAAAAGTCTAGAATGCACGTCCAAATATTCGAACGGATGCATCGTTGTATATCCTTGTTCTCACGCCATCTGGCTCCACCATATAGTACATGCCAGGATTTTCTGCCGCCATCGCTTTCAACACCATCGCGAGGCGGTTGTATGATTCTTCCCAACCACCATACAATATCTCAAAGGCAGCTTGCTTGGCCTTCCATGCCTTCCCATACTTCACCTCGTACCCAAAAACCTCCTTCACCATCTCCATCAAAGCCCGAATGGGATATGTCGGGAGTATCTTTATGGAGGCTGAAAATCGATATGCAATGAATTTGGAGGTCAATTGACGGTGATCATCCTTTACATTAGCATCATCAATATCCTTGCCACTACATCGATGGTGAAACACGGAACTTGTAATCTTCCATTGTGGCCCGCCTTTGACACATCTTGCACGGATAACCCAAGGGCAATGATTCTTGTGTTCCTCACATTTGACCACATAACGCACTTTCGAGTTTGACTTCTCCATAAAGAATGGCCGATGAAACTTAACCGCGTAGTCCTTGGCCTATATTTGAAGTTCTGCCAAGCTTTCAAAGATTGTTCCTTCACTAACACCATACACACTTGCTTTGGTATCTCGCTTTGAAGTTAACCTTGGTGCAAGAATTTTACTTGTGCCACCATCAACAATCGCCTTATCGGCTAGGCTTAGATCACGAAACAATGATGTCTTGTGACTACGGCCTATTACCTTCTTGAAAGCATTGGCTTCTTTAGCCGTCAAACCATCCTCATCTATTTCTTCATCCTCCGAGTCCCACGCATAGGACCTATTGTATGGAATCTCATGGTCCATGTCCTCTTCCATGCAATTTGCCTCAACATCACCAACATAATGGTCACGAAAATAAGCCTCCGATTCATCACCCTCAAACTCACCACCATCCATGTGCAATTCTTCATTACCAACTTGGTCATTCCCGACGGGGCTCAAACATTGGGTCATTGGAGGTTGGCTCATTGTTTTGTGTCATGCACATCCGGAGTGACATGTGTTGAATCTCGAACCGGGCTTCTAACATCATATGAAGATGCACACCGATTCAAATCAATGTGCAACCGAGCATGAACAACCTTTGTGGCAAATAACTCAAATGATTTATCTTGTGAGGCCAACACACTCTCTTTATATGCTTCCCAATGAAACTTGGAGTCAAGAGGCATTATCTTCCAACGAATATGTTGCCCATACCCAACATTATACCTTCCGATTAAGTCTACTCCATCGCTTTCTTCCATCCAATTCAACCTTCCTCGAAGCTCAACCAAAACCTCCTCAAGGCTAGGACTTGTGGGAAACACCATCACTACCGGCTTCTTCTTCGGGTCAACATACTCCGCGTCTCCCTTCTCAAAGGAGACAAAGTCCACATGATGCACATTGACGATCCTCGCCATCTAGAATCATAAACACCAAAATGCATCAACAAAAATAGCAAAATTGGATGACCTAGGGTTACCCCAAATCCCCACAATGTGGAGATTTCAACCAACAAAAAGAGGAGGAATGATGGAGAATACCTTGAGGGGTTGAAGGGAAGGATAAATCACCGATTTGGAGCTCCGATCCATGAAATTTTGTGGGCATTAGGTACGGGCTTGAGTGGGGCGGCCGGGGTGGAGAAGGGGAAAAGTGAGGGTTTGTGGAGGGGAAAACAGGGGAGACTCTGTTTTGTTGACGCAAGGGGCATGGCACCCTGGGCAGGGGCGTCATGATCATGATCACGGCACCCTGGCCTGGGGCGCCATGGTGCCATGCCCTGCCAACGTGGCAAGTCACCGCTGACCAGTATGGCGCCCTTGACCAGGGCGTTGTGTAAATTGGCATGGCGCCCCGGGTGCGGGCGTCATGCGGTTAGGGCCATTTTATGAAATATTTTCAAAAGAGGGCCATTTTGTGCTGAACTTTGGCCAAAGGGCCAGTTTTGTGATTTTTCACACTAATAACAGCAATATTTGGGGATTTTTGGTGGAGAAGTTGATCTAGCAACCAGAAATTAGATAGAATAGATAATATGGTGGAAGCAAAGTAGATGTGAGAGAAGAAGCAGAAAATAAGATGGGGATTAAGCACATGGGGGTGCACCCAAATACCTTTCTGATTGAGACTTGTCAGCACCTTTCTTTGATGCAAAGCAGGAACAACACATTTCTGAACTGGGCTCCCTCTTAGTTCTAATTTCAGGCAGAGCCATTACATGCAAATTAGCTGCAGGAACCTTCATTCGTGGTGTCCACATCAATATCAATTATATACACTTCCACTTAAACTTGCAGCAAAAAAATGCACTTTTACTCCTGTCATATCAGATTTCCATTTTCATCTCAACGGTAGTGAAAGTATTTAAGATTTGTTTCTCAGCGCCCCTTGTCATTCCACAAGTCGATAAAATCGACATTATTAACAGCCAATGCCTTCTGCAAGTCTCTTTTTTTTTCTAGATGTAATTACCAACAAAACCTGTGATCACCATTTTTTGGTTCTCTGTGCAGGTGTTTGTTCGATCGTATAGGCTTCTTCATATCTTGCATTTAAGTTTGGGTTATTGTCATTCATCAAGACGTGGCAGTCTACTTCCCTATTTTGGGTGTCACAATCCAAATAGCAGTAGGACATCAGTATGGAATAAATGAGACTTCGGGCAAGCTGCTGATATTAAGGTGATTTTTTCTTTTCATATACTGCTATGTTGCTGTCAGTGCCAGGTGTTCTTGCATTTCTAATTTCTGTTGGCTTGTTGTCCAGGTGTTCTTATGTTTGTTTGGTGGGCTTTCAAGCCACTTGTGTTTACATTTTGTCCAAAACTCATGAAGACTGAAGGTGTGCCTGGATAAATGTTCAGTTTTAGGGATCAAAGAATCATCTTGGCATAGTTATAGAAAACAATGAATTGTCAGTGTGTTGCTGCTGATCATGTTTGCTGTTTTGCCATCCAGGTATACTTGCAACTGATAGGTTTGCAGTTTTTCAATTCAGTCTACAGGTATTCTTGCATCTGTCATAACTGTTGTTGTTTAACGAAATTTAATGGCGTATAGGATCTTCAGAAGAATAATCGGCATAAAATATCAGTGCACGTGTGGAGCCAGTTCAAATCATAGACAGTAGTAGCAGTCTCAAGGTAATAATGCATTGCAGGTCATGTACAATTTTGAAATTGTAAAATTCCAGTATGCCACTAAGGTGCATGATCGCAGCCTATTTATAAATAACACTAGTTTATTACGTTGTTCCCTCTCGGTATTAACATTAATATGTAAATTACCTTTATTAACAGTGAATCAGGATGTCGATTAATGCCGGGAATTTACATGCGAAACCTGCCTATCTACTGATGGGACTGTAAGTACCTTGCCCTGGTATATTTTTACCTATTTCAGTCAGACATGCATGTACTGTCGGTAGCTAATCTCAGTTATGATGTTTGCTCCGTTTTGTAGATGAATCTCCTCGGAAGCAACAGATTGAGTTGGGAGAAAGGTGTGGTTCACTGAGGCAGTCTTCTGCCACTGCAACAGACACACAAGAATGGCGCTGTTCGGTGGATGCAGTTTCAACTGTTACTCGTGATGCCCCTCCTTCGGTTCTTCCTTGGATGCAGTCTACTTAAGATAGTCCATCTTAGATGGGATTTTGGTACACCTTCATACTGTGCATGCTATACGATGGTTAGTGTTGTGCTCATTCAGTTCAGTGTGTGTCAATATATTTTTACCCTGCCGGCGGAACCAAGAACCATGCCTGGTACTTACACGATTCTTTTGCTGCTGCTTTGCCAGCAGATATAACATGGAATGGAAGGTACCTGCCTCTGCCTGGAAGAAATCTGAAGCCTGCCAGCCTTGTGATGGCACTCAGAACTTGTCTATTCACATTCATACCGTGTGTGCGATGGTTAGTATTTCCGTCATTCAGTATTAGTGTAGTACTCCCTCTGTAAACTAATATAAAAGCATTTAGATCACTACTTTAGTGTTCTAAATGTTCTTCTATTAATTTACGGAGGGAGTACAAAATATTGGGACCCTGACCGGCAGAACACATCTCCTTGTCAGGAACCAGACTGCATCTTCTGAAGAAATCGCACTTGTCATGTTGTTAACTGAAGAAATCGACACCCAGCGATTGGCGCCAAATCGGGTGGACTCATCGTCGACTGTCTGACCGTTATCCAACAGCAACTTACCGCCTTGCCCCTAGTTACGACACGCACCACCCTGAAGAGTGCATGGTCTCTGAAGACTGGAGTTGTCGCCATTTGAATTATTACCTTTGCTGTCTCCTTGTTCACCTGCTTTACATTAGCGTTAAAGTTAAGACTGCCTTTCACTAGTTGTAAAGGGTATAAAACCCCGGATCTATCTGAGAGCCCTGTACTGGGGGTAAACCCTAGCTGCCATGTCCTGAAGAGCGTAAACGGTATCCTTAATTCGCTATATATTTCTCTTGTGATCATCCTCTGAATTCACTTAGCTACTTGGTGTGATCTGAGAGTGATTTGGTTTTCTCAACTAGTTGGGTCTTGTCACTCCTTTGCTGCTGCTACTACTTGGTTACCTAACCTGCGTGTTGGTGAAATAAATGGCCAGCTTGTGTTCTTCTCAGCATGCACAAGAATGCTGCTCGTCTCATCTGGCTTGCAGGCTTCAAGTCCAGGCCTTAAGATGTATTCCGGAAATCCTATTCCGCGCGCCTGCTTGCTGAAGCACGCGGTGTTGATCATCACTGAATCGAAGGCAGTGAAGTCCCAAGATATCATCACCGGAGACAGAGAGGAGAGGAGCACGTCGCGCCATTGAACAGCTGAACAAGATGCTCATGTTCTTCGCCCTGAACTGCACATGATCTTGTGCTCCAGACTTGGTAGCAGCAGTATCCGTCGATCACTTTTGGGGAAACGATCAAGGTGGCAGGGCTCTGACCTTGAGTCAATGGGGTATGGAATGAGTTCACAAGTAGAAGCATCCAATTCCAATCCAATTTGGCCATCATGCGTTCAATGCAATTGTTAAACTTGTGATGTTGTGCAAACTGAACTTTCACTTTTTCAAGTGTACATACATACATACATACATACATATATACATTCATAAAAAGGAGCCAGAAGATAGTTGATATTCACCACATCTTAGACATGCTATGTATGTTATCATTGTCATCATCTGACAAAACATTCTGTCACATCCATATCTATGTCTCGAGTCATGAAACCTTTGACCAATTGCTCAGCATCACCAATGTGTGTTCTGAACCTTGCAGTACTGCTCACTGTCATGCAGTACAGCTGATAAAATTCAGGCAGAGATGTGGCTTCACTGCCGGTGTGCTTCTCTGCTGCTCATTCATGTGTTGTTCGTGCGTGTGTGTGCCATGTGCGTAAAATGATTCTTGAACAACGCATGATGTATAAATGTTTGAATTTCCCCGAGCTTTGTTGCTCGATCGCAAAAACAGAACCTAATTAGTTTTCAGTGATGCAAAGGTTGGCTGGAGATTTCTTTATTCGCATCCAGAGAAATTTATCACTAACTATATACCGCGTGATGTATCAGATGCAGGGTTTGGAATTTACCCAAGATGATGATGAAATATGAGTGGCAGTAGACCGGGCCTGACTGGAATCATCCCAGGAAGGAATGATAGTAGTATTGTACACAGCACGGCTAGGGAGTGCTAGCTTTGATGTGCAAGGAAAGAAACCTGCCTGCCTTTGCAACTAGTCTGGTTCAGAAAAAGCTTGATGCCACGGGGTTTCAGAGCGGCGGCTGCGGCTGCGGGTGGCCGTGATCCGCGACCACCATGGGGCCGGGTGTGGTGTATGCAGATGTGGAGGAGGCAAGGACTTTGGTGTCTTTGGTCTAAACTAGCAAAACGGCCGGTGCGTTGTATCACCGAGATACACTATCACTCTCATTTCCGTGAAATCGTAATCAATTTTTGAAAATCATGAATATTTGTTTAAACTCATGAACATATCTGAAATCGTGTACATTATTACAGATTTTCGAACATTTTCTTAAATCATGAAAAAAATGAATTCATGAACATTTTATACTATTTGCAAGCATTTTTTTTTAATTTGTAAACATTTTCTTTGAATAGGCGAACATTTCTACAATCGGCAAACATTTTTTTGGGGGGAATTGGTGGAGCAATTTTTGAAATTCACAAACATTTTTTTGATTTAACAAACTTTATTTTAAATACATGATCATTTTTTGATTCCGTGAACATTTTATATATCTATAACTATTTAGTAAGTCACGAACAAATTTTGAATTTTCAGGATATTTTTCAATTCATGAACATTTTTTGAATTGGCGAAATTTTGTTCAAATTTCATTAAGATTTTTTAACACACAATTTTTTTAAAAAGCACGAACATTTTTTTCATTTCCTGAACATTTTTTTTAAAAAAGGCAAACATTTTTTGAATATGCGAATTTTTTATAAAAATCACAAACATTTTCTAATCCACAAACAGTTATGAATTATTAAATATTTTATTTCAAAATTCACTTTTTTTTATTTTCGGAAATTTTTGGAAGTCCCAAATTGAAAAAAACAAAGACAGAAAAGGAAAATGGAAAATAAAAAAATGAAATTTAAAAAATAGACCGCCTGGACATGGGCCGGCCCAAACAGGTTTATTGTGTCTTCTCCCAGCGCGTAGAGCGCAGTATAGAAGGTTTCAACTGCATGGCGGTTCAGTTCTCTCGAGACTACTCTGTCTTTGATCAAGAAGACCATTGGTTTTTTTTAACTTCCGATCTATTCATCTTCCATCACATTATAAGTAAAAATTACTTCCATATCCGTAGACCACCTAGCGATGACTACAAACACTGAAGCGAGTCGAAAGGCGCGCCGCCGTCATCACTCCTCCCTCGCCAGAGCAGGGCAAAACTTGTTGTAATAGAAGTCAGGAAGCCGTAGTGCTAAGGCCCCGTAGGGCCAGCGCACCAGAACAACAACCGCCGCCGATGAAGAGTAGCATATATCAGAAGGATCTAATCTGAAGACACACGAATGTAGACGAACGATGACCAGATCCGAGCAAATCCACCAAAGACAGATCCACAGGAGACACGCATCCACACGCCCACCGACGATGCTAGACGCACCACCGGGATGAGGGCTAGGCGGGGCGAACTTTATTCCATCTTCACGGAATCGGCGTCGCCGTCTCGTCTTATTGAGCAGAACACAAACCCTAACAAAACTCAAAGAAACATATAAAAACGGAGCCCTCCCGCTAACAAGGGCTTGGGATCTACCGCGCCCCCATAGGCCTAAGGCCACCGAAGACGAGGCGGACCAACGGCGGCGGCGGTGGGAGGCTAAGGAACCCTAAACTTCTTTCGGGAGGAGGCGCGTGAGGTGACAGATCAGGGATGTCAATTGTACATCTAGCCGCACCAAGAAGATGATTGGTGTCCACCACACATTGGACATTCTGGAGTGGAGATGAAGAAGCTTTGCGTACGTAGGAAAAGATTGAAATGGGCGCGCAAGAAACGGCAACCTGTGTGCAAGTTGATTGCAACGACCATGACATGCCATGTTAATTGAATGAACGCTATTTTCCCTTTCAATTTTTCTTTTGCAACTATTCACGTCTCTTGCTTTACAGGACCACAACTATTCACATCCCTTGGATTTTCATTTCAATCTTTCTCTATGTTGTTTGCAAAAATTTTGAGGATGACTCCCTTTTCACCACTTTTTGGAAGCTTTTCGCTATTTCTTTTCCTTTTCAGTGTTTCTTTTTGGTTTATTCCATGTTCTTTTTTTCATTTGTTCTCTCCTCCTTTATTTTCTTTTCAAAAATTAATGAGCATTTTAAATTTCTCCAATAATTTTCACATTCATAAATATTTTTCAAATGCATGAATATCTGTAAAATTCATGAAACTTTTTAGAATAGTGAACATTTTTCATAATTCATTAATATTTTTATAATTGTGAATATTAACACATGAACATTTTTAAAAATTTAAAAACATTTTTTTTAATGTTTTCTGATTTTGTATAATAATTTTAATCTTCCAGAAAACCAGAGAGCTGGTTTTTTAAGCTAGTGCCATGAGAAAAACTGCAGCGATGCATGCTAGCTAGGAGGCTAGGCTTGCTGCAGATTTACATGCGCATGTTTTTATTTGTCCGAAAATCCTTCCCATATAACTCCTTTTCCTAATACGTATTTTATCCAATCTTGTATGCTCCATGTTGGACTCGGCCTACATGTTATGTGTGCTTCTTTTTTGTCCCTCTGAATAAACCTTCCCACATTCCCGTAAGATTCCTTTTCTAATTAGTTTTCCTTGATCTAGTTTTGCACACACATGTTAGACTATGTAACCTTTGGGATTTTGCAGATTTACATGCACATGTTTTTTATTTGTCTGAAAATTCTACATATAAGTCCTTTTGCTTTTTTCTAGTGTAATAGGGTTCTTTATTCAGTCAAAATGTTCAGCGGAATACAACAAATATCCGGGAGCGAACCCAACCATACATAACGGCCTACGTCCAAAGACGACGCAGCCTTAGCCAAGCTATGTGCTTCGTCTATTGTCTCCCTATTCTCATGAACTACTACCGCCCATCGGAACGATGACGCGCGGTGCTCCATCTCCCTCAAGATCATCGTATAGAACATAAAGCCTTCTTGTGATAACTTGTCACCACCTGTACACAGTCCGTAGCCATTTTAATTGCATCAGTATTGAGATCTTGAGCAAGTGCAAAACCCTCATTACATGCTGTAGCTTCAATGCAAGACGGATCAGTTTGGCCCTCAATCACAACCACAGAAGCTCCTAGAAACTGACCAGATTCATCACGACAGACCGCCGCTGCTGCACCCTTACGACCATCTCTAGAGAATCCCCCATCAACATTCACCTTAAACCATCCCGCCTCAGGAGCAATCCACTTTCTTCTAGTACTTGTTGTTCCTTGATTCACAGTAACCTTCTTCGGTTTTGCAGAGACTTGAATCTCATCCAAATACCTTGTTATGAAACCCCAGGTGGACAAAGGGTCTTGGAACTCTACATCATGAATGTCTCTCCTCCTCGCCCACCATAAGGCCCACAACGTGACTAGCACTACAGCCAATTCATCTTTTTTTAGGGTATCAAATAACCAGAGAATCCATATCCTTGCATCCTCGGTTCGGTTCATGATAACATGTTCAACTAGTTCTACATCAGCTAGCGCCCACACTGCTCTGGACATATTACAGTCCAAGAGCGTGTGCCTCCAAGTATTAGGAGCAGCTTGACAAATCGGGCATGTTGTATCGGTGGCCATATTTCTATGTACGCGAACCACCTCAGTAGGAATTGACATCTTCATGAGCCGCCATACAAACATTCGAACTTTAGCTGGAACCTAGACATGCCATAACTTCACCCATGATTTTTTAATGTCCACTGAATTTGAGTTACTAGGTCTATGTTCCAGCCAGTCCTCCTTTGTCTTTTAATCCCAACAAGCATTCTATACGCTGACCGAACCGAAAAACTTCCGTGCTTTTCGTAATGCCAAGCCCAAAAATCATCTTGTCTCCTAGAGCAAATAGGAATCCTCATGATGACTTCTTTATCGATTTCCAGAAAATACTCATCCAACGCCTGAAGGTTCCATCCTCCTACAAGTGTTTGAATTAACTCGCTAGCCATCTCTGGGGGATTAGCAGATCTAGCGACAATTGGCCTTAAACTGAAATCTCTTGGGAGCCAGTTATCTTCCCAAACTCGAGCCCCTTCTCCTGTACCAATCCGCTTCACTAGTCCCAACTTAAGAGTGTCTCTTCCCTCAATGATAGCTCGCCACACTTGGCTTGGTGCAACACCCACTTCCGCCTCAAGGAAATTCCCATCCGGATAGTATACAGACCTTAGAATCTGACTGCTCAGTGAAGTCTGATCTTGTAATAGTCTCCAAGCTTGTTTCGCTAAATTGAATAGCTCAATATCTCGAAAGCCAAGGCCTCCCATATTTTTTATAATAAGTACATCATCCAATTTTGTATGCGTCCAGGTTGGACTGGGCCTGTACATGTGCTTGTTTTTTCTCCTTCCGAATAGACCTTCCTGTAGTACTTGATCTAGTTTTGCATGTACCCATGTTAGACTCACCCACTACCACAAACTACACTTTTCCTTAGGGTGACCTATTTTCCTGTGAGGCCCGAAGCATCTCACAGGAATAATAATTTTCCTGGCGGGCTTACTTAAGCCCCGAGGAAAATAGTTCATTTTACTGTAGGGTAGTATATAACGCACAGGAAAATGAATTGTCCTGTGAGGCTAGCCCACAGGAAAGTACTCAGGCCAGCCCATTGCGCGCCCAAAATATTCGTGCGCGCGCGAAGGCCCATGCGAATTTCTTTTTCCCTGTTTGCAGCGGCCCACGGGAGAAAACAAGGCGCTTCGAGACAAATGGAAACCCTACGAGAAAGTTCCCCAATCCTCATCCCAGACACCAGCCGCCACCCCACCCCCACCGTCCTTGTCCACAGCTGCCGCCCCCACCCCGCCGTCGATCTCGCCCACGGCGGCCGCCACCACCCCGCCGTCATCCTCGCCCACGGCGGCCGCCCCCACCCCGCCATCGTCCTCGCCCACGGCGGCCGCACCACCCCGCCGTCGACCTCGCCTCCGGCCGACGCCCTCCTCCATATCCTTCTGACCCCAAGGCTGAGGTCGTTCCCGTCTATCTCCCCTGTGTGCGCGCGTACATCGTCGGCAAGCGTGAGGAGGGGTTGCCGTAGTTTCTTCTTCGCCTTCCCCCATCTCACGTCCCCATCGCCTCGCCACGTCTCTCACCTTGCCCCTCTCCATGTTAAACTCCAGTCCTCCCCTCTCCCCTGCTCTTTTAATTTCTTTTATCCTTAATGTTCTTCCTTTGATAAATCTAAGCCGTGAATTTGCACATATCTTGCTAAATTTCGTGCTCTTATCTCTTCTATCTTGGTGGCTTTTTTGTAGATGCATTGCGGAACTATTTCTGGTGGCCGCCCGCGCCGCATTAGATGCCGGATGGTCTTCCCCTGCTCCGTTGTAAGTAAAAAAAAAAACCTGCTTTTTCAGTGGGGCTATATCCGTACATCTAGCCGGAGCTGACATTCGGTCTTCTGTTTATTTCCGAGACGAGTTCCCAACAAATGCTCTTTGTTTATTGCCTTCTTGCATTCTTTTGCCGTGTATGCATTTATTCATTTTTCATGTTGCAAGAAAAGGCTTTGTTCTCTATGCTAGCTCAAAGTTTAGATGCTACTGCTAGGTGTGCTATTAGCAATCACATTGGTTAAGTCACTGAAAAACTGAAAAGATTAATGTCACTGTAATTTTCATCCTTGCTAGGTGCTTCAGGATATGCAGTGTATGCATGTGAAGACGTGACGATGTTGACTCTTTTTCCTTGCTAGCTGCTTCAGGATATGCAGTGTATGTACGTGAAGATGTACTCTTCTTTTTAGATCATTGATGCTATTTGTGCAGTACTGTTCGAGGCCCAATTCAGAGTTATGTAATAGGCTGACTGCTTTCCCTTAGAGAGAAAAAAAAGCTATCATTGGTTGTGTCCATCACCACGCACAACGGCGGCTGGCGTTCCTTTTTCTCTTGCCCCACTCTTCGCTGGATCCAGCTCTCAAAGCAACATGCTAATTAATGGCTATTGCCGTTGGTCATGATTTTGTTCTGCTGATTTTTTCATCTTCCTATGGATTTGTTTCTTCCTATAAATACTTCCCATCCCAGTGCCAGTGCGGGTAGATGCAGATTTATATCAATTTACAATTAGCCAAAGCAAAATCTAGGCTGATGGTTTAAGGTCTCAAAGAATTCATGTAGCTTTCAAATCCTTTCCTCTTTGGCCCTTGTACTGTGGTCTATTGTTGGTTCTCCACTGAATCACTCGTCTTTTTTTGCATGTACGATGTGTGCCTGTGCAGGCGCTGCTTTCAGGGGACCGGAACAGACGAGTGAGAATCATAGCTAGGTGGTTTCATAGTTGGATTTCTACCAGTCAAACAGATTCAAGTCCTCTGGCTATTTTTCTGTAAGTATATTTCCTAATAAGCATCTCTGAATTGTCAAGTTGTGAACAAAAAAGGATATCACATTGCCCGAGGCATGAAACCTAGTGCCAGATTATACAGTTTCATATATAGTTTTCTGGTTTTATTCATATATCATATGGTGTGTCCACAAATGGCACTACTGCATGAGATGCTTTAATTCTGAATAAGGACAGTGACAATGAGCTGAGGTTCCAACATATCTAGTCAGCAGTTGGATGAGTACTATTTTCTTCTTTGATTCCTATCAACATATCATCCATAGTCCTTGGTCCTTATTTGGTAATGTAAGTAACAGTTTGCATGATGGTGCCATCCTCTGGCTATTGATCTGTGATGCCTATGTATTTAAATTAGTGGCTGCTGCCAGGTAGTGTGTTGCTTATGTGGCTTTGTGCTGGCTGGCTATAATTATGTAGGTGATGCTGCTGTTCATGAACCTAGGTAACATAGAAATGTGTGTATTTTGTCGTCATTGCTCTGTGCAATGTGATGGATGAGAATAAGAGTGGTGTCATGTATATGTAGAACTGTTGTGGCTTTTGAGCAAAAGCCCACGAAGCAAATTAGGCTATGACTCAAATAATCATCACCAATTTTGCCACGCAAAGCATTCTTCACAATATTCATAGCTGGAAAACCTATTTTGAACACCATCAGTTTAGCAATCACCTATTTTGTCCAAGCTAGAAAACCTTCTATCATGGATTATATTATTTATTTAGAGACCAAGTTCATGTTCAAGAGTACCATATCTCTGTGATTAAAATCATCAAGATAAAGCTTAGCTAATTCCAGCAACTTCTCCTTGTCAAAACAACAAAGTAAATCACTTGTGCTCAAAGCAGACCCGTTGGTGGCGGCAGCCCCTGGGTTGTGGTGTTACCATCTCTTTATTTCCTTATCAAATACTTCTCCATTATCTTGCTTCTTCATTAATTTTGTACATAATTTTGTAGGGGAAGATGATTCGTCCTATGTTATCTTTGAGGACGACGCTATGGATGATCACATCGGCAATGGCAACACTCGAGTTTGCAATATGACGGTGAGAACATGATGATAACAACTATGCATGCGGAGGAGGATCTCACTAGTCCGTTTGCACTTCAACTAATGAGCGACAATCTTATGGCATTTTGTTGCAGCAACTGTCATATGGAATATGATGGATGAGAAATAGTAAAATGATGCGTATGTATGTGATGCTGCTGATCATGAACCTAGGTGACTTAGAAATGTGTGTTCTGTTGTCATTGCCCTGTGCAATGTGATGGATCAGAATCACAGTCATGTATGCGTAGAAATGTTTTTGCTTTTGAGCAAGTCCATGTACAAATTCTCATATGTCAATTCCTGGATGTTGAAACATAGTTTAATATATTGGTATGTATGTAAACACTGATTTTGGACGGCTTTCCTAATATATGGGCTATTGGATGTATGCTTATTTATCACTGAATTAGTATTTATTGAAAGGTTATAGAACTGTCAATTAGATGGTGAATTTGATTTCCTGGCGGTTAGAACATTGCCAGGAGAGCAGGATATTTCTGTAAGTATATACCCTGTCAGCTTTTTGCTGACGGCCATCTGCCACGAAAAGGGGTTTAATAAACCTGACGAGACTTTTGGTTTTCCTGTGGGCTGCCGTCAGGAACAACCGACAGGAGTTGTTTCCCTGTCGGCCAACCGTCAGGCAAATATTCTTTTCCCTGTCGATTTAATCCTGTCGGCTAGCCGCCAGGAATATATTTCTTGACGGTATTTTGCAATTTCCTGTCGGTTTTTAGCCGTGGGGAATAGTCGAGTTTCTGGTAGTGACCATACATGCGTCAATGATGGATTGTTTGTACACACTGTATATTTTACGTAACCTTTGGGTCTTTTAATCTCAACCATTATACTTAGAATCAATGGAGTATAATATTTTGACATATGTGGATGATCGTGGTGGCTTGTTTGACTTCTGTTTTAGTTATATAATAAGATAATAGATATTAGAGTATGATAAGTATGATTTAATATACAGGTAATTTGGATGAATTTTTCCATGGTATCATTATCTTACAACTTGAAGCTGTTCCTGAATTTTTAAACTGTTACACAAAAATTTCGACGTACGTTGCTTACATATCGAATGGACGCAATCAAGTATTTTGAAGGAGAGTTTGTCCACACTAGCTATATAACAGAGATCATGGTAATGTTATATTTTCCGTGACCTAAAAAGTTTGTCATCATGTTTTAGAACATATTTGGTTACATGCCTAATCCACTCTGGTTATATTGGGCATGATTTCATGTATTTAAGGAATTTACAGACTAAAATGTTTAGCAGCGTTCGCTGCTCAGCACACGCTGCTAGGTCACCGTTTTGTGGCGTTTAGGAGCCAGTTGGACGCGCTAGTAGTTGTTTAGGTTGTTTAAATTTGTGGTTTTTATTTTTTAGAGGGTGTTAACAAATTTGTTGATATATATATATATACTATTGAAAAGTTTATATGTATATGAGGAACTACTGCACTTGCATTCCTGTGCTGATATTCTGTAGATGCACAACAGTAAAAGAAACGTAGTAATAGTTCGAAATTAACCAACAAAAATTCTTGGTAAATTGATTGTTCCCCGTGATGTAACCACAAATTCTTAGTGAAATTAACTAAGAACAACTTCTAACAACTCCTTTATAGGTAAAAGCCTAAGTGAAAAACATCGTTAATGCAATGGATGCTACTAGAAGAAATCCTGCTACTCATCCAACTGGGAGTACGAAACAAATCATCACAACAACTAGGAGTGCATATCGAAGCTTTTTAAAGTTCTCTAACTGCGCTCGTAGCTGGCTGTTTTGGATACGCAGAACATTAATTTGTGCTTGCTTCTCATCCATCTTCACTTGCTTCTCATCCATCTTGATCTCTCGTGCATCTATCAACGCATCATCCAACTGGGCTGTGAGTAATCGACTGTGGTACGCGACCAACTGATTTACCTGAGCCATTAAGAGATCAACCCATATCCATGTGTGGAAAGAGAAAGGTTGTTGCATGCATGTGTGCGTACGAATTAATGCAATGGAAAGACAGAGATGTTTGGTTATACCTTGGTTCCTTTGCGTGCACACATCAGAAATTCTTGACGTTCATTTCTTCAAGTGTACGAGATTCTCTTCACAATTGGGCTTTTGCAGCCACAAAGGAGCCCGTGTCGTACGAAATGCCGCCGGATCAGACGGACGACCCGCTGTTGCAACGCGAGGAGTCACAGTACACAACCAGGTTCGCCGAGCATGCCGAAGAGCTCATGGCTGAACGGGGGGAGGGATGGGAGCTAGCTTTTGGAGAGAGAGAGAGAGTGGATGGAAGAAGAAGAGAGAATGAAGGGAAGGAAGAAGATAGTGAACAGAAAAGGAAAGACCCGTGAGACAATTATTGTTCGGTAATATTAGCGGCGTTTGATGTGCCGAAGTGCTGCCAATATTAACATCCACCACATTTGCAGTGTCCAAGCTCGAAAGCTTGCTGCTAGTAGTAAATGAACTTGCGACGTTCCGCCAGTATGAGCGCTACTAATATGTCATACACTAGTGACTTTTCAGCCCACTGGATGCTGCTAGTAGTTCCTGGCTGATGGCTAGCTTGGATGTACATCACTAGCAGCGTGCGAACCGCGCGAATGCTGCTAAAGGATACCTGTCTGCAGGATTCGCTTAATCGGCAAGCGCTGCTGCTACTTGTCCAAGTTAGCTGATGCATTCGTTTTTCCAGGTCACTGCTGATAGGAAAATCCTATAAGGGGTTTCTATACTAGTGAATCTCTATTTAAGATATAGAGACAGATTTGTTTTTTATGCGATCTAGATTGGATATTGGATAGATAGAGCAGACCCGCCAAAAAAGGAAACAAATCAATTCATGCTATAAAGTCAGTGAGGCGATAAGTACTCAAGGATGTGCAATAATTGTTCCATTAATTCCCTAATATTAGGGTGGTATTTAATTACCACCATAAAACTCAGGATGACTTAGCGTGCTCGCCCTATATAAACTCTAGCAAATCGATTTACTCATCAACACATTTGGTAGATCAGATCAAACGGTAAAAAGAAGAGAGTGCCAGTACATAGCTAGCATTGTATTTTGTGATGGCGATTAGGAAGAGCAATGCAAGCTTTGTATGCTGGGCGGCCCTGATGTTGGTGATGGCCACTCTGATGTTGTCATGTGATGCTGATCCAAAAGGTTAACATCCTTTTTTTCCTATTGTGTACATATACTTAAATTTTTCCTTGCATCTATGTTTGTAGCTAATAGCACCCATCAACAATGATTGATGAAGGAGCCCATATTTTATTTACGATTGTAATTCATTTAATCTTTTTGTGTAGAATCATGCGATTTGATTGAAGATGGATGCAACGAAGCCCAGTGTAGGGACTATTGTAGGATCATTGGTCACACCAAGGGATCTTGCCGGGAAGCCGAGTATTGTTGTTGTTTGATTGCCGCAAAGCCCAAGGTGGACGTTGTGCATCGTCATGATTGAGCTTCTATGAACATTATTTTATTAGATATATAGCAAAAGAGCCCTTGTAACGGGTACAAAATAAATAAATTTTATGCAGAAACATTTAGCACCTCCCATCACAGTTGCATAAGCTGAGTCATCAACATGCCACTTTGGCCCGGATTTGGGACAGCCCCTCCTTTTATCTTCTGCCATGATTGCTCCCGATTTTCTCAAACCATGGTTCCGCCTCTTGGGTCATGACTGTGGAACCTTGGCACCATGGATCATGTGTTGCCTCGCCTCTGACTCAGCTCATTATATGACAAGAAGTGGTAGAAAAAAAATTAAATACGCTTAAGTTGCACCTAATTCTTAAGTAGCTATCACAGGAAAAATGGGCTTTCTAACCCTACAAGCATGTCAAGAAGTTAAGTGCTAAAGCTCCACACTGCAGCTTGAGGACAATACTATTTAAATCCAATCTAAGCAGCTTAGTTGTCATATGTGCACTTGAAAAACTATGTAACTTATCAAAGAAACAAAATATACAACATGGAATGGGCCTTGCATTGTTATCAGATGCAATGGCAGTGTACATATATATACATACATCGCTATGTGTATGATCAAACTAAAATATATATTTTTTGAAGCCATGCATTGCAACAGGAAATAGTGCACCAAAGATCAAACAAAAATAACAAAATTAAAAAGTTTTATCAATGGATTAATCAATTGAGAAAGAATCCAGCTACAATTATTAGTTAACAAAGAATAATATCCCTGCCAAAAGAATAGCAATTGGCTGCTCGCATTAGGAAATTATACTCCTATAAAGGATGGTGGAGTACCCTCCACCCTGGGCGCCTCACGGGCAAAGAGCGCCTCCGAGCCGTCTGTTGCTCGGTGGCTACTCAGGGGCGTCGCGACCCGATCCGATTTGCCCGGATGGCTCAGATCAGGGCGACCCGACTCGGATGTCCATGACAGGTGGATCGCCCAATGAGCCCGGGGCCACCGTCATTGGGCGGCGTCGGGAACGCCCGCAAGTGAGCCACCACATGATTTCTTACATGCGAAGCCGTGCCCTGAACCGCCTGGCGGCGTCCTCGCCCCATGCCGGGAAGGGTCGGTTGCGACAGGCACGCTAGTGGGTAGAGAGCGCCTTCGAGCAATCCATCCGGCGATTGCTTGCCATGAGGGCCTCTCGGGGGCTCTCCGAGCATCTGATATGCGCAGACGGCTCGGATCACCGGGCATCCCAGGGGCACTGGGGCACCCATCATTGAGCGGCGGCGGGCGCTCTCCCAATGTCCCTGTCGTTGCCCTGTCGCACGGTGTTCAACGTCGTCGCCACGAGCCGGGATGGTCCAGTTGCAACAGGCGGGTTGTGCGCCACGACCGTCTGGCTGGCTCGCTCGTGGGTCGCGCCCGGTTAGAGTGCTTGCTACTCCCGGTCTCTCCAAACACCCCCACCCCAGAACTTATTTCAGCACCGTCGACACACACACCCTCAACTCTAACCGTCAACCCTTTTGTGGCCTCGCCGTCGCGGATGTTTTAGGCCAACGATGTCTTCCCCGTCTCGTGAGACTTCGCAATTGCATGCATTCCCACAATGAGCCAGAGAAGGTTGGGCATACGTAAACAAATAGATAAAGAGGTTCACCTACTGACTGAACAAGAGATTCTACGAAAGACTATCATGAATTTCTTATTATCTTATGGTTTGCGAACTGATCGCTTTGTTTCCTTGGTTTATCCAGGCAGATAAAGTATGAAAACTAACAGAACAACCAACGACGGTATGAATAATGAACACTACGATACAGTTGTTAACACCAAGTTTTATATTTTATATCTGCATATTTAGTTTGCTTTTGTTATGCATGTAGCATAGGTTAGGGAGTAGCTAGTCCCGTGAATCTTCAACGGATGCGTATAGAGGAGGTGAGATGCTAAGCCACCGTGCGATACTGCAAGCACGGTGAGATGACGATGGCGGCGTGAAGCTGTGGTGCTGCGCTACGCGACAAGGTCGTCTGATGCGGCAAGCGTGTGGGCGGATGAATTCTGACCGGCTAAGCAATTAGTTGAAGCCATGAGAATTGGTGTGCTAGTTAGTTAGTTTGTTAGCTGCATGCAAGTCTGTTTGCCGTGCATGTGCAAGTGATGGACGGGTCATGCGTTGGTGACCGGTGTGGTGTGCATACATGGAGTTAGTGTGTGCATCAGTTAGTTAGCTGGTGGAGCAGTAAAAATATGTGTAGAGGCTCGATTAGATTTCTCTCCCTCTTTCTCTGTTCTTTTAAAATTATTGTTAATGCACAAAATACACATTGATTTATTTTTTTCAAGGCCAAACTCGTTTCAATAAGAAAAATAATAGAATTGGGCAGATTATTTGCATTGACTTAGAGCTAACCTGTAGCAGTGCAACTTAATCACAATCAACCATTTATTTTTTTTGCCGGAAATCACAATCAACAATTAAAGGAGAGGTACCTGGATTCGTAGTACTAGGCTTTGGACTCATTCAGTCATAGCCAACCCAATCAGGTGCAGTTAAATTAACACTAACAGGGGATGCTTGACCCATGGACTGAGATATCACATGGAGGTACCAAACTTGTCTTTATATATATGAACCCGGCCATAGCCATGTCCATTGAAGAATACATCTTAGTAGCTGCTAGCATATCCCACACTACTCACGCTAACAATGTCAATTATGTTCTCGCAAGAGCTGCCCATCTACACAACACTCGTGCTACTTGTTCTTCCCCTGTACTACTTGTACTCCAAGGCTAGTTGTAGATCAAAGAACGCAGCAGTGCTCCCCACAAACTGGCCAATACTGCACATGTTCCCTTCCTTCGTGGCCAACCTCCAGAACATGAATGACTATTTCACTCTGGTCCTTGCCGGATCAGGCCACAACTTCAGGGCGCACGGCCCACCCGGGACCGGGATGCGGTTTTTCGTCACTTGCGATCCTGCCAACATCCGGCACGTCTTCACGACTAACTACACCAACTTTCGCAAGGGCTCGGAGTTTGCTGCAATCTTCGACATCATGAGCGGCGGCATCTTCACCATCGACGGCGAGCCAGCTCGTCAGCAGCGCATGAAAATCAAGAGCGTGCTCAGCAGCCCGCGGTTGGTTGCAAGGATGGAGGCTTGGTGCCGTGACAAGGTGGAGAACAACCTCCTCATGTTGTTTACGCAAATGGCAAGAACCAGCACTTCGTTCAACATGCAAGAACTGATGTCGAGGTTAATGTTTGACCTTGCTGCTACGCCTCTCTTCGGCATGGACCCCGACCTTCTATCTTTGGACATGCCTCCCATGGAAGCCGCAATCGCCATGGACACAGTCATGGAGGTGGCATTTTTTCGGGTCGTGATGCCTGCTTCCTGTTGGAAGTTGATGAGGCGGCTGAACATCGGCCCTGAGAGGAAGCTCAAGGCAGCGCACAAGGTGTTGCGTGTGTTTGTCATGGAGATGACGGAGAGGAGGATGATTAACACATCTTCCGTTGGTAATGGCAAGCAACATGAGGGTGTTGATATAATGTCTTCCTTCCTCAATGACCCCTATTATACCGAAGATGGCATGTTCCATGCAATGACCATTAGCTACATGATCGCTGCGAGGGACACAGTTGGAACGGCCCTGACATGGATTTTCTACAACCTAGCCCAGAACCCTAATATTGTGTCAATCATCCGCAATGAACTCTCACCGATTGCATCACGCAAAGTAGCGGCCCATCCAGATGCCATGGTGATCTTTGAGCCAGACGAGACCAAATCTCTAGTCTATCTGAGAGCTGTCTTGTACGAGACTCTCAGGTTGTACCCACCGGCCCCTCTCGAGCGCAAGATGGTGGCCGCTAATGATGTCATGCCGAGTGGTCATGAGGTGCATGCCGGTGACACCATCCTTATTTCTCTCCACTCCATGGGAAGAATGGAGGGTATATGGGGTAAAGACTGCCTCAACTACAATCCAGATAGGTGGCTCTCGGAGGATGGCAACAAGCTGAAGTATGTACCATCTCACAAGTTCTTGGCCTTCAACTCGGGTCCGAGGATGTGCCTTGGCAAGGACATCGCAGTTATGCAGATGAAGACCGTCATCGCCTCAACGTTGTGGAACTTTGATGTTGAGGTAATGAAAGGGCAATGCATCGAGCCTAAGTCATCTTGTATACTGGAGATGAAAAATGGACTCATAGTTAAGCTGAAGAAGCGAGAAATGTTACATTAGAGCAAGTCTAATAAGGCATACTCAAGACTATAGCAAGTGCCATGTCATTTAAATCCTAGGTGCAAGGGAGAGAAAGGAGAGAGAGTGAAGTGGATGCTAAATATGTACTAGCCAGGGTGTAGCACAAGCTACGAGGCAGAAGAACTAGCTTGCAGCATGTGCAAGCGCTAAGAGCTGGCTCTTTAGTCTTCTCATCCAATCATGTGTGCTTTTCTGCCTTCTTCATATTCAAGAATTAAATGCTATAGCTGACTTCACTAGTAGTCAGTCTACAGCCAGTCTATTTTATGAGTTTTTTTTCACAAAGGTTGTAGGTGACATGGCACATGTATAGAGCCGGTCTTTTTTATTAGCCATGCTCTTAGACTACCCACAGTGGGAATAAATTCAGCAGTAACATAGAGTCCAACACATAAGATTCTCAAGCTAGATCATGTATCACATCAAAAACAACTTAATTAGGATGTTTTAAAAAGGCAAATTTGACCTGTGGACGAAAACATTTCACAAAATGAACTGGTTCAAAAAAATTCACTCAGCTGACCGTTTTGAGTGGCGCCCGACACGCCGGCGCCACACCCTATGGTGCAGTGCCTAGCTCGCAGGTGTTGCACATCTGGCCAGCGTGGCACAACCGGGGCCCGCACCGAGCACTGCAGCGCCTAGCCCTTAGGCGCTGCACTTTTTATTATTTTTGTTGCAGGGTTGTTCGAGAGAGACCATCTTCATCCTACACCTCCCATGGATTGATAAACCTTAGGTCATTCACTTGAGGGAAATTTGCTACTGTCCTACAAAACTCTGCGCTTGGAGGCCCAACACGAGTCTACAAGAAAAAGTTGCCTAGTAGACATCAGAAGGTACTCTCCTCCGATCCCCTTCTTTCTATCCAGAAAATGTAACTTATTTTGAAGATTTGTGGAACCCTTGTTTGATTGGATTAGAATCTTGCATGTATATAGATTTGAAGGAAATATGCCCTAGAGACAATAATAAAGTTGTTATTTTATATTTCCTTATTCATGATAAATGTTTATTATTCATGCTAGAATTGTATTGATCGGAAACCTAAATACATGTGTGAATACATAGACAAGCACTGTGTCCCTAGTGAGCCTCTACTTGACTAGCTCGTTGATCAAAGATGGTTAAGATTTCCTAACCATGGACATGAGTTGTCATTTGATAACGGGATCACATCATTAGAATGATGTGATGGACAAGACCCATCCGTTAGCTTAGCATAATGCACGGCACATCCAGTACACCATCTTCGAAGGAGGCCACTACCTCCTCGCCTGGATCGAAGGCACCGCATCGTCGCAAGATGGGATGGATGCCGCAGGAAGAAGACCACATAGGGAGGGTGAGCGCATCCCCACCGAGACGCCGGGGCTCTCCTTGAGCAGAACATCGCCGCTGCAAGCATCCAACACCAGAGGAGGAAGTTCCAAGCTAGGACAAGAGGGCCACACCGCCGCCGCCGCCACCCACCACCCCCAAGCACCACCCAACCCCAATACTCCCAAAGCGGCGCCTTCAAGAAGGGAACGGCGCCGAGAGCGCCGCCGCCGCCCAACAAAGTTAGGGCTTTCGCCCGGGAGACCGAGGGGAAGGGGAAATGAGGGGATCAGTCCATACCGACGCCTCAAAGGAGGGGAATGGCGCCCTCGGGCGTCGCCGTCAACGCGGCCAGCAGAGGTCGACCAGGGATTTCGCCTGAACTAAATCCCCGCCACTAGCAGCACAACCTGTCCGGAACCGGCGACCAGGGAAGCACGGCCCGACCAAGCAGGCTCGCACGCCGAACAGGGGAGGAGGGGAGGCTCCAGATCTCGCGCACAGGTCGCCGCAGAAGCCGCCACCGACCGCCCTCGGCCACCGGGATCCCGCCGCCCGCACGGCCGGGACACCGGATCCACCATCCGCACAGCCGCTCGCCGCAGAGCAGGGGTGCCTCTCCATAGGAGCCGCTGCTCCAGATCCGGAGCTCCCCGCACGAAAGCAGGGCAGCCAGAGGCCCCGCCGCCACCCTCCTTGGCAGTGCCCCGGGCTTGCCCGACGGCTGCCTCAGGCGGCGGCGAGGAAGGGTGGGGGAGGAGGGAGCCCGGCGGCGCGCCTAGGGTTCGCCCCCCGAGTCGCCCGAGCGGGCGGCGCGGGGGTGGGGGGGGGGAGGGTCCGTTCGTTCCCACGCCTTGGACCCCATCATCCTCTGACACAACCTCTATTGAAAAAAGGCAATGCATGCCTAGGAGACGCTTAATCATACTTGGGCACTAGGCAATGACCAAATGCCTCGCCTAGGGCATAAGCGGAACTCTAGGCATGGCAAGCAAGAAAATTTTCACTCGATTGAGAAATCAGGCCATATTGCACTGACACACCAAACTTGCCATCTTTCAATCGCAATAGTTGGTAGTTTTTTTTTTGAACATGTCACCCGGGGGGGGGGGGAGAAATCCCCACCTGAATATTGATCTCTATTCAAAGAAAATGAGCCAGTTTATGAGGGAAACTAGGTCGAAAACCATGATCCGGTTTATGAGGAAAACCGGATCAAAAACCTTGATCCAGTTTATGAGAAAAACCGGACCCAAATACCATACAACCCTAGGGGAAAGGAACAGGTAAACAAAAAAAACGCCCCATACATAGTTACAACACAACGGAAGAGCCAACTACCTAAGGAAATAGGTGGTTGGGATGAGCAGCATAGGTTACGCCGAACCATGTACAAGGTAGCAATAGCAAGACAACAATAGCAGACAGAAGACCATCAGCAGGGAGACACAAGTAGATATGGGGTGTCGTCGAGGGATCACAATACCAAGAGTTTGTAAGCAGCCTAATGCACCGCACCGGCGTGCGTATCGAACCCAACGGTGCAACACAGGAGCCTCTACAATCAACGAGTGCCAAACACGAACCTTGACTAGGAGCTCCGCCGCGGGAATCCGAAACGATTAGCAAGTTGGGGAGGCGTCTTGCATCATCATTGAGCAAAGATGAACTGAGACAACGCCAAGAGCATGAAGCTCGCCGGACCACAACGGTATCCATGGGAGGGTCTTGAGCAGGCACAAAACATGGAGAACACACCAGACAGAGGACATTGGCGGAAGGATGGCGGTGAAGGACTCGTCCAAGAGGCAAAGACAACGGTGGTACGAGATGGATGGGCGAAGGTGAGTGGAGTGATGCATGGATTCTTGCGACACCTTCAGGAAGGTTGAATGACGCCCACGGGCGACATCATTGCAGGGCTTTCGCCTGAACCAACAGCAACACGATGATGAGACGGACCTGAAGGGGATGCAGACCGCGCCATCAACATGTAGGAATGGCGTGAGGCGCCACCGCAGTCATGGCCGGATGAACCGGCAGAGATTTCTCCCCATCCCCAAGTCTGACACGAAGGAGGAGAAGGCAGTACAGCGCCACCATGGTGGGACGCGGCGCCCGCAGGCGTCGCCGCTGCCAGCCGGCGGCCGCCGGCGCGGATTTCTCCAGCCTCCTCGCACCCTCCACCACCTGCACCCCCCAACCCCGACTACCCGGACATGGGATTGAATCCGGTAGCCCGGGGAAAGGGTGCACCCCACACGACCAGATCCACAACGGAGAGCGGCAGATCGGGGAGCAGCACACACGCGCCTACCACGGCCGAGTCCCGCGGGGTGCAGGACCGAGACGCGGCGCGAGGCTCGCCCAGCCCGCGAGAGCACGGGACCAGGGTGAGCGGCGGTGAGCACCAGTTGAACCAGAAAGCTTCGACCCAGCGCAGCAGCCCACGATGGGCACCAAATCTGACCAAACATGACGGGATCTGGCGGGAGCCTCCTCGAAATACGGCGACGAGCAGCGCGGTGCAACCGCCACCGACAGAGGGTCAGCACACGCCGGCCGGCGGGCAGCTGGCGGCTCCAAGGAAGAGAGAGCAGGAAGCGCTGGATTTGGATCTCTGGAGGGGGGCCGAAGTCGCGGGAGAAGAAGCAGAGCGTGGCCTCGCCGCCGCTGTCCGCCGCTGGGCTTAGCCCGGCGGCCTCCTCCGGCGACGGCGAGGGGAAGGGGGCGTGGAGGGGGTGGACTCGGGGAGTGGCGGCGGGGGTCCTCCGGAGTCGCCTAGAGCGACCCGGGAGGAAGAAAGGTCTACTACAATGTTTTTCAGACTAACAGCTTCCAATAGCTGGTATTTTACTCACTTATATTCTCTAAATCGATATCGACACGCGTATAATATCCCAAATACAACATGATAGTCAAATTGTATGTCCGCCTAGGTTACGCCTAGGGCGCTTAGGCACCACCTAGGCGCTAGGCGAAGGTAAACCGCCTCCATTATGCCTAGCACTTTTCCACAGCCATGCTCCCTCTGCCAGTCATTGATATCGACTCCTCGGATGTTGACTCTGCTACGCCTTCTCGGCGACAGCCCGCTCTAGCGTTGACGGCCTCCCTAGCTGTCCTGAGGCCGGTGGCGGCCCTGACGCCTCTGCGTCACCATTACAAATTCAAACCCACATCTGGATGTGCCATAACACAGCCCATTCCCTAGAGAGAAAAAACATATTTTAAAGGAAAACGAACACACGACTGATTATGCACTGACTGGGCTCATGTTGTCGTTGTTGTCCATCCAAAGCTAAGCCCAGTACAACTACTAGCTGAGGCTCGTCTCCACCCGCAGATGATGAATGATATGTCTTGCAATCGCCAGCTACAGTGCCAGTCCTGAGATTTTGGGGGCCCAAGGCGAAACTAAAACTTTGGGACTATTAATACTCGTAATAATGTGTGGATTGCATCTGACTATACGATCATGTCTCGGCACATAATTCATGAGTAAATTGCTAAAATAATTTTTTGGAACGTTGGATTCTAAAATGCACGAAGACAAAAATAGGAAGTATAATGTAGATACCATGATTTTTTTTAATTGCACAAGAGTTTAAAGCTCTCGAATTTGCAATGATGTGAGTGAATATACATGCAATCACATAGTAAGACAATTTGTAAGAGCTCTATACTCAAATCTATTGAAAATAAATTTATAGCAAAAAAATCCTATGAAAATATCCCATTCCAATCCAAGAAGCTTTGAGCACTAAAATTCTAGTACCATTTACTAGCTAAAAAGTAAAAGTAGCTTCATCATTGGTCCAGTTAATTAGTTTTAACAGAGTGATATAATTTATAAGTATGATTATGAGGATGTATAGCTCACAAATGGCTGAATATCATAAGATAATATGATAAACCTTGGATTCACATCGGCTGATTGGTAATCCGGCGCTTGGCCATGACGCGATGTGGAGTAAACCGGCGTCTGCATGCGGTCTGGCCATGCATTCGCTTGTGCGTCCGGCACCTGGAGACTCGAGACCAGCGAGCAGAGTTCGTCGGTGTTCACGATTGGAGCACTAGGTCTGCTGGACAGTGGAATTAAGGATAAGTATCCAACTTTTTTTAGGATAGTAGCAATCTTGTTAGGAAAAAAATGATTGTAGCGGTCTTGTTATTGGAGAGAATCCTAGCGGTAAAAAAAGAAAACAAGGCAGGCCAGGAATAGTTTAAATTTCAATGTATTTTTAAATTCGTATATATTTCTTCAAATTCATGAATAGTTTTATATTTTGAAAAAAAAATTGAACAATTTGTTTCAAAAAATTTATTGCTTTGAAAATTTTCGAAACTTTAAATTTGTGAACATTGATAAATCACGAATATTTTTTATATTTATGCATTTTTCTAATTAAAATTAAAATGACAAAAAATATGAGGTGGAAAAAATGGAAAGAAAATACGTGTGCTCGCTCAGTGGGCCAGCACATGCCGGGGGGGGGGGGGGGGGTGAGCGATTCATGAAGCCTCGTTTGGAGACCTCCTATATGGCGCCTGTAGCGCCCGCTGGGGACCTGGCGCTCACCAGCGCGCTAGATGGACCGCTGATCATTATTCGAAAAATCAATCACGCTAGATGGGCCTTTGCTGCGCTAGATGGGCAGTGGTTCATGTGACCACTTGACCATTGATTGTTTGACCGCTGCCACCAAACATTGATTGATCCCTCAAAAAAAAACATTGGCCGTCAACTTTTTGAAAAAACACATATTTGAAAAGAGTTCATAAAATTTGAAAAAGTTCACGACTTGGAAAAGTTCGTAATCTAAAAAAAGTTCGCGAAACTGAAAAAGTTCATGAGTTTGAAAATAGTTCATGACCTGGAAATGTTTGTGATTTGAAAAAGTTCATGAAAATGAAAAAAAAAAGTTCACAAGTTTGAAAGGAGCTCGTAAATATGAAAAGGTTCACAAATTTGGAAAAATTCACAAATTAAAAAAAGTTCATCCATTAGAAAAATGAAAAACGGGAAAAAAGGAGGGAGGAAATTTTAAAAGGCAAATATATATATATATATATATAGATATATATATATATATATAATGTGGCAGATTTGTTAAGTTGATCCCAGTCGCATCCTTGGATGTTTAGTGTGGCAGATTTGTTAAATCCGGCTATAGATGCTCTTAGGCTACTATATGTGTATTATTACAAGCTGACATACTAGATACGAACTGTAACAGCCACCGCATGAAAATATATATAATGCATCAGAGATGTAACCAATTTCGACTGTTGATCGCTTAGTAAATGTGGACGTCAGTGCAAGGATGATGCGGCTTAAATGCTCCCTTCAACAGGGCGCTCACAGTTGTCTGGTGTTGTCTTAAATTCTCCATTGTTAAACATTCCTTTGAATTGTAGACCACGGATAGCCAGATTAGTTTAAGGGTGACGGAACAACATCTCAAGCTTCTCTAGCGTGGGCATAGCCCCCGCTTCAAAGGTCACCGGCGTCTTTTTACAGCGGAAGAGTAGGTGCTTGACTGCTCTAAATGCCCCACTTCTAGTGTCAGGGATGACTACACTTTCTTCTTTTTCTTCGTCGCAAAAAACAAAAATACTCAAATACAAGTAAGCAACGCGAAGGCAACTGCGCAACAATACTCACACCATCAGTCACCTCCCTCGCCTCAATACTGAACTTGTAGGGGGCATGGAGCTGACCAATCCACTCGGGGCACCTTTCAAACTTGCATGGCTCCAGATTGAGCTCCTGAATCTGAGAACCCCGAGGGAATGGTGCTCTGGTAATCCAGCCTCGGGCATTTGGTATGTAAACCAATAATCCCTTAGAGGTAAATATCATGAGATCAGTAGAAAACTTGCCGATGGAAGAGTACAAGACATACATGGTGGTCTCTTCCACCAATTCACTACTCCCATTCGAACTGATCTCAAGTTGGTCAACTTGCTGAGCCCATTGATGTTCTCCACGGAGCTTTCAAACACATCTACTCTTTCTAGGGTGCGCAAGGATTTCAACTTGTTAATGCCGTCAGGCAACGCTGATCCCGCCAAGCTGAGATGTGATAACAAGGATAAGCTAACAATATCTGGTGGCTAATTTTGCAGTACACATCCATATAGTTCTATTGTCTCTGGTTGCTGTAGGTCCCCAATTTGATTAGGTAGCTTTAACTCAATTTTATATCTAGATGCAACCAGTTGTGGACTTAAGAGTTTTTCCTAGAGAGAGGGGGGGGGGGGGGGGGGGCACTGGCCCCCTTTGGCCCTCATGAAGCTCCGCCACTGGATGCAACCTTTAAATACCTTACAAGAAACAACCTACTAATACTGGTTAGGTCAAGGCCGTAGTTAAAGTAACAATACTTATGTTCAATGTGTAGCACTCGAACATATTTGAACTCCAAAAATAAGGTACAAGTGAGCTCTGGCGAAATAAGTCTGGCCGAACATGTGATAGTGACGCTTTGTTGACTGTCTCTGAAATTCTTGCATCCTCTTAATCATTGTACTAGACAGAGACTCATCTTTTGAACCATCAATTACATGAATAAAATTCTCTTTACTTGACTTGGATCTCATCAAATGAAGAATTATATCATGTACTTTGCAAGACAACACTTCATGGTTGCAGTCCCAGGTTGGATCATACACATGCTCATGAGCTCTTTGGAGTACTTTTGTGCAACATCCTCTGCTTCCAGCCCACTGTTTCAACTCAAGTGCACGAAACCTTCAGTGACCCACAACCTCAGCAAATCATTTTTATCTATCTCGCGGTCCTCTGGATACATACAAACATAAAGCAGACATGTCTTGAGACAATCGGGAAGATGTATGTAGCTAAGATCCAATATCCGCTTCATCTTTTCAAGATCATATCCTTTAGTCACATAATCCAAAGATTTCCATATATACTCCCAGGCTGATTCTTCCTCACCAGCTAGAAGGCTTGCTATACTATAATAGCAAGTGGCGTACCACCACATTTTTTTAGAATATATTTTGAGATCTCTTCTTTTCTGGGTGCATCAGGGCAATCTTTTTCGGGACCAAATATTCTTCTAAAAAATAGTCCTCTTCATTGAGTGGGTTCATCCTATAAACATATTTGCTTTCATGTTTGCAACAGGATCGAGCAACACGTTCAATCCTTGTTGTTGTTGTCACTCTATTGCCATGGCCGTTTCTTCGAAAAGTAGATGTAATAAGATCCCATGCTTCAGAATCCCAATATCTAGATGAAACCAATGGCAAAGCTTGATGAAGATTGTTGAGGGGGATAATCAAACTTGAGGGGGCGAAGAATATAAGTTATGCAAGAACTGTAAGAAATCTTTGATATTCAAGCCTAATAATTAGGGGTAATCTTAAGAGTTTTTCCTAGAGTAGGGGGGCACTGGTCCCCTTTGGCACTCATGAAGCTCTGCCATCGGAAGAAAAGCTCTATGAAGGTATTGTGCTTGAAACTTGTCATACACTGCCTTGGCAAGTGTGGTCTTGCTTACTCCTCCATTCTGAGGATCGAAACTATCTTGAGCTTTGATACATCGTCATCCTTCTCAAATATCCTTATTAGCACATCTCTTGGTGTTTTCATGCCAATGAGCTGGTCTTTATCTACGTATATAGCTATAAACCAAAGGTCAATGGTAGCTTTGGCAGATGCATTAGCCACAACATTTTTGACATTGATGTTTACTTATTTCCCCTGCCGGTTACAACCTCAACTTGGCTCTTGATGTCTCTGATCACACCATCAATCTGACAGTGAGCCGTCATGTCATTTGCCAAGAACATTAGCCCCTCATGCAGAAGCTCCTTGAAACCACTCCTACACTCGACGCGCACTAGGAAGTTGTCGACCATATCCTCAATACTATATGATAGCTGCCTGACATCCTCAACCCAAATCCTTGAGACATTGAGCTTTTTTAGACTGGGGAGACCTTTGTGAATCATTTCTAGGTCTTCTGAGAAAGACTCAATATCTCTATTCATGCTCCTCTCCAGATTGTAGTCCTCCTTGACGAGTTGCCCAACTTGTCGAGCAGGCTGCCCATAGCATCCCGTGCGCATCCACGGCTCGACTCCCTTTCCCTAGGTATGTTGTGTTGGTAGGATAATGTCGTGAAAAGCACTATGGGGGTAGAATTTGCACTGCTCTATTTGCTCGGTACAATGTCCTCGCGTGCTTGAACTGATATCCTTGTATCTGACTAAGCTTGTCTACGCATTTTTGTTGCTAACAAGTTTGCGCTTTCCGGAAGCAGACTCAACAATCTTGCTTTTTTTTTACCTGTGAGCGTAGAAATTAATTCGTCAAGAAATGATCTAGGAGAAAGATATATAAGGCACATACAAACGCAATAAGACACATACAACTACTAGCCGAGGCTTGTCTCCATCTGTAGATGATAAATGACATGTATTGCAATCACCGGCTGCGATATGATCTTGGGATGGCCTACCAGAATCCAAGGAGTGGTCACCTGGAAATGGTTTCCTTTTTCCACCTTTTCCTGGTTTTTTATATAGTTTCTTTGTTTGTTTCTTCACCAATTTTCTAGTTTTTTTATTCACAATTATTTTTTTGAATTCGGTAAGAAAAAATCATGAACTTTTTATGAATTTTTTAAGAATTCTAAATTTTGCAATTGTTTCTAACTGCGCAAACACTTTTCATACTCGCATTTTGAAAAGAAATTGTGAACATTTTTTAAATTCTAGAAAAAAACAAATTCATGAGCATTTTAGTTTTGATGAAAATTTTAAATTCACAAACATATTTTCAAATCCATGAATATTTTTATATTTCACAAAATAAATAAATTTTTGAATTTATTTAAAATTCATGGTTTTTTCAATTTGCGAAAAGTTTAAATTCATGAACAATGCTAAATTCACGTACATATTTTATATTTATGGAATTTTGTAATTAAATTTAAAATGACTAAAATAAAAATGAGGTTTTCTTCTGTTTATACTTCTTAAAATAACGAACGTGAACCTGTTTTTTTGTTTTTTGTGGCTGGTTTTCTTCTGTTTTTCTTATTTTTCTCTTTACAATTTCTCAAAATTTTCTCGAGTTCGTAAAATTCCTTTGATTTCGCAAAATTTTCTCGAGTTCACGAACATTTTGTGAACCTTTTGTAATTCATGAACTTTTTTCAAATTCATGAATTTTCTCGAGTTTGTGAACCTTTTTAGAAATCTTGAATTTTTTTGAATCAGGGAACGTTTTTCGATTTCATGAACTTTTCTCGAGTTTGCGAACATTTTGTGAACCTTTTTCGATTCGTAAACTGTTTTCAAATTCATGATTTTTTTTTCAAATTCATGAACTTTTCTCGACTTTGTGAGCATATTTGGACTTCGTGAACCTTTTTGGAATCCTTGATTTTTTTTTTGAATCGGTGGACTTCTTCCCTTTTCACAAACTTTTCTTGAGTTCGCCAACATTTTGTGAAGCTTTTTGAATTGGTGGGCTTTTTTTAAATTCATGAACTTTTTTCGAATCCGTAAACTTTTTCAAATACGCGAACTTTTTCTATTTTCATGGAATTTTTTTCGAATTCGCGGACATTTCTGTGTTTGTGAACTTTGTTGACTTCATGAACTTTTTAAATATTTGGCGATTGTTTTTCAAAATTTAAATTTCTTTTTCAATTATGTGAACTTATTTGAGAAAGTCAGTCGGTCAACGGTTGACTGATCCATCAACTGGTCGAACGAGCTGAGCGATCGATCGAGTTTCCTTTTTTTTTTGAACGAGGGGAACGATCGATCAAGTTTCCTGTGTAGCTAGCGAGATGAGCATAGAGCGATTGAATGGCCGGCGTAGCCGACCATGCGCGTTAGCACCGGCTAGCCAAATGACGCGTCAGACGCCATATATGAGCTCCTGCTTGTAGCTGCTGTCGGGTCGCTGCCCATTATTCCAAAAAAGCTATCGCACTAGATGGTCCTTTGCCGCACTAGATTGCTGTTGGACCGCTACCACCAAACATTAACCGTTGACTTAAAAAAACACATATTTGAAAAGAGTTCACAGAATTTGAAAAATGTTCATGACTTGGAAAAGTTCGTAATCTAAAGAAAGATCACGATTTTTTTTAAAGTTCACGACTTGGAAATGTTCGTCATTTGAAAAAAAGTTCTTGAAAATAAAATGTAACACCCCTACGTAATAGCCACTGTGATTATCTGCTAAGTATGCCAAGTCATCTCAATTTGCAGTGCCTAATCACTTTGGTTAAGAATTGAATTCAAATTCTATTCTGAAAATCAACCCAAATTAAAAGTGCAAAATAAATTTGCTCAAATACTATGGGATTTTTTTTCACTAAATAGCAAATATTCCAGAAGCACTCATAAAAATATAAACAATGATACTTGGATTATTTAAATGACTCCAACAACATGAAAGCACCAAAACAGAAATATTTAATCGAATTAAATTCATATCAAATTCAAATAAAATTCTACTTTGCCCAAACCAATTTTTGGTGGAAGGTAATATTGCATTGCTGTATTTGGGCCAAGTCCCACATTTTATACAAGGGCACAAGTGGCCTAACTATTTCAAAACAGCAAAGAAATAAAGAAAAGGTAAAACAGGAAAACAGAAAAATAAAAAGGGGCACTGTGCACCGGCCCACCTGGCCCAATTCCCTCTCTCTCCGTCGTCGTGTTGGCCGCTCCCTGGCTGAGCGCCACCGTGGACACTCGCCGTCGTTCCCGTGGACACCAGCCTCGCCACGCCTCGCCGTGATGACGTAGGGGTTCCTCGTCGACCGCCTCGTCGCCTGGTGCCTGCGGCTGGAACCGGGGAGCACCGCAGGCAGCGCACGACGCCGCCCCCTTCCGCTTCGGCTCCGGCAAAATCCGTCGTCTTCGGCGAGCCCCTGCTGCTACTAAGCTACCAAGGGCCTACGTGAGTGCCGCACGGTGAGCCACAGCGCCTCCCCATCATCCTTCTTCGCTCCGGCTAGCCAGTAGACGCCGCTCCGCGTGAGCCCGAGCCGTTGCCACGGAAATCGTCGCCGGCGAGCCCCCGGTGACCCAACGAGCTCGGGGCCGTGTCCAACACACTCACCGCATCGCGTAGAGCACGCCTAGGCCTCGCGCTCGAGCTGTTGCACACCGTAGCTCCGTTTCCGTCGGAGGCCCGTACGCGTCGCCGCTTTTGCTCGTCGCCGGCGAAGTTTCCGGCCAAGTCCGGCTGCAACACCGCCACCATTCGACGCGGCATCTTCTGCCCGTTCGAACGAGACCAACCGCGGCTGTTTTAACGGTCTGTAGGCGAAATCCGACGAGCGCCCGTGTCTCCGCCGCGTATTTGAGCTCACTGGCGTTCAGCCGCCGGCCGGCCGACGTGGCAAGGGTGGACCCCACCTCTGGACCACTGCCAGTGGGCCCTGGGGGCCTAGTTGACTGAGTTGACTCAGTCAACTTTGCTGACTGGGCACTCTGTGTCCCCGACGTGTGGGCCCGCGAAGTTAATTAGCTAAATAGGTTTTAAAAATTAAAATTAATGACTAATGTCTCGCTGACACCCGGGATCCACTCCTCTAATTAACCCTGTTAATTAAGTTAACTCATTGTTAGTCTAACAGAGACTGTCATGTGGGTCCCACTGGACCCACAAGTCAGGTTTGACTCTGGTCAGCCGCTATTGACTGCTGACATCATCACATTGTCATGCTGACGTCATAAATCATTTCCGTTAATAAAAATAATTCCAGAAAATTATTTAAACTTCGAAAATTAATAACTTTTAAACCGTAGCTCAGATCAAAAAACTTAAAACATGAAAGTTGATCAGAACGACAAGACGAATCTGATCGTGTCGTCTGTTTCGATGCCGAAACCCCCTACGTAGGTGAAACCGCAACTTCGAGGCCATATTCGGTATATGAATAGTGCAAAATCACTGGATAATAAATCCCGCGTTAGTCCTGTAATAACTAAAATAACCTAGATGCATCTTTAGGCAACCCTGCACTGCATCCTAGCATAGCATACCCTGTGTTGCATCGTTTGCCGTGCATTTATATGTTTCTTCCCCCTCTTCTCTCTCGATAGACCCCGACATCGACGCAGCTCCCGAGACTGACGTAGCTCCTTGCTTGCTGAGTACTTCGGATGAGTACTCACATTTGCTTTATTTTCTTTTTCTCCCCATATCCACTTGTCGCATCCAGATGACGGAGCCCCTGAGTTAGCTGCCCCTGTCGACGACTATGATTACTACTTCTACCCTCCCGGCGAGTACTACTACGAGGAGCCAACCGACGACCAGGAGTAGGATTTGGAGGGTCCTAGGCAGGAGGCCTACGCGTTTCGATCATAATGTTTTATTTTGCCCCGCCTTCCTAAGGGCTTATCTCTATTTCTGTAACATATCTGTACCCAGATATCTGATGCTTCTACTGACACTTGTATGCCATCGAGCTATGTATTCGAGCCCTCGAGGCCCTGGCTTGTAATATAAAGCTTGTATGAATTTATTTATGAGTTAGAGTTGTGTTGTGATATCTTCAAGTGAATCCTTAGGCTTGATCGTGTGCATTTGCGTGTATGGTTAGTGCACGATTAAGCCGGGGTCGTCACAGGTTGGTATCAGAGCCAACTGCCTCTAGGAATCCCCCTTTCCAATTCCTTGGCCGAAGTTGAGTCTACTAACCGAAAATTGTTTTACTAACTTGGTTGTGTGGCTTACGGGCCCACGTTGCCAACTGGATGGTATTAGGATCTTTTATGCCTCATCTATACTCTGGGACACTGATCACTCTTCTATACGGGTTTAATAAATTTACTAATGCCGACACTTAGGATCTCGTAAATTCCGTCCACCCGGAGAGCTGGATATCTGTGCGATTTCCCTGTCATTGATCTGATTAGTCTGATAATCATTTTCCTTTCCATTGTTTTGTTTAGCCTTTCTCTTCGAGATCTGTTATACTTCTCATCGTCGTATGACAACTCTGAATTTCCTCTGTTTCAGATGGATCGTCTATTTCCACCGCGCCCTACGACGCAGCTTGTGCTTCGCACTTGGGCTCGTGATGTCCCTGGGTTTCCAGCTGTTCTGATCGCTCTCTTGACCAGACTGGGCTACCGCTGGTACCCTGAGTACATGGTCTACGAGGTTTACCGCGAGTTCAACCAGCAGTAGTACTATGCTGATGTTCGCATCTATGATGAACAGGAGGACTCAGACACTGAGCTGTACCTTTTCCACGGTATCGGCGTGACGATTGAGATGGCAGTCCATGATGCCGCCTACTCTGCTGTCGCACGTCTCCAAGGAGAGCACAATGCTAGCTTGGATGTCTCTGAGTTCCGATACATTCCGTATGCCCCGGTTGGAGATGCTACTGGATACTACACAGCTATCTATGCCCCGTACGAGCCTCGTCGCTACGATCCGCGAGTTCTGATTCAGTGTACTCAGGCTCTGGATCGCACTGTTCGGGCTCTTGTCGTCGAGTTGTTCACCACTCGAGTACGACTCTACGAGGCTATGACGCAGTTGCTACTAGCTGTTCGTGCAGGGATACATCCGGAGCATATCCTTTACCCGCGCAGGACCGAGATGCCAACATGGATCGATTGGCCTGTTGTGGGAGGGCACACACCTGCACGTGGACCTCTTCTTTCAGCTCGAGACCGGGTTCTGCATCAGAGTGCACATGGAGCGCAAGATCCTTCTGCGACGAACGTCCGTCGTCCGCACTTGCAGCTACCCCGTTTCAGTGGTTTTCTCCGACGTTGATGTAGCCTTTGCTATGTCTCGTTGTGTACTTCCTTACCGCGTGCCTGCGCGCCGTCTAGCATGTCTAGCTTTTGAATTTGCGCCGTTATGCTGCCCGTATGTAACCGACTCTGTATGGATCTGTATGACTTAATGACTATTATTAAGCATCTGTGGTACTACTTAAATTCCGTCGTGATACATCATGCTTGTTGCTAAACATTCGCAGTGCCTTCTGCTAAACTACCCCTGTTGATTTAGCAGGATGGGTGATAACAATCCACCTCCGCCGCCTCCGCCTGACTATATGGCTGCGATGATGCAACAGTTTGAACTGAACCGCCAATTCATGACGGGGATTATGCAACAGTTCCATCGTCCCAATGCCGACCAGCAGCCACCTTATTTCACACTGCCAGAGTTTGTGACACTCAACCCGTCGTTCTTCCGCAACACAGTTAATCCGCTGGATGCCGATGACTGGCTGCGTGACTTCTTCTATGAGATGGAGTCCGCTGATGTTCCCCCTGTCAGCTATGTCACCTTCGCAACGTACTTCCTGAAAGGACCCGCAGCACAATGGTGGGCAACTCACAGACAGACCCTACCTCCTGGAACTATTGTTACCTGGGTGGAGTTCAAGACTGCTTTTCACGCCAGCTATATTCCTCAAGTTGTTATAGCTCGGAAGAAGGCCGAGTTTCGCAACCTTGTTCAAGGCAACAAGACTGTGGAGGTCTACCAGCGAGAGTTCCTTGACTTGCCTCGCTACGCTGAAGAAGACATACCTACTGATGCTCGTAGACAGGACTGCACCACGACATTCAGTTAGCCCTGCTCGTCCAAGATTATCCCAACTTCGCCACCTTGGTAAATAAGGCTATTATGGTCGAGACTGGTCTGAAGAAACACAAGGAAGCAACCAGACACACTCGTGAAGGGGGCTCATCTTTGGGCTCGTCTTCCCAGAAGCGTCGTATTTGGATTCCACAGAGTATGTATCATCCAGCAGCTCCAGTGGACAGGCCTGCTTATGCTGCACCTCGTCTGCCTCCTCCACCACCGAGGCAGCCTCTTCGAGCTCCACCACCTCAAGCTCCCGCACCACGTCCTGACAGTGGACTCTGCTTCAAGTGTGGCTAGCCAGGTCACCGTGCCAGAGACTGTGCTCAGAATCAGAATCAACTAGCTCTCCCTTCTGCTGGCCGTGGTATTCCTCAGCAGCGCAACAACAATGCCAGACCTTCTTATGGTCGTGGGCAGGCTTTTCATGTCAACATGAATGAAGACCCAGACCAACCAGCTACTATGATGGGTACACTTCCTGTTAATTCAGTACCTGCAACTGTTTTATTTGATTCAGGAGCATCGCATTTATTCATGTCAGAACATTTTGCACTCTTGCATGATGTTAAGTGTGAAACAGTACAACATCCGTTAGTAGTAAACACTCCCGCGGGACGATGCCGAACTTCTATATTCAGCCCCCGAGTCACTGTTGACATTGAAGGGTTGCACTTTCATGCAAACCCCATTATTCTGCAATCCTCAAAAATTGACCTTATTCTGTGAATGGATTGGTTGAAGGCTCACTACGCCTCAATCAATTGTGCCACTAAGGTTGTTCACCTCCTTCACCCGACAAATGAGCTAGTGAATTATCATGCTCACCTCACTCAGAACGCCGAGGCTCAGATTTATGCCTTGAATGCGTTGAACGCTTCTCCGCTTGAAGGGATCGAAAACGTTCCAGTTGTCTGCGAATTCCAGGATGTTTTTCCAGAAGAACTTCCAGGAATACCCCCTGCTAGGGCTGTCAAGTTCGTCATCGACTTGAAGCCTGGCACCACTCCTATTGCGAAGCGCCCTTACAAGATGCCACCACATCACCTTCTTTAGCTTAAGGAAGAAATCGATAAATCACTTAAGAAGGGTTTCAACTGCCCTAGTTCCTCTGCCTGGGGAGCACCATCTCTCTTTGTCAAAAAGAAAGATGGTACAAATAGATTGGTCCAACATTACCGTCCTATCAACCAGGCAACCATTTAGAATAAATATCCGCTTCCCCGGATCAATGATTTATATGATCAACTCGCTGGATCATCGGTGTTCTCTAAACTCGACTTGAGGTTGGGTTATCACCAGATCCGTGACCGTGAAGAGGATATCCCGAAGACCGCCTTCGTTACTCGTTATGGCTCCGATGAATACACCGCCATGTCATTTGGCCTAACAAATGCTCCAGCTACGTTCTCCCACCTGATGAATTATATATTCATGGATTACCTCGACAAGTTCATCGTGGTATATCTGGATGATATTCTGGTCTATTCGAAGAATAAGGAAGGACATGCCGAACATCTTCGTCTTGTTCTGGAGAGGCTTCGAGAACATAAGTTGTATGCCAAGTACTCCAAATGCGAATTCTGGGTTTCTGAAGTGACCTACCTTGGACATGTGATTTCCAAGGACGGTATTGCCGTTAACCCGGAGCGTGTTCAGGCTATCCTTGACTGGACCCCTCCGAAGAATGCCAAGCAAGTCCGAAGTTTTCTCGGCCTTGCAAGTTATTGTCGACGATTCGTCGAAAACTTTTCCAAGATTGCCAAGCCCCTGACTAATCTGCTCCACAAAGGCGTTAAGTTTGAGTGGACAGACAAATGTCAGGAGAGTTTCCAGACCCTCAAGGACAAGCTTATTTCTGCTCCAGTGCTTGCCCCTCCTGATTCTCGCAAGGACTTTGTCATATATTGCGACACCTCTCGTCAAGGATTAGGCTGTGTTCTAATGCAAGAACGGAAGGTAATTGCATATGCCTCGCGACAATTGCGTCCACATGAAGAAAACTATCCAGTGCATGATCTCGAACTCGCTGCTGTGATCTATGCTTTGAAGCAGTGGTGACATTACCTTCTTGGCAACCGGTGTGAGATTTATACCGATCACCAGAGTCTGAAGTATTTATTCACTCAACCGGATCTTAATCTCCGTCAACAGCGATGGTTGGAAATAATTACGGACTATGACTGTGGTATTTATTATACCCCTGGCAAGGCTAATGTGATGGCTGATGCCTTGAGCCACAAGTCCTATTGCAACAACCTCATGGTTGAGCAAGCTCAACCCCAGCTGTATGAAGAATTGCGCAAGTTGAACGTCTGTATCATTCCGCAGGGTTCTCTTAATAACCTTGTGGTACAGCCAGACCTTGAGAAAGCTGTTAAGGAAGCACAAGCCAAAGATGCAGAAATTGATTTGATGAAGAAAGAGCTTCATCTTGAGAAGTACAGGGATTTCTCGATTGCTGAAGATGAAACCTTTTATTTCAGAGACCGCATTGTAGTACCTCGCTTCGAGCTTATGACTGACAAGGTCATGAAGGAGGCTCTTGATACACCGCTGTCTATCCATCCGGGAAGCACTAAGATGTATCGTGATCTTCGTCAAAGGTACTGGTGGTCCAGAATGAAGCAAGACATTGCTCGATATGTTGCTGAATGTGACATATGCCGTCGCGTGAAAGCAGAACATCAGAAGCCTGCTGGAATTCTTCAACCACTCCCTATTCCTTTGTGGAAGTGGGATAAAGTGCAAATGGATTTCATTACTGGTCTTCCCAAGTCTCAGAAAGGTCACGATGCTATTCTTGTCGTCGTCGACTAGCTTTCCAAGGTTGCTCATTTTCTGCCTGTCAAGGAGACTATCACTGCTAGTCAGTTAGCAGAACTTTACATCTCCAGAATTGTTTCACTCCACGGTATTCCGAAGGAGATCAGTTTGGACCGTGGCGGTCTTTTCACGTCCAAGTTCTGGGAAAGTTTCCAAGAAGCTATGGGGACCCACATTACATGGAGTTCAGCTTATCATCCTCAGTCCCAAGGCCAAGTCGAGCGAGTTAATAAAGTGCTTGAAGATATGCTTCGGGCTTGTGTTATATCATTCGGTAAGAAGTGGGAGGAATCTCTCCCGTTTGCCGAATTCTCTTATAACAACAGTTATCAAGCCAGCTTGAAAATGGCCCCCTTCGAAGTGCTTTACGGACATAAATGTCGAACCCCTCTGAATTGGTCAGAAACTGGGGAACGACCTCTCGTGGGACCGGACATTATCCAACACGCTGAAGAACAAGTTAGAATTGTCCGAGGTAATCTTAAGGCGGCTCAGGACCGCCAGAAGAGTAATTATGATCGCAAACGATGGGGTCAGACTTATCAACCAGGAGATCAAGCTTATCTCCATGTCACTCCTATGAAGGGCACTCGTTGTTTTGGAATCAAGGGCAAGCTAGCTCCTCGATATATTGGTCCCTTTCGCATTGTTGCCAGACGTGGAAAGGTGGCATATAAATTGGAGTTGCCACCACAATTCTCTCATATCCACGACGTATTTCATGTGTCACAGCTTCGTAAATGCTTCAAGGAATCTCCGCACCACGCAGTGGATCTCGAGATGCTTGAATTGCAAGATGACTTATCTTATAAGGAGCATCCGATCCGCATCCTTGATGAAGCTGAACGTCGAACTCGTCAGAAGACGACCAAGTTCCTGAAAGTGCAGTGGTCGAATCACACTGAAAATGAAGCCACTTGGGAACGCAAGGATAATCTCCGAGCAGAATATCCTGACCTCTTTCCTTCTACCTCCTAAATTCTCGGGACGAGAATTTCTTGTAAGTGCATCTAGTGCCCCTTAGTGATTTTGGTGTATTGAAGACTTATAGGTTAAGGGACTAATGAGTTTGTGAGTGTACACAGGTCTATAAGTCTATGAGGAGTTTGTTATTTACGATGAATGTCGACCCCTAAAAAAATGAATGTCTTCAACTGAAGACTTTGGTTTTCTTGAAGACTTTGAAAGTGAAGAAATTGGTGTGACCCTGAAGACTTGATATTCATGCGAGGATTATGAAGCGTGAAGACTTTTGTTTTCGTAATTTCATTTTCTTCTTCTTGAGTCATAGGAAACACCGTACTGTTAAAGGGGGTCGAGGTAAAACTAAGGAAAAGTTTCCAAGTGATGCTCAACTCAAAATCCTACACCTACCCAATCCTTTCGAGTGAAGCCATTGGAAATCTCATACAGTTTAGTCAAGTTCTTCAGTGACAGAGACGAAGTTCTTCTGTTCTCTGAGGAATTTGTTCTGACTGAGGAGTTAGGAATTCGCCAGTGCGGATTGCCTAGAAGTGAGGAACATGATAGCCCTGAGGAATTTGATACTCAAATATCCGACCGTTGCTGTGCTGCGCGCCAGCTGTCCAAATATCTTACCCACATAACGGTCATATCATTGAAGGGCATTTATGTCTTATCATGTCGGGCTGCTCCCTAGGCTATAAATAGCCGCCCCCTACAACCACTAGCTGGTTGGCTGCTCCGAGAGATAGATTGACACTTGTCATTTAGAGCATCCCATCCTCCGAGGACTTTGAGCGAAATTCATTAAGTGAGGAAAAACCCAAAAACCCAAACACCTACAAACCCAAAGTGATTGGGCATCACTGAAAAGATTGTTCCTGTGTGGAACCGACGCTTTTTACCTTTGAGGACTGTGCATCCTCCAGACGGTTAGGCGTCATGGTCTAGAGCATCCAAGAGGAAATTGTGGATTGCCGAGTGACCGAGTATGTGAAGGTTTGGGAGTCACCTGAAGACTTACCACGAGTGATTGGGCGAGGTCTGTGTGACCTTAGCTCAAGGAGAATACGGTGAGGACTGTGTGTCCGGGACTGTATGTCCTCAGGTTTAAATACCTAGCTGCTCTAACCAGACGTACAACTGTCACAGCAGTTGGAACTGGTCTACCAAATCATTGTCTTCACCGAGCTACTGGTTCTATTTCCTAAACCCTTTCATTTCCTCGCATACTTGCTATGTATTTGATCATTACTGTTTGAAGACTTTGACTGAAGACTTTCTCAATTTCCTCAGTTCAATTTCTTCAGTCAGTTTGTCTTCACCCTGCTTATCCTGTGTTTACGCTTCTTGTACTCTGTGCTTGTTTTCATTTCATCATGATGACTATGCTACTGCTCTGTTATGTTTGCATCTGAGTACTTATTCCGCTGCTATGTAGTTCGTCGCTTAGGAATTTCCTCACCTTCAAATTCCTCAGTGACGAATTTGTAAAAATCGCCTATTCACCCCCCCTCTAGTCGATATAACGCACTTTCATTTCTTTTAGAGGAGGAGAATTTGTAACACCCCTACGTAATAGCCTTTGTGATTATCTGCTAAGTATGCCAAGTCATCTCAATTTGCAGTGCCTAATCACTTTGGTTAAGAATTTAATTCAAATTCTATTCTGAAAATCAACTCAAATTCAAAAGTGCAAAATAAATTTGCTCAAACACTATGTGAAAAATGTTCACTAAATAGAAAATATTCCAGAAGCACTCATAAAATTATAAACAATGATATTTGCATTACTTAAATGACTCCAACAACATGAAACAGCACCAAAAGAGAAATATTTAATCAAATTAAATTCATATCAAATTCAAATAAAATTCTACTTTGCCCAAACCAATTTTTGGTGGAAGGTAATATTGCATTGTTGTATTTGGGCCAAGTCCCACATTTTATACAAGGGCACAAGTGGTCTAACTATTTCAAAACAGCAAAGAAATAAAGAAAAGGCAAAACAGAAAAACAGAAAAATAAAAAGAGGCACTGTGCACTAGGCCTAAGTGCACAGTGCCCCTGTTCCGGCCCACCTGGCCCAATTCCCTCTCTCTCCGTCGTCGTGTCGGCCGCTCCCTGGCCGAGCGCGCGCGCACCGGCCGCGCGACGACACGCCGGCGTCCACCGACGCTACAGGGCAGCGGAGGGGATAAGGGCGAGCTCGTCCACTCCCCCTAGACCCCCCTGTCACTCTCCCCCTCTCTCCCTCGCTCAGCTGAGCTCGTTCCCCTCTCCAGATTCGTCGCCCGAGTGCCACCGTGGACACTCGCCGTCGTTCCCGTGGCCACCAGCCTCGCCACGCCTCGCCGTGATGACGTAGGGGTTCCTTGTCGACCGCCTCGTCGCCTGGTGCCTGCGGCTGGAACCGGGGAGCACCGCAGGCAGTGCACGACGCCGCCCCCTTCCGCTTCGGCTCAGGCGAAATCCGTCGTCTCCGGCGAGCCCCTGCTGCTACTAAGCTACCAAGGGCCTACGTGAGTTCCGCACGGTGAGCCACAGCGCCTCCCCATCCTCCTTCTTCGCTCCGGCTAGCCAGTAGACGCCGCTCCGCGTGAGCCCGAGCCGTTGCCGCGGAGATCGTCGCCGGCGAGCCTCCGGTGACCCAACGAGCTTGGGGCCGTGTCCAACACACTCACCGCATCGCGTGGAGCACGCCTAGGCCTCGCGCTTGAGCTGTTGCACACCGTAGCTCCGTTTTCATCGGAGGCCCGTACGCGTCGCCGCTTTTGCTCGTCGCCGGCGAAGTTTTCGGCCGAGTCCGGCTGCGACACCACCACCATTCGACGCGGCATCTTCTGCCCGTTCGAACGAGACTAACCGCGGTTGTTTTAACGGTATGTAGGCGAAATCCGACAAGCGCCCGTGTCTCCGCTGCGTTTTTGAGCTCGCCGGGTTCAGCCGCCGGCCGGCCGACGTGGCAAGGGTGGACCCCACCTCTTGGCCACTGCCAGTGGGCCCTGGGGGCCCAGTTGACTGAGTTGACTCAGTCAACTTTGCTGACTGGGCACTCTGTGTCGCTGACGTGTGGGCCCGTGAAGTTAATTAGCTAAATAGGTTTTAAAAATTAAAATTAATCACTAATGTCTCGCTGACATCCGGGACCCACTCCCCTAATTAACCATGTTAATTAAGTTAACTCACTGTTAGTCTAACAGAGACGTACATGTGGGTCCCATTAGACCCACATGTCAGGTTTGTCTCTGGTCAGCCGCTGTTGACTGCTGACATCATCACCTAGTCATGCTGACATCATAAATTATTTCCGTTAATAAAAATAATTCCAGAAAATCATCTAAACTTCGAAAATTAATAACTTTTAAACGGTAGCTCAAATCGAAAAACTTAAAACATAAAAGTTGATCAGAACGACGAGACGAATTTGATCGTGTCGTCTGTTTCGATGCCGAAACCCCCTATGTAGGTGAAACCGCAACTTCGAGGCCGTATCTGGTATATGAATAGTGCATAATCACCGGATAATAAATCCCGCGTTAGTCCTGTAATAACTAAAATAACCTAGATGCATCTTTAGGCAACCCTGCACTGCATCCTAGCATAGCATACCCTGTGTTGCATCATTTGCCGTGCATTTATATGTTTCTTCCCCCTCTTCTCTCTCGATAGACCCCGACATCGACGCAGCTCCCGAGACTGACGTAGCTCCGGAGGTCGACTACACTCCAGACGATCAGACCCTTGCTGCCGAGCTTCCAGGCAAGCACCCCCTTTTGAGCATTCCGATATCGCCCATTCTCTTCTATCTTATGCTTGCATTAGAATCTCCTGCTGTTACTGTATCCTATATCTGCTGCATAGCCTGTTTACTTGTAACCACTGTTGATACTTACCTGTTATCCTAAACTATTTAGAATAGGTTGGGTAGAGACCATCAGAGACCCCACTTGTCCCGACTGCCCCGCTGGATTCTCAGAAGACCCGATCATCGGGATCGAATATCAGGCCCTGGCACCGCACGTCACTTCCCCGTAGTTGCTTGACACTGCTGGGTTATTATCGAGTGCCGAGGGTGATACCTCGTTACCACTTCTGATGATAACCTTGTAGGTTAGTTCATCGGTCGTAGTAAGCGAGGGTGATTCCTCCTACACCACCCCCGATAACGACGACGTCGGGCAACACTTCAAGTGTGGACCTCGAGGGTGATACCTCTTTAGTTCACCTTGAAGTTTACGTCAAGTGGGAATCCAACGAGGGTGATGCCTCAGATTCCTTCTTGATGTGGTAGCCACACGGATGCCTTTAGATTACTGCTGATATTGATTATTCTGGATAAAGACGGGTCGGCCCTGAGGGGTACCCGCACGAGATTATGATGAGAGTGATGTCTAGTCGGGTGGACCTGAACGGTGCCCGAGGTTTGAACACGAGGCGTGGCCGGGCATTCTTAGCCCTTACCGCAAGTCCTCGAGACGGGGCGATGGGGTCACATCTATCGTGAGTCTCTACTCGTTACCGCACTATCAACACACTAACGGTTTGGATATTTGATCCGAGGGGCCTCTGGCCTGATAGTACTAACCATCATGTGGGCATAGTATGGGTGTTCTGCGTTGTATACTTCAGCCGAAGCTTAATAGACGTCAGCGACTGAGCGGCGCGCGCTGGATTGGACTGGTTACGCAACCGCGCTTGTATTAAGGGTTTGCTAGGTCTGCTTCCGGCCACCCACGCAACGCGCAGGAGTTCCCGGGGCAAAGGCCCAACACCCCTGGGGGCATAGGTTAGTCCGGCGTGCTAACCTCTCTGTTAAGTATTTGGTCGGGTTGCGGTGTATCGTTTGGCTGAGGCCGGGCATGACCCAGTAAAGTGTGTCCGTCGTCCGCACTTGCAGCTACCCCGTTTCAGTGGTTTTCTCCGATGTTGATGTAGCCTTTGCTATGTCTCGTTGTGTACTTCCTTACCGCATGCCTGCGCGCCGCCTAGCATGTCTAGCTTTTGAATTTGCACCGTTATGCTGCCCGTATGTAACCGACTCTGTATGGATCTATATGACTTAATGACTATTATTAAGCATCTATGGTACTACTTAAATTCCGTCATGATACATCATGCTTGTTGCTAAACATTCGCAGTGCCTTCTGCTAAACTACCCCTGTTGATTTAGCAGGATGGGTGATAACAATCCACCTCCGCCGCCACCGCCTGACTATATGGCTGCGATGATGCAACCGTTTGAACTGAACCGCCAATTCATGACGGGGATTATGCAACAATTCCCTCGTCCCAATTCCGACCAGCAGCCACCTTCAATCACACTGTCAGAGTTTGTGCGACTCAACCCGTCGTTCTTCCACAACACAGTTAATCCGCTGGATGCCGATGACTGGCTGCGTGACATCTTCTATGAGATGGAGTCCGCTGATGTTCCTCCTGTCAGCTATGTCACCTTCGCGACGTACTTCCTGAAAGGACCCGCAGCACAATGGTGGGCAACTCACAGACAGACCCTACCTCCTGGAACTGTTGTTACCTGGGTGGAGTTCAAGACTGCTTTTCGCGCCCGCTATATTCCTCAAGCTGTTATAGCTCGGAAGAAGGCCGAGTTTCGCAACCTTGTTCAAGGCAACAAGACTGTGGAGGTCTACTAGCGAGAGTTCCTTGACTTGTCTTGCTACGCTGAAGAAGACATACCTATTGATGCTCGTAGACAGGAGAAGTTTCGTGAAGGACTGCACCATGACATTCAGTTAGCCCTGCTCGTCCAAGATTATCCCGACTTCGCCACCTTGGTGAATAAGGCTATCATGGTCGAGACTGGTCTGAAGAAACACAAGGAAGCAACCAGACGCAATCGTGAACCGGGCTCATCTTCGGGCTCGTCTTCCCAGAAGCGTCGTATTTGGATTCCACAGAGTATGTATCGTCCAGCAGCTCCAGTGTACAGGCTTGCTTATGCTGCACCTCGTCTGCCTCCTCCACCACCGAGGCAGCCTCTTCGAACTCCACCACCTCGAGCTCCCGCACCACGTCCTGACAGTGGACTCTGCTTCAAGCGTGGCTAGACAGGTCATCGTGCCAGAGACTGTGCTCAGAATCAGAATCAACTAGCTCTCCCTTCTGCTGGCCGTGGTATTCCTCAGCAGCGCAACAACAATGTCAGACCTTCTTATGGTCGTAGGCAGGCTTTTCATGTCAACATGAATGAAGACCCAGACCAACCAGCTACTGTGATGGGTACACTTCCTGTTAATTCAGTACCTGCAACTGTTTTATTTGATTCAGGAGCATCGCATTCATTCATGTCAGAACATTTTGCACTCTTGCATGACGTTAAGTGTGAAACACTACAACATCCGTTAGTAGTAAACACTCCCGCGGGACGATGCCGAACTTCTATATTCAGCCCCCGACTCACTGTTGACATTGAAGGGTTGCACTTTCATGCAAACCCCATTATTCTACAATCCTCAAAAATGGACCTTATTCTGGGAATGGATTGGTTAAAGGCTCACTATGCCTCAATCAATTGTGCCACTAAGGTTGTTCACCTCCTTCACCCGTCAAATGAGCTAGTGAATTATCATGCTCACCTCACTCAGAACGCCGAGGCTCAGATTTATGCCTTGAATGCGTTGAACGCTTCTCCGCTTGAAGGGATCGAAAACGTTCCAGTTGTCTGCGGATTCCAGGATGTTTTTCCAGAAGAACTTCCAGGAATACCCCCTGCTAGGGCTGTCGAGTTCGTCATCGACTTGAAGCCTGGCACCACTCCTATTGCGAATTGCCCTTACAAGATGCCACCACATCACCTTCTTGAGCTTAAGGAAGAAATCGATAAATCACTTAAGAAGGGTTTCATCCGCCCTAGTTCCTCTGCCTGGGGAGCATCGTCTCTCTTTGTCAAAAAGAAAGATGGTACAAATAGATTGGTCCAAGATTACCGTCCTATCAACCAGGCAACCATTCAGAATAAATATCCGCTTCCCCGGATCAATGATTTATATGATCAACTCGCTGGATCATCGGTGTTCTCTAAACTCGACATGAGGTTGGGTTATCACCAGATCCGTGTCCGTGAAGAGGATATCCCGAAGACCGCCTTCGTTACTCGTTATGGCTCCTATGAATACACCGTCATGTCATTTGGCCTAACAAATGCTCCAGCTACGTTCTCCCGCCTGATGAATTATATATTCATGGATTACCTCGACAAGTTTGTCGTGGTATATCTGGATGATATTCTGGTCTATTTGAAGAATAAGGAAGAACATGCCGAACATCTTCGTCTTGTTCTGGAGAGGCTTCGAGAACATAAGTTGTATGCCAAGTACTCCAAATGCGAATTCTGGCTTTCTGAAGTGAGCTACCTTGGACATGTGATTTCCAAGGACGGTATTGCCGTTAACCCGGAGCGTGTTCAGGCTATCCTTGACTGGACCCCTCCGAAGAATGCCAAGCAAGTCCGATGTTTTCTCGGCCTTGCAAGTTATTGTCAACGATTCATCGAAAACTTTTCCAAGATTGCCAAGCCCCTGACTAATCTGCACCACAAAGGCGTTAAGTTTGAGTGGACAGACAAATGTCAGGAGAGTTTCCAGGCCCTCAAGGACAAGCTTACTTCTGCTCCAGTGCTTGCCCCTCCTAATTCTCGCAAGGACTTTGTCATATATTGCGACGCCTCTCGTCAAGGATTAGGCTGTGTTCTAATGCAAGAACGGAAGGTAATTGCATATGCCTCGCGACAATTGCGTCCACATGAAGAAAACTATCCAGTGCATGATCTCGAACTCGCTGTTGTGATCTATGCTTTGAAGCAGTGGCGACATTACCTTCTTGGCAACCGGTGTGAGATTTATAACGATCACCAGAGTCTGAAGTATTTATTCACTCAACCGGATCTTAATCTCCGTCAACAGCGATGGTTGGAAACAATTACGGACTATGACTGTGGTATTTATTATACCCCTGGCAAGGCTAATGTGATGGCTGATGCCTTGAGCCGCAAGTCCTATTGCAACAACCTCATGGTTGAGCAAGCTCAACCCCAGCTGTATGAAGAATTGCGCAAGTTGAACGTCTGTATCATTCCGCAGGGTTCTCTTAATAACCTTGTGGTACAGCCAGACCTTGAGAAAGCTGTTAAGGAAGCACAAGCCAAAGATGCAGAAATTGATTTGATGAAGAAAGAGCTTCATCTTGAGAAGTACAGGGATTTCTCAATTGCTAAAGATGGAACCTTATATTTCAGAGACCACATTGTAGTACCTCGCTTCGAGCTTATGACTGACAAGGTCATGAAGGAGGCTCATGATACACCGCTGTCTATCCATCCGGTAAGCACTAAGATGTATCGTGATCTTCGTCAAAGGTACTGGTGGTCCAGAATGAAGCAAGACATTGCTCGATATGTTGCTGAATGTGACATATGCCGTCGCGTGAAAGCAGAACATCAGAAGCCTGCTGGAATTCTTCAACCACTCCCTATTCCTTTGTGGAAGTGGGATAAAGTGCAAATGGATTTCATTACTGGTCTTCCCAAGTCTCAGAAAGGTCACGATGCTATTCTTGTCATCGTCGACCAGCTTTCCAAGGTTGCTCATTTTTTGCCTGTCAAGGAGACTATCACTGCTAGTCAGTTAGCAGAACTTTACATCTCCAGAATTGTTTCACTCCACGGTATTTCGAAGGAGATCAATTCGGACCGTGGTGGTCTTTTCACGTCCAAGTTCTGGGAAAGTTTCCAAGAAGCTATATGGACTCACATTACATGGAGTTCAGCTTATCATCCTCAGTCCCAAGGCCAAGTCGAGCGAGTTAATAAAGTGCTTGAAGATATGCTTCGGGCTTGTGTTATATCATTCGGTAAGAAGTGGGAGGAATCTCTCCCGTTTGCCGAATTCTCTTATAACAACAGTTATCAAGCCAGCTTGAAAATGGCCCCCTTCGAAGTGCTTTACGGACGTAAATGTCAAACCCCTCTGAATTGGTCAGAAACTGGGGAACGACCTCTCGTGGGACCGGACATTATCCAACACGCTGAAGAACAAGTCAGAATTGTCCGAGGTAATCTTAAGGCGGCTCAGGACCGCCAGAAGAGTAATTATGATCGCAAACGATGGGGTCTGACTTATCAACCAGGAGATCAAGCTTATCTCCGTGTCACTCCTATGAAGGGCACTCGTTGTTTTGGAATCAAGGGCAAGCTAGCTCCTCGATATATTGGTCCCTTTTGCATTGTTGCCAGACGTGGACAGGTGGCATATAAATTGGAGTTGCCACCACAATTCTCTCATATCCACGATGTCTTTCATGTGTCACAACTTCGTAAATGCTTCAAGGAATCTCCGCACCGCGCAGTGGATCTCGAGATACTTGAATTACAAGATGACTTATCTTATCAGGAGCATCCGATCCGCATCCTTGATGAAGCTGAATGTCGAACTCGTCAGAAGACGACCAAGTTCCTGAAAGTGCAGTGGTCGAATCACACTGAAAATGAAGCCACTTGGGAACGCGAGGATAATCTCCGAGCAGAATATCCCGACCTCTTTCCTTCTACCTCCTAAATTCTCGGGAGGAGAATTTCTTTTAGAAGAGGAGAATTTGTAACACCCCTACGTAATAGCCAATGTGATTATCTGCTAAGTATGCCAAGTCATCTCAATTTGCAGTGCCTAATCACTTTGGTTAAGAATTCAATTCAAATTCTATTCTGAAAATCAACTCAAATTCAAAAGTGCAAAATAAATTTGCTCAAACACAATGGGAAAAATGTTCACTAAATAGCAAATATTCCAGAAGCACTTATAAAAATATAAACAATGATACTTGGATTATTTAAATGACTCCAACAACATGAAACAGCACCAAAACAGAAATATTTAATCGAATTAAATTCATATCAAATTCAAATAAAATTCTACTTTGCCCAAACCAATTTTTGGTGGAAGGTAATATTGCATTGTTGTATTTGGGCCAAGTCCCACATTTTATACAAGGGCAAAACTGGCCTAACTATTTCAAAACAGCAAAGAAATAAAGAAAAGGCAAAACAGGAAAACAGAAAAATAAAAAGAGGCACTGTGCACTAGGCCTAAGTGCACAGTGCCCCTGTTCCGGCCCACCTGGCCCAATTCCCTCTCTCTCCGTCGTCGTGTCGGCCGCTCCCTGGCCGAGCGCGCGCGCACCGGCCGCGCGCCGACACGCCAGCGTCCACCAACGCTACAGGGCAGCGGAGGGGATAAGCGCGAGCTCGTCCACTCCCCCTAGATCCCCCTGTCACTCTCCCCCTCTCTCCCTCGCTCAGCTGAGCTCGTTCCCCTCTCCAGATTCGTCGCCCGAGTGCCACCGTGGACACTCGCCGTCGTTCCCGTGGCCACCAGCCTCGCCACGCCTCGCCGTGATGACGTAGGGGTTCCTTGTCGACCGCCTCGTCGCCTGGTGCCTGCGGCTGGAACCGGGGAGCACCGCAGGCAGTGCACGACGCCGCCCCCTTCCGCTTCGGCTCAGGCGAAATCCGTCGTCTCCGGCGAGCCCCTGCTGCTACTAAGCTACCAAGGGCCTACGTGAGTTCCGCACGGTGAGCCACAGCGCCTCCCCATCCTCCTTCTTCGCTCCGGCTAGCCAGTAGACGCCGCTCCGCATGAGCCCGAGCCGTTGCCGCGGAGATCGTCGCCGGCGAGCCCCCGGTGACCCAACGAGCTCGGGGCCGTGTCCAACACACTCACCGCATCGCGTGGAGCACGCCTAGGCCTTGCGCTCGAGCTGTTGCACACCGTAGCTCCATTTCCATCGGAGGCCCGTACGCGTCGCCGCTTTTGCTCATCGCCGGCAAAGTTTCCGGCCGAGTCCGGCTGCGACACCGCCACCATTCGACGCGGCATCTTCTGCCCGTTCGAACGAGACCAAACGCGGCTGTTTTAACGGTTTGTAGGCGAAATCCGACGAGCGCCCGTGTCTCCGCTGCGTTTTTGAGCTCGCCGGCGTTCAGCCGTCGGCCGGCCGACGTGGCAAGGGTGGACCCCACCTCTGTGCCACTGCCAGTGGGCCTTGGGGGCCCAGTTGACTCAGTTGACTCAGTCAACTTTGCTGACTGGGCACTCTGTGTCGCTGACGTGTGGGCCCGCGAAGTTAATTAGCTAAATAGGTTTTAAAAATTAAAATTAATCACTAATGTCTCGCTGACACCCGGGACCCACTCCCCTAATTAACCCTGTTAATTAAGTTAACTCATTGTTAGTCTAACAGAGACTGACATGTGGGTCCCACTGGACCCACATGTCAGATTTGACTCTGGTCAGCCGATGTTGACTGCTGACATCATCACCTAGTCATGCTGATGTCATAAATCATTTTCGTTAATAAAAATAATTCCAGAAAATCATTTAAACTTCGAAAATTAATAACTTTTAAACCGTAGCTCAGATCGAAAAACTTAAAACATGAAAGTTGATCAGAACGACGAGACGAATTTGATCGTGTCTTCTGTTTCGATGCCGGAACCCCCTACATAGGTGAAACCGCAACTTCGAGGCCGTATCCGGTATATGAATAGTGCATAATCACTGGATAATAAATCCCGCGTTAGTCCTGTAATAACTAAAATAACCTAGATGCATCTTTAGGCAACCCTGCACTGCATCCTAGCATAGCATACCCTGTGTTGCATCGTTTGCCATGCATTTATATGTTTCTTCCCCCTCTTCTCTCTCGATAGACCCCGACATCGACGCAGCTCCCGAGACTGACGTAGCTCCGGAGGTCGACTACACTCCAGACGATCAGACCCTTGCTGCAGAGCTTCCAGGCAAGCACCCCCTTTTGAGCATTCCGATATCGCCCATTCTCTTCTCTCTTATGCTTGCATTAGAATCTGCTGATGTTACTGTATTCTATATCTGCTGCATAGCCTATTTACATGTAACCGCTATTGATACTTACCTGTTATCCTAAACTGTTTAGAATAGGTTGGGTAGAGACCATCAGAGACCCCACTTGTCCCGACTGCCCCGCTGGATTCTCAGAAGACCCGATCATCGGGATCGAAGATCAGGCCCTGGCACTGCACGTCACTTCCCGTAGTTGCTCGACACTGCTGGGTTATTATCGAGTGCCGAGGGTGATACCTCGTTAGCACTTCTGATGATAACCTTGTAGGTTAGTTAATCGGTCGTGGTAAGCGAGGGTGATTCCTCCTACACCACCCCCGATAACGACGTCGTCGGGCAACACTTCAAGTGTGGACCTCGACAGTGATACCTCTTTAGTTCACCTTGAAGTTTACGTCAGGTGGGAATCCAACGAGGGTGATGCCTCGGATTCCTTCTTGATGTGGTAGCCACACGGATGCCTTTAGATTACTGCTGATATTGATTATTCTGGATAAAGACGGGTCGGCCCTAAGGGGTACCCGCACGAGATTATGATGAGAGTGATGTGGAGTCGGGTGGACCTGAACGGTGCCCGAGGTTTGAACACGAGGCGTGGCCGGGCATTCTTAGTCCTTGCCGCAAGTCCTCGAGACGGGGCAACGGGGTCACATCTATCGTGAGTCTCTGCTCGTTACCGCACTATCAACACACTAACGGTTTGGATATTTGATCCGAGGGGCCTCTGGCCTGATAGCACTAACCATCACGTGGGCATAGTATGGGCATTCTGCGTCGTATACTTCAGCCGAAGCTTAATAGACGTCAGCGACTGAGCGGCGCGTGCTGGATTGGACTGGTTACGCAACTGCGCTTGTATTAAGGGGTTGCTAGGTCTGCTTCCGGCCGCCCACGCAATGCGCAGGAGTTCCCGGGACGAAGGCCCAAGACCCCTGGGGGCATAGGTTAGTCCGGCGTGCTGACCTCTCTGTTAAGTATTTGGTCGGGTTGCGGTGTATCGTTTGGCCGAGGCCGGGCATGACCCAGTAAAGTGTGTTCGGCCGAAGTTAATCGAGCGTGGTGGGTAAGTTGGTGCACCCCTGCAGGGAAGAACTAATCTATCGATAGCCTGTCCTGCGGTAACGGACACTCGGAGTTGTATCCCGATCGGTACAACTAGAACTGCAGACTTGAGATGAAATGGATAGTATGGCTCTGGGATTGCTTTCTCGCAGGGAGTCGAGGAAGAATCTCTGACCGAGGTTGATGATACTACTACTACTTTACATTATGTTACTCTGCACTCTTCTAATGCTGCAAGACTGATGAAGATGCTTGAAGATGCTAGTCTTCGATAGGACTAGGCTCTCCCCTCTATTCTGGCATTTCTGCAGCCCAGTCCACACATACAGCCTCCTTTGAAATTATTGCATATATAGTGTAGATCCTTGCTTGCTGAGTACTTCGGATGAGTACTCACGTTTGCTTTATTTTCTTTTTCTCCCCATATCCACTTGTCGCATCCAGATGACGGAGCCCCTGAGTTAGCTGCCCCTGTCGACGACTACGGCTACTACTTCTACCCTCCCGGCGAGTACTACTACGAGGAGCCGACCGACGACCAGGAGTAGGATTCGGAGGGTCCTAGGCAGGAGGCCTACGCCTTTCGATCATAGTGTTTTATTTTGCCCCGCCTTCCTAAGGGCTTATCTCTATTTCTGTAACATATCTGTACCCAGATATCTGATGCTTCCGCTGACACTTGTATGCCATCGAGCTATGTATTCGAGCCCTCGAGGCCCTGGCTTGTAATATAAAGCTTGTATGAATTTATTTATAAGTTAGAGTTGTGTTGTGATATCTTCAAGTGAGTCCTTAGGCTTGATCGTGTGCATTTGCGTGTATGGTTAGTGCACGATTAAGCCGGGGTCGTCACATAAAAGAAAGTTCACAAGTTTGAAAGAAGCTCGTAAATATGAAAAAGTTTACAAATCTGAAAAAACTTACGAATTTGACCAAATGAAAAAGAGAAAACAAGGTAAAAATAAAAACAAAGCGCAAAAAGAAAAAAGGAAAACGGGAAATGGAGCAAAACTAGTGCTAGGAAAACCAAAAGAAAAACCAGCAGAACATTCATGGGAAGGTTCTCAAAAACCGGTGAAAGAAAACCCTACATGGGTCGGCCCATTTGCTACGTTGTGTTGGGGAGGGGTGCGCGCCATGTAACGAAAATGCATATAAGTGATGCTTAGGCGTCACATAGGAATTGGGCGTCCACCCTACCTGATTATGTTTATTTTAGGACAACCGTTGGGCCACTGCTCTCTTCTTCTTCTTCTTCTTCTTCTTCTTCTTGGGATGTGTGTATATTGTTGTCCTCTCAATTCTGATATGAACGATAAGAAGCTTAGTAAAAAAAAAGCAGTAATGATGATGGCTGGCTGTGCGCATGTACCCACTCACTAGTCAGTAGTAGTGATGATGGCTGGCTGTGCGCATGTACGGCGGGAAAAGAGCCGGCCGGCCGGAGTGTAATGGCTGGCTAGACAACACCCGCAGGCAGCAGAGATTGGCATTGCATCGCATGGCTATGGCTGAATGTGAGGAGCCAACTTACTGTTTGCACACTGGTGCTGGTGCAGGAAGGAGGACCATCAACTTAATTACTACCTGGGGATATGCAAATCTGTGTACGTACGTACACCCTTCGTTCGTGAATAAGTGTACTTTTACCTTTTGTCTAAAGTTAAAATTTTGAAATTTTGACTAACTTTATAGAAAAGAGTAGTAGCATATATGACATGAAGTTGGTATATTATGAAACTACATTTCAAAACGAATCTAGTGATACTAATTTAATGCCATAAATGTTGTTATTTTTCCTTATAAAATTGATCAAAATATTAAAATTTTGACTTAAAACAAAATCTAGACGTACACATATTCACGGACGGAGGAAGTATGCGTTCAGACAGACTTACTGGTGATTTTGTGCTGAGGCGTACGGCCGGGAAAGAGCCAGCCAGTGAGTATAATGACTCCATCACACAGAGCTGCTCCGCTGCACGATAAGCCATCAGTGTGTGCGCCCACCATCCAGTCCCCCTCCGTAGGCCATGCCGCCGACGTCGACAGAGGGGAAACTGTCATTTTCTATCCTGGAGGAGAGAGTTTTCAAAAACAAATTGACTTTTTAAATGTTAGTTTGATCCATTTTTGTCTGCTTTTCGCAGTTCGGCAGCTGTTGTTAGTGATACGACACGCAATCGAACACGACGAAGAACGAAATCAAACACAAGGACACAAGGATTTAATATGGAAAATCCCTCCAACACAAAGGGGAAAAAACCACGGGCTCCAGCCAGCAAATCTTCACTATATCAAGGAAGATTACAAACGCCCGGGATTTACAACTGATCAAGTTATCCCATACGGCTGCTTACAAATGATATACATAACACAGATGACCTAGGTCCATACTGATCTACTTCGGCCCAAGCCCACCGGCGACGGGCCTCGCTCCGCTCGCTCGTCAGAAGTTAGCATTTATCTTCATACTTGAATTTGGGTCACAACATAACAGCTGCAAACTGAATCCAAGAAGTTCGTCGAATGTCAGCACGGAGACACCATCCTTAGCAACAAGGTAGCGATGCAAGTTCCAACCAAGAAATGCTAGAAAACCGTTTCACCCTGAAGATGAAACAGTGTTTCAATCACCATCTTGACAATGGGTCTTTAAAAAAAACTACGCCGGCCAGTTTTCCACACAAAACCATTGTGGTTTTTCTGCCAGAGATAGCCGCACACCTCTCCTGGAACCCCTGGCAATTGATCGTGCACCAACCGAATGGCATGGCCCAAACATGCCACCTTGTTAACCGCCCGCCACCACAGTTCCTCGCCACCGTTGCTTGTACAAGAGGAGGAGTGGTGCTACAAGATGTGTGGGACATTTCCCACCTAACATCGTCACTACAACCATTGGGGAGTTGCCAAAATTGCGCCGCGGTTTGTCCATTGCCGCCAAAGCCCGAGTCAGTCATGCCCGGGCCATCTGGTCGGCTCCATGTTATATCAATCGGCCTGGAGACAACAAACGCACTGGGCGCATGATGTGTCATAGCCAACGCATGATCACTGAACTCCTTGTCTAGCGTGGGTCGAGCCGGATCAATCTAGTAGCGACGTAGCACTCGTCGCCACCCCTTCAGAGGAGCCCGCGCGGAGCTGTTGGGAGCACTGTCGGCCCTTAGCCTGCAATGTTGCCTGCGCGCCACGACCATCTAAGAAACAAAGCCTCCCGCCGTTACCAACTATACGCGAGGGGGAAGCCCGACGAGGGAGCAAGGACGGCGGAGGCTGTAGATCACCTCTTTAGGTTTCCAAAAAAAAAAGAAGCTTGTGGTTACTAGCTCCAAAAGTGCATCTGGCACATGAATACAATATCTATCGACCAAGAATAAAATAATTTTTGTTTTAACATTTGTAACTACTCCAGGAACAATGCTCTTCTTTTCTTTCTTTTTCCAGGAATTAGGATGTGATCCTTTTTCCGCTAGAAACTAATCTAGGATGCGTTTCTGGTGACGGGGACAAGCGAATCCCTTCTCCTTGGATCATGCACAACTGGGTCAACCGGGTAAAAATAATACCCGGAGGAATTGGAAGCTAGTCGGCACGTGTTCCTATATATGCTGTGGATCTGGTTGACTTGTCGTGTCTGACCCAAGTGACCAATCCAAGTTGGTCACTGTGCCACATTAATTAGATCAGACACAATTGTAAATTTGTAATCATCTATAGACACAAACATGGTTTTCTTTTCTTGTGACAAGGGTTTGGCATCATGAACACATGCATGCATGATAGTGGAGGCAATTATTTATATAGGACGTAAGTAGCAACAGTTGCACATGATCGTCGATCCATCATCCATGGATGGTGCATCCACGATCTTCTGCTTCTTCCGGGGCTCCACCATTCATTTGGTCTCAGCTGCTAGCTCACTCGGGACGAATCTCAGGCCCCCATACAACATGGTCGACGCAACCGGACAAATCAGCCCAGCTATTGCACTTATGCTATATTGACTGAAAATTGTAAATGACACGTCACAAAACCATCTACTTCCATATCTCTCATGATGGTCTCTGTGCATGTAGTGTATACCAATAGAATTATCTATCTATCTGGCTGTAGCTAGCATTTCTCAAGTAAAAATATTGGCAACGCATATACTCATGAGTAAGTATTTTGCAAGGCCAGCATATTTATATATAAAATAATAGAGGCCAACGATTAAATGTACGTCAACCATTTGTATGAAATGTGTTTAGTTCATTAAACCACTATAGGAAAGTGTATATAGTCTGTACAGTGCAAGAAACATTTCCTCTTTCCCGCAAAAAAGAAGAAAGAAAAAAAAGAAACATTTCCTCTTGTGTGTTGTCTAAATATAGGAAAAGAGGCTGGAATTATATATTTGCTGACACCCTCATGCATGCCATGCATGTGCAGTTGACCATGTGAATGGACTTGGTGGCTGACAGAAAACTGATCAAAAAGGGTGCCATGGCCAGCAACCAAAAGCCAACAACTTACAAAGGTTGGATTCAATCTCTGTGAGACTGTGACTAACTGCACATGCATGCATGGATCTGGTGATATATGCACATCTGGTTGACCATGCATATCATGCATGAGGATGGCATAGAAGGTTCAGCTACTATGTTGAGCAATGGATCAGATCAGACTGTGGCTACTTCCAAACAAATATGAAGACCAAGTTGCACAGCTAATCATGCATGAGCATGATGCCAGTGTCCCAGTCGTACTACAAATAATCCATCATCATACATGCACGGAACCGATGCATTATGCAAATCTGTTACTAAATCAAATCCCATCAGCTACAAATAAGCCATCAATCCCATCAAAATCAATGTACTGTACGTACATACATACTCGACCAGGTAGGTATACATGCATGCATGTAAGGAACAACTTGTACACAATATTTCTGTTGTGTTTCTTGGGTACACACGTTGACACGCATACTACTCTATATATCTTCAAGCCGACACAATTGATCGATACAAGTAGACAAGTAGCACGTACAAATTAATATACATACATACATATGTATGTAGGCAGGTGCACAGGGGAATATAGCTGGTGCGGTGCATGCATGTCACTGAGGGTCGACGTCGACGCGGTAGACCACGACGAAGCAGGGCAGGATGGCCCTGGGGTTGGCCACGAACAGCTCCTCCAGCACGCCATAGGCACCGCCCGCGTCGTCGCCGGCCACAGAGTCGAACGGTCCCTCATGGCCATCCTCCTGCTTCTCCTCCCCATCGCCGTCCCGCCGCCGCACCTGCCCGGCGATCACCCGGCACACCAGCATCGCCCGCCACCCCGGCGCTCCCGCGCTCGGGCCCTCAGCACCGCAGACGTCATGCGCGCGGCCGCTGCTCGCCGTGGTGCGCACGCCCAGCGGGTGCGCGCCCGCCCACGGCGCTAACCCGTGCCGGATCGCCGCGCACACCCCGCACTCCTCGGCCGCCGTTTTGCCGTCGACGGCGGCATCGGCGCAGAGCGAAGTGGATCCTTCAGCGCCGAGCTCACAGGCGAGCGCGGCTGGGTGGAACCGGAGCAGCTCGTTGCCGTCGGCCGCGGCGCGCGTGGCGCCACCAGCACCGGCGGCGTCGGCGCGGCACCGGGCACGCACGGCGTCGCGGTAGGCCTCGAAGCGGGCGACGGTGCGCGCGGGGTTGCGCACCTTGAGGATGCGGTCGATGTGGCATACGGGGCGGTCCCGCTTCTGCCAGCTCGACTTGAAGATGATCTCCACGATGTTCCGCCCCGAGTCCTCCGGCCCCAGCTCCGACACTGCCGACCATCAACGCCATGCAAAAACCTTAATAATTATTCAGCACAAAGTAGAAAGTACAACCTAACTAACTGCCCAACCAGTGATGTGATTAGCAGTAAATTAACAATTGTGATCGATCACATGGATGATCTCAGGTCAGGTCACACCGACAGCGCCATGAAAGCACGACTGAGATCTCGGAAAGCACCATCATCGATCAGCAGCTAAACTAATCAAGCCACCGTATCCATCTGTATCCGTATTGATTAAGGCAGTGGGGGGTTGCCCTGTTGTGATGCATGGCGCTTTCTAATCAGTCCAACCTAAACAGGTGAAAAGTATGTACACCAGTACACCTACCAGCAGTACATGGACATTAAGAGACAAGGTACACTGGTACATGTAACGGTTCAACGCATGACTCAGCTGCAAGCATGCTGCAACAGTGTCAGCGGGCATTAACCATGTTCATGAGACAAGCATGCAATGCAACGTTATGCAAGATGATGGTCCCATGTATCCTATGAGTGTGTGTTCATGTCTCACTTTCAATGTGTACATGCAACTTCATCTTTTCTTGTCCTTCATTTTTTTTTCTCTCTCTCGAAGGAAGTGTAGATGCATATATACAAGCACACATGGAGATGCAGCATGCAGTCCCAATTAACGTGCTACCAACCACTATAAATTGAAGTCACTGTAGCATGATGCAGTGGTACAGCATCAACATGGGACCTCATCTTGCAGGCTGATTTTCTAGCTTGTAACAGTGGGATTAGTTGCTTAATTAATCCACTTGTCGGTGGTGTGGTGGTGTAAGTTGTTTTAATACTGGTCAGTCATGTGGAGTACTCCTGCGTGCATGCCAACACTCACTGGCTCACTGCCCAAAGATACCCCGGCCATATCATCTGATTAATTAGTAAGTAAGCAATTGATCTAGCATGCCATGCATCCACCTTTACCAAATGCAAGCAACTGATGTGATACAGATACAGATACAGATACAGATAGATACCCTCAATAAGTTATTGTTATCGTCCAAAATATTTTAATTAGGGCAGTGGCAGTGGATTTGTGAACAAGCTAGCTAAGACAGTAGCTTCCTTGCAACCCAGAAAAGACAAAGGGAAAGAGGTGAAAAAAGGGAGATGGTTAACTTTGATGAGCAGGCAGCATCTTCCTAACCCCCTTCTTCTTGTCTCCTCTCACTATCTCACACACACACATGGCAAGCAAGGGTGTGTGAAGAAATTACTAAACTAATCCAACCACTAAAGCACTAGATCACTATGCATAATCTTTTAATAACTTTGTATATATGCATGTATGGCTCCAATGGGTGCCACTGCCATGCATACCTTCTCCATCATTTAATCATGATTAGCCCATCATGAAGCTTCACCACTGGATGCAACATTTAAATACCTTAGAAGAAACAACCTACTAATCCTGGTCAGGTCAAGGCCGTAGTTAGAGTAATAATACTTATGTTCAATGTGTAGCACTCGAACATATTTGAACTCCAAAAAATAAGGTACAAGTGAGCTCCGGCAACATAAGTCTGGCCGAACATGTGATAGTGACCCTTTGTTGACTGTCTCTGAAATTCTCGCATCCTCTTCATCGTTGTACTGGACAGAGACTCGGCGGATCTCCCTTGTCTCATCTTTTGAACCATCAATTACATGAATAAAATTCTCTTTCCTTGACTTGGACCTCATCAGATCAAGAATTATATCATTTACTCTACAAGACAACACTTCATGGTTGCAGTCCCATGTTGGATCATACACGTGCTCATGAACTCTTTGTAGTACTTTTGTGCAACATCCTCTGCTTCCAGCCCACTGTTTGAACTGACGTGCACGAAACCTTCGGTGACCCACAACCTAATAATTAGGGTACACTTAAGAGTTTTTCCTAGAGTAGGGGGGGGGGGGGGGGCACTGGCCCCCTTTGGCCCTCATCAAGCTCCACCATTGGATCCAACCTTTAAATACCTTATAAGAAACAACCTACTGATACTGGTCAGGACAAGGCCATAGTTAGAGTAATAATACTTCTGTTCAATGTGTAGCACTCGAACATATTTGAACTCCAAAAATAAGGTACAAGTGAGCTCCGGCGACATAAGTCTGGCCGAACATGTGATAGTGACCCTTTGTTGACTGTCTCTGAAATTCTCGCATCCTCTTCATCATTTGACTGGACAGAGACTCGACGGATCTCCTTTGTCTCATCTTTTGAACCATCAATTACATGAATAAAATTCTCTTTCCTTGACTTGGATCTCATCAGATCAAGAATTATATCATGTACTCTGCAAGACAACACATCATGGTTGCAGTCCCAGGTTGAATCATACACTTGCTCATGAGCTCTTTGGAATACTTTTGTGCAACATCCTCTGCTTCCAGCCCACTGTTTCAACTCACGTGCACAAAAACTTCGGTGTCCCACAACCTAATAATTAGGGGTACACCTAAAAGTTTTTCCTAGAGAGGGGGAGGGGGGGGGGGGCACTGGCCCCCTTTGGCCCTCATGAAGCTCCACCACTGGATGCAACCTTTAAATACTTTCGTTCCTATAATCATATTTGCATCATGTTTTCAACAGGCTCAAGCAGCACGTTCAATCCTTGTTGTTGTTATCACTTTACTGCCATGGTCGTTTCTGGGAAAAGCAGATGTAATAAGATCCCATGCTTCAGAATCCCATATATCATCAATTACTATGAAGTAACTACAAAAAATGCCACAACAAGGTAGTAATGGAATCTTAGTAAATTTAGCAGAGTGTATTTATAATTTCATATATCTATGTAATGCATATCCATAAGATGTGGGTATATTTCAATACCTACTAAAAATAAGTCTAAACCTACAAATGGAGAAATGCTACAACGCTCCCAAACTATTTGGACCGTCCATTTATGTTGATCCAAGGACCAACGGTTTAGATTAACATGGTGACCTATTACAACCTAGGAGGTAATAGGTCATCTATGACTACTAATATGAATGATGCATCCAGTTGCTCATACAAGAAAATGTTGGTGCATATTTCTACCATATATCTGAGAAGTGATCGAATTAATATGATGAAGCCTTCTTCCTCACCGTCGACGTATGGCCATGTCGCCTCTACGGCCGTGTAGTATGGATAGCTCACGCCTCACGGTGAGGTCATCGGCGTCGGTGCACGATGGAGAAAATGTTAAAGCGACAGGTTTCGATTTTACGGGTCACAACACGTATTTGGTTTTTGATCTAGAAGGAGATGCCAAAATTGTCCCCAACCGTTGTGCGTTGCAGTGTGTCCGAGGAGGACCATGCACGAGCTTATTAAGTTGGGGATCTGCGCTCATATATATGCGCATGCATGCGTTCAGAGTCAAGAGACACCCGCTCACTAGTGATGTACGGCGGGAAAAGAGCCGGCCGGAGTGTAATGGCCAGACAACACCAGCAGCAGCTGAGCCGCCGCTGGACGACAGCCATGGGTACATGGGTGGCCCACCGTTGCAGTCTAATCCCTCGTTCCCGGTTTACAAGGCTCAAATCTGAAATCTCATCAACCAAGGCATATGGTGAGTGGAGCATTGAATCTCGTACTTTATAAAACTGCTTAAATTAAACTGATGCATTAATTTGGATTAATTGCAGTGCATGCATGCTTGGCCACTAGATGAGTAGGAACATTACATGCATTGGTGTGTTTCTTTTTAATTCTTGCATGTAAAGATTTAATGCGCCTCGGAATCTTAATGTAGATGAGCCCTTTAAATTGAAAAAACGAAAAAAATTGAGATAAGCCCTATAAACCGAAAAGGAGGGAGTAGTAGTTAAATCGCAGCCGATCGAATTCGTGTGTTTGTTTGTTTTGAACGAAATTCATGATAGTTTAAGGATTCTATACGTACGGCTTGCGAATTGTGTGCGACTTGTGAGATGCCAAGATTGGCATTGCATTGCATCGCGTGGATATGAATGAATGAGATGAGGCTACGTACTGTTTGGTGCTGTGCTGGTGCAGGAAGGATCGAGGACCATCAACTTAATTTCTCTTCTTGGGGATCTGCAAATCTGTATACGTACGTATGCGTTCAGACAGACTTACTAGGGATTTGTGCTGATGCGTACGGCCGGGAAAGGGCCAGAGAGTAATGACTCGATCACACAGAGCTGCTGAGCTGCAGGATGTGGGCCCACCATCCAGTCCCCCTCCGTAGGCCATGCTGCCAACCAGGGTCGACAGCGGGGAAACTGTCATTTTTCTATCCTGGAGGAGAGAGTTTTCATTTATTTATTTTGTCTTCTTAAATGTTCGTTTGATCCATTTTTGTCTGCTTTTCGTGGCCAATTTTCAACTGCAGATTGTAAAACAAGCACATGTCATCTCAGCTCATAAACTGCAAACCGAATCGAAGAAGTTCGTCGAATGTCAGCATGGAGACACCACTTTTAAGTTTAACAAGGTAACGATGCAAGTTCGTCACTCCTGAGTCCGACCAAAAAATGCTGGATGAAGCGCAATCATCATCTTGACAATGGGTCTTCAAGAAGAAGAAAAACCTGCGCCAGCCAGTTTTCCGCACAAAATCATTGTGGTGTCTACCAAAGATAGCCGCACGCCTCTCCTGGAACTCTTGGCAATTGATCATGCACCAACCGAATGGCATAGCCCAAACATGCCACCTAGTTAACCACCACCCATAGTGCCCCGCTACTGTTGCTGGTAACAAGAGGAGGGAGTGGCGCTAGAAGATGTGGGGGGCGTAGAAACAGGTGTGGGGGGAGCCCGTGGAGGGAGCGTGGATGGCGGCGGCTGTAGATCACCTCCCATGTTGCACAAGAGTGTCGCGGGGGTCGTTAGGTTTTCCAAAAGAAACTTGCTTACTAGCTCCAAAAGTGCATGTGGCACATGAGTACAATATCCATCGACCGAGAATAAACTAATTTTTGTTTTAACATTTGTAAATAGTCCCTCCATCCTATAATGTAAGACGTTTTTGATACTACACCCATAATGTAAGACTTTTTTGACATTAGTGTAGTGTCAAAAAATGTCTTATATTATGGGACGGAGGAAGTAGTAAAGAACAATGCTCTTTCTTTTTTTTTCGTCCAAGAATTATGATGTGATCTTTTTTCCCTTGTTGCTAGAAGCTAATCTAGGATGCGTTTCTAGTGACGGGGACAAGCGAATCCCTTCTTCTTGGATCATGCACAACTGGGTCAACCGGGTAAAAATACTACCCTACCCAGAGGAATTGGAAGCTAGTCTAGCCAGCTCGGGGCACGTGTTCCTATATATGCTGTGGGTCTCTGAGTTGACTTGTCGTGTCCAATCCAAGTTGGTTAGTGTGCTACATTAATTAGATCAGATCAGACATCATTGTAAATTTGTAATCATCTATAGACACCTACAAACATGGTTTCCTTTTCTCTTGTGAGCAAACAAACAAACAAGGGCTTGACATGGACACATGCATGCATGATTAATTACTGTAGCAAGAAATTATTTATATAGGATAGGAGTAAGCGAAAATTGCTTTCGGAGGCCGAGCTACTTCCAATTATTTATATAGCATGCATGATAATTTCGACGAATTTTGAATTTCGCAAAAGGATGGCATAGAAGCTTCAGCTACTATGTTTGAGCAATCGATCTGATCAGGCCCTAGCTACTTGCAAACAACACATCAATCCCAGGTCGGCCAACTAATCATGCATGATGCAAGCGTCCCAGTCGTACTACAAATAATTCATCAGCGTGCATGCATGCATGCATGGAAGCGATGGAAGAACCAATGCATCATGCAACTGCAAGTATGGTTTACTTACATGGAAGCCATGTACTATCAATCCCATCAAAATCAATGTATATGTACGAGTACATAACTACATACTCGATCAGGTATACATGCAAGCAAGAACTTGTACACATTTTTCATTTAGATACATACATGCACACGCACACATGCGATAGTACTGTACTATATATATATATATATATATATATATATATATATATATATATATATCTTCAAGCCGACACAATTTGTTGGATGCGACATACATTTAGTAGTACAATTTGACATACATGGTGGATAGGTGTACACGGAAATATAATTGGTGCAGTGCATGCATGTCACTGGGCGTCGACGTCGACGCGGTAGACCACGACGAAGCACGGCAGGATGGCCCGAGGGTTGGCCACGAACAGCTCCTCCAGCACCCCGTACGCGCCGCCCGCGTCGTCGCCGGCCACCGAGTCGAACGGCCCCGCCTCCACATCCTTCTCCTCCTCCCCGTCTACATCACACCGCCGCACCTGCCCGGCGATCACCCGGCACACCAGCATCGCCCGCCACCCCGCTCCTGTCGCCATATCGCCGCAGACGTCGTGCGCACGTCCGCTGCTCGCCGTGGTACGCACGCCCAGCGGGTGCGCGCCCGCCCACGGCGCGAACCCGTGCCGGATCGCCGCGCACACGCCGCACGCCGCGGCCGCCGTTTTACCGTCGGCGTCACCATCGTCACAGGACGCGCACAGCGAGGTGGAGCCGTCGGCGCCGAGCTCGCACGCGAGCGCGGCCGGGTGGAAGCGGAGCAGCTCGTTGCCGTCTGCCGCGGCCCGCGTGGCGCCACCGGCACCAGCGGCGTCGGCGCGGCACCTTGCGCGCACGGCGTCGCGGTAGGCCTCGAAGCGGGCGACGGTGCGCGCCGGGTTGCGCACCTTGAGGATGCGGTCGATGTGGCAGATGGGGCGGTCCCGCTTCTGCCAGCTCGACTTGAAGATGATCTCCACGATGTTCCGCCCCGAGTCCTCCGGCCCCAGCTCCGACACTGCCATGAACGCCATGCAAAAACCTTAATAATTATTCAGCACAAAGCAGAAAGTACAACCTAACCAACTGCCCAACCAGTGATGTGATTAGCAGTAAATTAACAATGGTGATCACATGTCACACCGACAGTGCCATGAAAGCACGACTGAGATCTCGGAAAGCACCATAATCGATCAGCAACTAAACTAATCAAGCCAAGCCACCGTATCCATCTGTATCCGTGTTGATTAAGGCAGTGGGGGGCTGTCCTGTGATGCATGGCGCTTTTCAATGGCATCTTATAGCATCACATCCAATGACTATAAAAGATGAATGAGACCAAATTATATCTCATCTAGATGAGTTCTAGCAAAACTGCTTTTCAATCAGTCCTTCAACCTAAACAGGTGAAAAGTATGTACAACAGTACACCTACCAGTAGTACATGGACAGCTGCATGCATGCCGCAACAGTGTCAGTGGGCATTAACCATGTTCATGAGACAAGCATGCAATGCAATGCGATGCAAGATGATGGTCCCATGCATTGCATGAGTGTGTGCTCATGTCTCACTTTCAATATGTACATGCAAAACTTCATCTTTTCAGTATGTAGATGCATACAAGAGACATGGATATGCAGCATGCAGACCCAATTAACGTGCTACCAACCGCTATAAATTGAAGGCACTGTAGCATGGCGCAGTGGTACAGCATGGGACCTCATTTTTGCAGGCAAATTTTCTAGCTTGTAACAATGAGGTTAGTTGCTTAATTAATCGACTAGTCGGTGGTATGGTGGTGTAATTAACTTGTTTTAATACTGGTCAGTCATGTGGAGTATCCCACTCCTGCGTGCATGCCAACACTCTCAATGTCTACCTAAAGATACCCCCATATCATTTGATTAGTTAGTAAGTAAGCAATTGATCTAGCTAGCATGGCATGCATCCACCTTTACCAAGTGCAAGCAACTGATATGATACAGATACAGATAGGTACCGACAATTAGTTATTGTTATCATCCAAAATATTTTAGTTAGGGCAGTGGCAGAGGATTTCTGCACAAGCTAGCTAAGCCAGTAGCTTCCTTGCAACCCACAAAAGACAAAGGAAAAAAGAGGTGAAAAAAGGGGGAGATGGTTAGCTTTGATGAGCAGGCAGCATCTTCCTAACCCCCTTCTTCTTGTCTCCTCTCACACACATGGACACATGGCAAGCAAGGGTGTGTGAAAAATTACTAAACTAATCCAACCACTAAAGCACTAGACCACTATGTATAATCTTTTTATAACTTTGTATATGTGTATGGCTCCAATGGGTGCCACTGCCATGCATCCCTCTCCATCATTTAATCATGATTAGCCCATCATTTTGACCAAAGATTAGTTTCGGTTAATTAATTAACTAGTGTATGTCATAGCAGAGCACAGATCTCCATCTAGCTAGTAGGAGTAGCTTTCCAAGGCCTCCTCCTCCTCACTAATGGTTCTGGTTAGTAGTTGTACTCCACCATCACACATAATTTTGCACCAGAAAAATCTTCACCACATGCATAATGTTGATCTTCCACATATATTTTGCAAAAAATCAATATATACAAACAATTATTTCGCCACTTATAATATATCCCACAAAATATCGAATTCTCGCGGTCGCTATGGCTGTGTACATCCATCGATGCAGGCGGGCGGGGTTCGGGGTTTCGAGAATTTACCGGCGTGGCGGACGGCTTGGTGCTGCTCCAAGCTCTCGGCCTTGGTGAACACCTCGCCGCACTGCGAGCACGGGCACAGCTCCCTCGGCCTCGGGTACCTCCTGAATTATAAGCAATCGATAATGGCGATTAGTTGCTAATCAAATGACAATTAGTAGTAAGCTAGCTAATGGAAGGGGATTAGGCAGCGGCATGAGGAGCTGACCTTGAGACGGGCTCGACGTTGATGGCGCGGCACTCGTAGCAGCCGGAGAGGCCGCGGAGGGAGGACGGGTGCCCGCCCCCGCCGCCGGCCGACGACGAGGAGTGGTGGGCGCGGCGGGACGAGCGGTTGAGCGGGGCGGTGTCGCGGTGGTCGACGACGACGGAGGCGGCCGAGGAGGCGCCGTCCACGGTCGCCACGTCGCGCATGGAGCAGAGGGACGTCCCCCAGTACCCCCCGGCGCCGGGGCCACGCGCCAGGGCGGCCGGGTCGTGCACGCGCGCGGCCGCCGTGGCGCTCCGGCAGCTCAGCAGGCTCTTCAGCTGCTCCCACGACGACGCCGGCCGCGCGGGCGCCGCCTTCTTGGAGCCACCGCCGCCGCGGCGATGCCGGGCGTGGTGGTCCTTGCCCGCCGCGAGCCTGGCCTTGGCGCCGGCGGTGGGCGCGGCGAGGGCGGGGCTCTTCCTGGAAGGCGTCCCGGTGGTGGCAAGATGGCGGCGGCCGGGAGTCCTCGGCGCGGGGGAGAGCGGGGGCGGCGCCGGCGGCTTCTTCTTGCGCTTGCTGTGGTGGTTTGGTTGCGGCTGCTGGCCGCGGCGGCGGTCGGGGGTGTCGGTGGCGGAGGAGGAGGAGGAGGGCAGGAGGAGCGTGGAGAGCGCCATTAATGAGATGGAGCCGAGCTACTGCCAGTATCCGTGTGCTCTCCGTCCGTATGGCGTCTCCGATTTAAAGAAGGCGAGGGAGGGCTGACCTGTGACTTGGTGTGTATATGAAGGCTCTACTCCAGCTACCTCTCCCTCACTCTCTCTGGGTGTGGGCCCACCCATAAAACCCCAGGAAATGACTTGACTGGAATAACAGATACAAATTTGTGGAAATGGTTTTCAAAGCCCCCTTTCAATAAATAAATAAATAAATGGATGTGCTAAAATTCTCGGTCGTCAGAATAATTAATAAAATCGATGTCGAAATCAAGCTAGCATCATCGATATGGCATATTGCCATTGATTGAGATCCATGTAAGAGTTCACACCCTTCGTACAAACACTAGTACTTCTTTCGTGTCACAAAATAGTGCCGCATTGGTTTTCGCAAAACTCAAACTTTAACCAAGTTTATAAATAAAGCTATCTATACCGACAACACCACATCGATACTATATGAAAATATATATTAGCAAAAAAATTGTTGGTACAAATTTGGTCATATTATGCAAAGTTTGATTTCTTTTTATAAAAATCTAATACGCAACATATTTTGGGACAGAGGGGGTACAGTTATTGCACTATATGAACACAAAAAGGTCATATGAGTATTTATTTATATATGTATGAATATATTACTTAAATCGACCAAGAATTCAACAAAGAGAAAAATAATTGCATTAGTTGAACAGTGTTTTATAACACGATGCACATTTCTGGTTGTGAATTAATTCTCAGTCGACTGACACACAAAGCATCTATTCAATAAAAAGCGTTTGTTGATCCTTAGCAAAACAATTGGATATGTCTAGTGAAAATCGTGTAGGAAATAAGTATGCACATAACAACTTTTAAAATGGTGATGCTGGGATGTTCTTGAGAAATTTGGAAGGCATATTTTTTTCCTTAATCGGATTGAGAAGGTGATAGATAATTAAGAGAGCTTTTACGTATGACTTCTCCAAGGAGAAAAGGATACAAGCATTGAACCAATGACTGGAATCCATTTAGAAAATGTAGAGGTGTTTGAATAAAACCATACAAGCATGAGCTTGACTTGTGCAGACAAATATTATTTGTTACATCATGGGTAGTTGGGGTGGCGACCGTGTGTAAGCACGGCAGAATCATACAAAACCTAGTAAAGACTAAAGTCGTGGATTGTGAATAACGACGAAACCACCACAAACATTATTTGAGTAGATAAATATTAATCGTTACATCACGGGTGGTTGATGTTGTTGTAAGCAGATCCCATTGCACCACACATCTAAACTCAAACAAAACCTAGTAAAGGCTCGAGACACGGGGCGTGGATATTGATGCACCACAACCATCTCGTATTGTTATGAAATTAAAGACTCTACCAGCAAAATAATCTACCTCTAGAATTTAAACCTACCATTTCCCCCTTTTAGGATCCCTAACTATTTCTTTCAAGTCAAAACGACAAATACATGAAAAGTAGGCACATGCATGAAAAACTTGGATTTGAAAATGGAGAGGAAAGCATTAAACGGATTCGCTAATATCAAACCGGGTAGGAATTAGTACAAAATCCTGTTTGACACTGAGTCTAACATTTGAAACCCGTGCAAGATTTCATATCTTTCTAAACTCAGGAAATAACTGAACAAACAATACAATTCATTGCAGTATATCAATAAATTATTACATCACAATGATTTCTTTTTAGTTTTGCATGAACATATCTGTAAACACTAGTGGAAAACGGCCCATTTGTCCCGGTTCCAGAGGCCCATTAGCCCCGGTTCTGGAATCGGGACTAAAGCCCAAAACCTTTAGTCCCGGTTCGCTTAAGAACCGGGACAGAAGGGGCTCCACGTGGCTCCTGAGGGGAGCCCAGGCAGGAGGACCTTTAGTTCCGGTTGGTAACACCAACCGGGACCAAAAGGCTTCCACGTGTCAGCATTTGGTAGGAGCTGGGGTTTTTGTTTTTTTTTTTGAAAGGGGGGGGGGGGGGGTTTAGGGGGTTTTGGAGGGTTAATTTAGGGGTTTCATATTGTGTTAGCTAGCTAATAGAGTGAAGTGTTCTCCCTTTCTCCGTGCTTGGTCGATGCTAGCCACTATACGTATAGAGAGAACTCGACACGCTAACTAGTAAGCAAATGAAGGAACCATTAAGTACACAAGATCGTCATGAACATATACAGAGAGAAGTGATCGACCTCTCTTTCTCCGAGAGATTGGTCGAACAACAAGTTTTCGTATATCTATCCGACGCTACTACATATATACAATATAACATGTCTTACAATCCCTAACATCTAATGTCAAATTTCACATGGTATTCTCCGGCTTTATTTATGACGTGGTCAAGAAATAATCCCGCCAATTCCTCTTGAATTGCTCGTATGCGATCATGTGGTAGGAGTTCATCCCGCATCTGCCACAACTAATTTGAAGAAGGGGGTCAATACATATATATGAATGAAAGTCAACACAAATGATGGTAATAAAATAAAATTATGAATATTATTGCTTACGCACTTCATATTGTTTTTCAGAGTAGCCCCGCTTAGAGGTCGTCGCGTTGTAGATGAACTCGCAAACGTAGTATCCACAAAAATCATTCCCGGCTTCCTGCCACAAGCACTTTACGAGAAATAGAGTTCAATCAAACTGATAATCAAGCATTATAAATGGTATTGATGAAACTAGAATCAATGGGAGATGCGCGGAACTAGCTAGTAGTACTTACTTTTGGGTGTGTAAATCGCAGCTCCCTCGGCAGTGCTGGAACAATTCCGGTGAACTCTTTCCAAACCCTGCCAGACAAAGAAAATAATTACTTGATATCAGGAAATGAACAAAGTTGCCGATATGGTGCGATAATGATCGATTGAACTTACTTCTGGAGCATTTCAGTCATGTCCGCATACTCCTGGGGATCTTTTCGTCTCGAGTCTAAGACGGTTACTACTCCCCGCTCAAGCTTAATCTCTAGCAGAATAAAGTGAAACCTGCGCACGCATGCATAACTCATCAATTACATTACTATAAACTCGAGTAATAAGGGAAACCGAATATGCACAAGATAGTAGCACTCATTTGAAGTTGTAAGGAAAGAGTATTTTCTCTTTGTTTTGACTTTTAAGCAACGATTGTAGCAAGTTGTCCTCGGTTTCTATGATATTCTTTTGAACCATCCATTCATGTATGATATTTGGGTTAATGAACCCAATGTCATAGATTTGTGCTTTTCTGTATTCGACGATCTTCAATCTACATAATATAGTGAGGATAATTATATATACATGCAAGGAAAGAGCTGAGCTATATATAGAGACTTAATTACAGAAGTAGTACTTATAGACAGTAGCAAGTCACGAGTGTTTTGTCGAGGGCCTTTTGATTGTATAATTGGAATAACTCGTCAAATTCAACAGACAACTGATCCATTCCAACGAGGTCGTGCTCCTCTTTAATTCTCAGCGTCAAAGTATCCTTCCCAGACTCACTGCAGGTTTTCATTTACCATTCATGGAATCTTCGCATCATCGTTGTTAGAGGAGGATGATCAGGTTTGACGAGAGGCTGCCCGTACTGGTATCTAAATTCTTTCACCTCCATTATTTCAAACTCTACATCATCGCTCAGGTAATCAGCAGGATTGGTACCGGGCACCATCCCCGGATGATTAGCGACGATATCGCTAGACACCTTGAGCGGGGGGCACGATTGGTTCGCCTGTTCGCCGAGCTGGGGAATTTTTTCCCACTTCTTCGTTCTGCTAACCTTGCATGCATGCAAGTACTTCCCCACCGCTCCGCTTCCTTATATGTCCTTTCAATAATGCGCTCATAGTTGGATTGCGGCGGAGACGGTGGTGGTCGCTTCAGGGCATCGATAGTGCGCTTCACTTTCACCGGATCTATCGTCTCCTTCGGAGGTGGAGGTTTCCATGCAAAATGTTCATGCACTTCGGCAGCACTGATTTTCGCGGTTTCCTCGTCAGTCCTCTCATATGGTAACTTTTCCAGAGGCTTGAGAGATGGACTGTATCTGAATTGCTTCCCGCCTCTGCTTGTACTACTAGCCGCCGGAACGGCGGCGGCTCTCTTCCACCGTTGCTGACGAGGCGGAGTGCCCTCACGCGCCAGAGGAGGCGGAGTGCTCTCACATGTCGGAGGAGGCAGAGTGCCCTCACGCGCCGGAGGAGGAGGAGAAGGTGGAGGCGGAGTGCCCTGACTCGCCGGAGGAGGAGGAGGAGGCGGAGGCGTCCAGTTTGGAAGCTTGATTTACTCCTTCCGCCATAGACATGTAGTCCTCAGAGCATAACCCAGCTGATTCTCCCCTTCACCTGTAGGGTGGTCAAGCTCGAGCTCATCAAATCCCTCCATTACTTCATCCACCGTCACAACAGCATAGCCATGTGGAATTGGACGGCAGTGAAAAGTTCCGTCAGGTTGAGGAGGTGCAACAGAGCCGACAGCCGCCTTCAAAGTGAGGTTCTGCCATTTCGTCATAAGCTGGCAATGTTGAGCCTCCGTGATAGTATCCACGGGGTAGCTAGGAGCCGTGAAATCAGGCTGAACGAGCTCCGTGGAAGCCACGCTGCTTCTCCGCTGAGATGGTGGGGTAGCTTCTTGGGTAGGATCTTCGTGCCGCTGAGATGGTTGGCTGGCAGCTGCAAGTTCCTCTAGCTTTACTAGTCTTGCATTGAGCTTCTGCATTTCGCTCAGCTCCGCTTTCCTCTTTCTCTCTCGGCTTCTGTAACCGTCTGCGCCAGCAAACCCAACCACCCACGGAACAGAGCCTGGTGTGCCTCGTGTTCGTCCAGGGTGCTTCGGATTCCCGGGGGCCTCAGTCAGCTCGTCCTTCTCTCTGTCGGGAATGAACATCCCTTCCTGCACTGCGGTGATATACTTCTGAAGCTTCTTGACAGGTATTGCAAGTTGCTCGTCCGTCCAATGGCACTTCCCTATTTCAGGGTCCAAAGTTCCCCCAACCCCGAAGAACCAAGACCTTGAACGGTCTGGCCAGTTCAATGTCTGTGGTTCGACCCCTTTAGCAAGCAGGTCTTGCCCAGCTTTGTCCCACAACGGCCGGGCTTTGAGGTAGCCAGCTGACCCCGTGTGATGGTGATACAGCTTCTTTGCAGCATTTATCTTGTTTGTCTCTGACATTTTCTTACTCTTGTCCGATGTCTTGTGGGCCACAAATGCGGGCCAGTGATCTCTTATCTTCTCAAATCGGCCGGTGAATTCTGGAGTCTTCCCTTTGTCGACAAACTTTGATTTCAACTCATTCTTCCACCTCCTCAATAGATCTGCCATCTTCTTAAGAGCACACGCCTTGACCAGTGGCTCTATAACTGGCTTATTCGGATCCGCCTCTGGCGGTAGGGTGAAATTTGCCTTCAGCGAGGTCCAAAGATCATCTTTTTGTCTATCGGTGACATAAGAAACTTCAAGGTCGTCGTCCTTAGGCTTATTCCATTGCTTGATGCTGATCGGGATGTTGTCCCTAACAATAGCTCCGCACTGAGCAGAAAATGCGTCCTTGGTCCGCTTGGGTTCAATCGGTAGGCCATATACTAGTAGAAAACAGGGCTTTGGTTCGGGCTAGCCCAGCCAATTAGTCCCGGTTCAGTCACGAACCGGGACCCATGGGGGGCATACGTCCCGGTTCATGCGCCCAGGGGGCCGGCCGGGGCCTCGTGGGCATTGGTCCCGGTTCGTCTGGACCCATTTGTCCCGGTTCCTGGCACGAACTGGGACCAATGGGCCTCGCTCCTGGCCCACATCCATTGGTCCCGGTTCGTGGCTTGAACTGGGACAGAAGGGGGGCCTTTAGTCCCGGTTCCACGCACGAACCGGGACCAATAAGGTGGCTATATATACCCCATCGCCGGCGAGCAGAGCACTCCACACTGCTCTGTTTTTTCTGGCCGGCGAGGGGAGAGCTTTGTGGTGCTCTAGCTCACCTCCTATGCACATGAGGTGTTTGATGAAATGCCCGAGCCACACTAGTTAAGCTTTCTCCTCTCGAAGCTCGACCTTCAAGCTCCATTTTCCTCAAGATTTGTCTAGGTTTAGCGGTCCATCACGTCCCGTCCCCGTCTTCACCGCCGTCGATCGCCCGTGCCGATCTCGTCGCCGGCATAACCGTGGTGAGCCTCTTGTTCTTATCTTCTTTCTAAAAGAAAAAAAAATTCTTACTTGTATGATTTAGATAGATACTTGTCTAACTTTCTTACTTTTATTATTGTTTGTTATTATATAGTGCGATGGTTTTGGTATCCGCCCCCCGTCGGCCCTCGTCCTGTCTATGATTCGGATGTGGTATATATTATATTTTATAACTATTTGGTTCATTTATTGTTTATGACAATTATGCCAACCAACGAGACATAGATTTTTTTATCTAGGAGGTATGCGAAACGGAAATTCCAACCGACCCTATTGTCGAGAGGTTAAATTTAGTTGAAGAAGAAAACAATTACTTGAAGGAAAAATTGAAAAAAATTGAGGAGGAGAAGATGATATTGGAGTTGCATGTTGCGGATGTCGTCGATGATCACAAGATCAAGATGGATGCAATGCGCTTCAAGATTAGAAAGTATAGAAAATATGCCATTCATACCGAGGCTTGATATCATTATGCCGTTGGATCAATTGTTACCTTGGTTGCGATTATGATCGCATTTGTTGTTGCATTGAAATGTTTTACATAGTTTCAATGTATGGTTTAATTAGATGCTCTGGAGAGCTATATGTTGTTCAATGAGAACTATGTATGTACTTTGGTTTTAATGTGATGATGAACTTCTATTAATCTGGTCACTTATCTATTCATGATGTTCTGTAATGGTTTTTGACACACTTAATTATATATAATGCATGCAGATGAACCGGCAATGGATGTACAGGTGACAGACGCACCTCTGAGTACATTAAGGGCGTGTATAATTTTCTCGAAGTGGCTGAGGCAAACAAGCAGAATGGTTTTATGTGTTGTCCATGCCCTATATGTGGGAATACGAAGTCTTACTCTGACCGGAAAATCCTTCACACCCACCTGCTTTATAAGGGTTTCATGCCACACTATAATGTTTGGACCAGGCACGGAGAAATAGGGGTTATGATGGAAGACAGCGAAGAAGAAGAGGACGATGACAACTATGTGCCCCCTGAATACGATGATGCTGCAACAGGGGAAGCTGAAGATCAAGAGGAACCAGACGATGTGCCCGATGATGATCTCCGCCGGGTCATTGTTGATGCAAGGAGACAGTGCGAAAGTGAAAAGGAGAAGCTGAAATTCGATCGCATGTTATAGGATCACCAAAAAGTGTTGTACCCCAATTGCGAAGATGGCAACACAAAGCTCGGTACCGTACTGGAATTGCTGCAGTGGAAGGCAGAGAATGCTGTGCCTGACAAAGGATTTGAGAAGCTACTGAAAATATTGAAGAAGAAGCTTCCAAAGGATAACGAATTGCCCGACAGTACGTACGCAGCAAAGAAGGTCGTATGCCCTCTAGGATTGGAGGTGCAGAAGATACATGCATGCCCTAATGACTGCATCCTGTACCGCGGTGCGTACGAGGATTTGAACGCATGCCCGGTATGCGGTGCATTGCGGTATAAGATCAGACGAGATGACCCTGGTGATGTTGACGGCGAGCCCCCCAGGAAGAGGGTTCCTGCCAAGGTGATGTTGTATGCTCCTATAATACCACGGTTGAAACGTCTGTTCAGAAACAAAGAGCGTGCCAAGTTGATGCGATGGCACAGAGAGGACCGTAAGAAAGACGGGAAGTTGAGAGCACCCGCTGACGGGTCGCAGTGGAGAAAAATCGAGAGAAAGTACCGGGAGGAGTTTGCAGGTGACACAAGGAACGTATGGTTTGGTTTAAGCGCGGATGGCATTAATCCTTTTGGGGAGCAGAGCAGCAATCACAGCACCTGGCTCGTGACTCTATGTATCTATAACCTTCCTCCTTGGCTGTGCATGAAGCGGAAGTTCATTATGATGCCAGTACTCATCCAAGGCCCTAAGCAACCCGGCAACGACATTGATGTGTACCTAAGGCCATTAGTTGAAGAACTTTTACAGCTGTGGAATGGAAACGGTGTACGTGTGTGGGATGAGCACAGACAGGAGGAATTTGACCTGCATGTGTTGCTGTTTGTAACCATCAATGATTGGCCTGCTCTCAGTAACCTTTCAGGACAGACAAACAAGGGATACCACGCATGCACGCACTGTTTAGCTGACACCGAAAGTATATACCTGGACAAATGCAGGAAGAATGTGTACCTGGGGCATCGTCAATTTCTTCCGACCAACCATCAATGTCGAAAGAAAGGCAAGCATTTCAAAGGCGAGGCAGATCACCGGAAGAAGCCCGCCATGTGTACCGGTGATCACGTACTTGCTATGGTCAATGATTTACACGTAATCTTTGGAAAGGGTCCCGGCGGACTATCTGTTCCGAATGACACTGAGGGACGCGCTCCCATGTGGAAGAAGAAATCTATATTTTGGGACCTACCCTACTGGAAAGACCTAGAGGTCCGCTCTTCAATCGACGTGATGCACGTGACAAAGAACCTTTGCGTGAACCTGCTAGGCTTCTTGGGCGTGTATGGAAAGACAAAAGATACACCGGAGGCACGGGAGGACTTGCAACGTTGGCACGAAAAAGACGGCATGCCTTCAAAGCAGTATGAAGGTCCTGCAAGCTACGCTCTTACCAAAGAAGAGAAGGAAATCTTGTTTGAACGCCTGCTCAGTATGAAGGTCCCGTCTGGCTTCTCGTCGAATATAAAGGGAATAATAAATATGGCAAAGAAAAAGTTCCAGAACCTAAAGTCTCATGACTGCCACGTGATTATGACGCAACTGCTTCCAGTTGCATTGAGGGGGCTTCTACTGGAAAACGTTCGATTAGCCATTGTGAAGCTATGTGCATTCCTCAATGCAATCTCGCAAAAGGTGATCGATCCAGAAATCATACCAAGGCTAAGGAGTGATGTGGAGCAATGTCTTGTCAGTTTCGAGCTGGTGTTCCCACCATTCTTCTTCAATATCATGACGCACGCCCTAGTTCATCTAGTCGACGAGATTGTCATTCTGGGCCCCGTATTTCTACACAATATGTTCCCCTTTGAGAGGTTCATGGGAGTCCTAAAGAAATATGTCCGTAACCACGCTAGGCCAGAAGGAAGCATCTCCATGGGCCATCAAACAGAGGATGTCATTGGGTTTTGTGTTGACTTCATTCCTGACCTTAAGAAGATTGGTCTCCCTCAATCGCGGTATGAGGGGAGTCTGACTGGAAAAGGCACGCTAGGAGGGGACTCAATAATATGCAGGGACGGGCATTCTTAGTCTCAAGCACACTACACAGTTCTACAGAACTCTACCTTGGTGACCCCGTATGTCGATGAACACAAGAACATTCTGCGCTCCAAACACCCGGAGCAGTGTGACGACTGGATTACATGTGAACACATCAGGACTTTCGGCAGTTGGTTGGAAACACGTCTCAGAGGTGACAACACTGTTTCTGATGAGCTGTACTCGTTGTCCAGGGGACCATCTTCGACTGTATTGACTTATAAAAGATATGAGATAAATGGGAATACATTTTACACGATCGCCCAAGATCAAAAGAGCACCAACCAAAACAGCGGTGTCCGCTTTGATGCAGCAACCAAGAGGGGAAAGGACACATATTATGGTTAAATAGTGGACATATGGGAACTTGACTACGGACATGATTTTAAGGTCCCTTTGTTTAAGTGCAAATGGGTCAATCTGTCAGGAGGCGGGGTACAGGTAGAGCCACATTACGGAATGACAACAGTGGATCTGAACAATCTTGGGTACACAGACGAACCATTCGTCCTAGCCAATGATGTGGCGCAGGTTTTCTATGTGAAGGACATGTCTACCAAACCGAGAAAAAGAAAAGATAAGGAAGCGAATACATCATACGATGAGCCAAAGCGCCACATAGTTCTTTCAGGGAAAAGAGACATCATGGGAGTGGAGGGTAAGACAGACATGTCTGAAGATTATGAAAAGTTTCATGAAATTCCTCCCTTCAAAGTCAAGGCTGACCCAAGCACCCTGTTAAGCGATGAAGAATATCCATGGTTACGGCGCAATAAGCAAAGGACACAAGCGAAGAAAAAGTGAAGACAGATGAAGTCAGAAAGGGTTGAAAATTGATGATATGGTTTTGAATGGTTCATTTTGAACACACAAAACGTCTGGAGTTCAAATAAGTTCAAAAAAATGAAATCCCTGTGTAACAGATGAGTTTTCGTCCGAAACCCTGATACTTCGAAAGAGATTATCCATTTTGTACACGAAGTGCATCTAGTTTTTGCCGTAACCCTCTCAACTTTTTAGCACATGCTATGTGGGTGAAATGATGATACCATGCCAATTTTCAACCTCTTCAGAGTTCATCTGAAGTGCTTTTCAATTTCAAGGTCATTTAGCTCAAAAAAATCAGTAAATGCATGAAAAATAACAGATGAAGTCAGAAAGGGTTGAAAATTGATGATGTGGCTTTGAATGGTTTGAACACACAAAAAGTCTGGAGTTCAAATAAGTTCAAAAAAATGAAATCCCTTTGTAACAGATGAGTTTTCGTCCGAAACCCTGATACTTCGAAAGAGATTGTCCATTTTGTACACGAAGTGCATCCAGTTTTTGCCGTAACCCTCTCAACTTTTTAGCACATGCTATGTGGGTGAAATGATGATACCATGCCAATTTTCAACCTCTTCAGAGTTCATCTGAAGTGCTTTTCAATTTCAGGGTCATTTAGCTCAAAAAAATCAGTAAATGCATGAAAAATAACAGATGAAGTTAGAAAGGGTTGAAAATTGATGATGTGGCTTCGAATGGTTCATTTTGAACACACAAAAAGTCTGGAGTTCAAATAAGTTCAAAAAAATGAAATCCCTTTGTAACAGATGAGTTTTCATCCGAAACCCTGATACTTCGAAAGAGATTGTCCATTTTGTACACGAAGTGCATCTAGTTTTTTGCCGTAACCCTCTCAACTTTTATGAAACTCTAATAGCAAAAATAATAAACAAAAAGAATGAACTAGAAAACATTAATGAAACTCTAATAGAAAAAAGAATGAACTAGAAAACTTTAATGAAACTCTAATAGCAAAAGGAATCAACTAAAATTTATGCAACTAAAATTATCAAAGTATTTTCTGTTCAAAACATTAAAAGCAAAAAGAATTTTCATAAAGGAACTTTTTTGTTAGAAACTTTAATAGCAAAAGGAATTATCATAAAGATTTTTTTGTTAGAAACTAAAATAACAAAAACTGTTTTTGAAATAATGATAAAACACAGTAATATTAAATAGCAGGAAAAAGAATCACTCCAAAATCTCTTTTTTATAGTAAAGTTAATCACAAACTAGCGATTCACACAAATTTCAAAGAATTCAAATTTAAACTATTCAAATTGGAAAACTAATGGCTCTAACAGCAAGTTTATAATTTTTATTACCTAAAAGCAAAAAGAATCACTGAAAAACAGTTTGTATTTTGTTCTAAGTAGAAACAAAATAAAATAAATAAAGCAAAAAAGAAAACAAAAAAACTAGAAAAAAATAAAAAAAATGCCACCTACTGGGCCACCACGGCCTGAATACGACTAGAAACCCATCCATGGGCCAGGATTCAGGGCCGTAGAGGCCCAGCAGGCCCACGGCAAAGAGTAGCAGAGAAGGCCCGAAAGCCTGCAGTTGAGAGGAGCTCGAGAGGGCCGGCGCAGCAGTGCTTATAAACCACTCTCGAGCTCTCTCAACTAGCGAGGTGGGACTAAACATCCCACCGCACCGCGCCACCGTAAGGCCTTTGGTCCCGGTTGGTAGCACCAACCGGGACGAAAGGGGCGGCATTGGTCCCGGTTGGTGGAACAAACCGGGACCAATGCCCCCCTTTGGTCCCGGTTCGTGCCACCAACCGGGACCGAAGGTCTCTGTTTCCCGCCCATTGGGCTGCTGAAAAGAGACCTTTGGTCCCGGTTGGTGGCACGAACCGGGACCAAAGGGTGGCATTCGTCCCGGTTTGTGCCACGAACCGGGACCAATGCTCTGTGTATATAAGCAGGACTTATAAATTTTTCAGTTTTCATCGACCATTTGCCCCCCGACGACGCCGAGCTCATCGACGCCGCCAGGCTGCCCGTGCTCGCCGTCGCCGCCCCAAGGTCGCCGTTGCCGCCCGCTCCTCGTCGCCATCGCCCCTGCCCTGCCCCGACGCCGACGCCGTGCGCCCCTGCCTCGACCTCGACGCCAACGCCGCCGCGCCCCTGCCCTGCCCCGACGCCCCGCCACGCCCCTACCCTGCCGTCAACGCCGCCGCACCAGTGCCTGCCGGCCAGGCCGGTACTCCCTCCTCCCTCCCACCCCTCTCCTCTGTCCTTCCTCCATGTATGTGATGATGGTGAAGTTGGTTCAGTGCAAAGTTTCAGCCATGTCCACAAGGTGTTTGATGAAATGCTAGGGCTTGCTAGGGAACTTTGTTTTATGTGAAACTTGGCAGGATGATGTCTCCTTGGATGTTAGTGAAGATGGTTAAGTTGGTTTGATAAAAGGAAAAACTTCTTAGTGCAAGTTTTATTAAAATTTAGTGCTGGACAGAAACTACATGAATTTTTTTGGTGGACTTGCTAGATGAAATTGGGGCTGCCCTTCTGGACTTAAGGGTTTAGTTGGAAGGACTACAAGATGTAAAAAATTTAGAATTTTTTTAGCAAGGAAAAATTGGGTTGTAGTTCAATGCCAAGATTGGACCAAAATTGATGTTTTTGTTCATTGCATTTTTGTGTCCATGTATGTATGTATGTATGGATGGATGGATATGGATGTATATACAAAATGTTCATATATGATGTTTTTTTTGTTCATAGCAATTTTTTTTCCATGTATGTATGTTCATATATGCAAAAGTTACATTTAAGAAAAAATAAGAAAATGTATGTATGTTCATATGCAAAGAATATGCAAAAGTTAGAATTTTTATGTTCATAGAATTTTTATGATTTTTTTTTGTTCATAGAATTTTCTTGTCAATTTAGTATATGTTCAATTGTGTATGTATAGGAAATTGTGCATGATCAAAATCATTTATGTCAAAGTTTGCGATATACCCCCTCCCTGATAACATTTTTTTATATGATGAATTTTTTAATAGCATATATATGTATGTGGCTATAGATGTATGGATGTCCATAGAATTTTTTTATATGTATGTGGCTATATGTATGTCGGTGTCGATTAGCCCCTCCCCGATAACTTCGAATGGGGGGGGGGGGGGGGGGGTCGATATACCCACTCCCCGATAACATTTTTTTTCTAAGTTACAAAGGTAAAATGTTCATCCCCCTCTCGGTATACTGGGCGACCAACTCTCGAGGCCACCCAAACCCTAGAAAAAAAGCGTTGTCGATCTCCTACCCCCTCCCGCCCCTACCCGACAAACTCTCGAGGCCACCCAAACCACTAGAAGATAACTCCGGTAACTTCGACATGAGGGGGGACGTCGATCAACCCCCTCTCGCCCGAACATGTCTATGTATTATTTTATATCGCGGTGGACATATATCAAAGTTTGATCATATGTCAAAGTTTGAATTTTGACATATGCAACATTTGATCATATATCAAAGTTTGATCATATGTCAAAGTTTGAATTTTGACATATGCAACATTTGATCATATGTCAAAGTTTGAATTTTGACATATATAGATTTATCAAGAATGCCCCCATTATGGATGTGCACAAGTTGATCCAATTTTTTTCTGATCTAATCTATATATATATTCTTCTATATGTCACGTTGTCTGTCAAAGTATTGAAGAAATCCATGGCTTCATCATTAGTCGGAAGTAACAGGCGTATGATGCTACGAAGCTCTTCAAAGTTGTTTTGGAACGGAGTTCCGGATAGAATAATTCTCCTTTTGGTACGAATTTCAACAAAGGCCTTCCAAATAGCGATATTCGGAAGGCCCTTGCTGAACTTTGTACCAAAAAGCGAATTATTCTATCGGGAACTCCGTTCCAAAACAACTTTGAAGAGCTTCGTACCATTAAACGCCTGTCATTTCCGGCTAATGATGAAGTCATGGTTTTCTTGAATTCTTTGACACTAGACAACGTGACATATAGAAGGGTAGATGAGATCAGGAAAAATATGGACCATTTTCTGCACATCCAGAATGGCGTCATTTTGTTAAATCCCTTGTCGGTCCGGACGTCGGACATTCATGAGAGAGGCGGTCCGGCCCAAACCCTAGAAGCGTTGTCGAGGCCACCCCAAACCCTAGAAGCGTTGCCTAGGCCACCCCAAACCCTAGAAGCGTTGTCGAGGCCACCCCAAACCGTAGAAGCGTCGAGCTAGCTAGGTCTATGTTTGCACTAATATATCCATCTGTCATGTTTGTATTTTAATTGCCATGTTGTAATATTTGCAGAAACTATGGAGCACCGAGACATCGAAGCAGAACAGTTGTTGGGTGACATAATCCTCGGCGGAGGTGATGTCTTGTCGTATCTCAACGACACCGATGGTCTGGAAGGAGAGGGTGAAACAGGCTCCGGTGAGCGAACAATGGAGGTGGAAGGACATGGTTATGATGGCTCCGGTGACGGAATGCCGGTGGAAGGAGACCGTGATGACTGCTCCGGTGAGCGAACGGAGGAAGGAGCTGTTGCAAAGTCCGGCGAGGTATATATATTAATTAAGCCTGTGCTGACTAGCTAATTCATGCATTAATTGTTTTGGTATGTACACATATTAACTCTCTTCTTTCTTCTTTTCTAGCCCTCCGGATCGAGCCAAACTTCGGTAACGAGACGAGGCCCGAAGAAAAGGTTGCGCCAGGATGAAAGGTTCACGATCACAGCAATCAAGGGCGATGGCCAATCGATTGAACCCAGCCGGACCAAGGAAGCATTTTCTGCTCAGTGCGGGGTTCTTGTTAGGGACATGATCCCGATCAGCATCCACCAATGGAATAAGCCTAAGAGCGAAGACCCTCAAGTGTCTTTTGTTAACGATAGACAGAAAGATGATCTTTGGACCGCGCTGAAGGCAAATTTCACCCTACCGCCAGAGGAGGATCCGGATAAGCCAGTTATAGAGCCATTGGTCAAGGATCATGCTCTTAAGAAGATGGCAGATCTATTCAGGAGGTGCAAGAATGAGTTGAAATCATCATTTGTCGACAAATGGAAGACTACAGAATTCACCGGCCGATTTGAGAAGATAAGAGATCACTGGCCCGCATTTGTGGCCCACAAGACATCGGAGAAGAGTAAGAAGATGTCAGCGACAAACAAGAAAAATGCTACAAAGAAGGAGTATCACCATCGCACGGGGTCAGGTGGCTACCTCAAAGCCCGGCCGTTGTGGGACAAGGCTGAGAAGGACCTACTTGATAAAGGGGTCGAACCAGAGACATTGAACTCGCCAGACAGTTCAAGGACTTGGTTCTTCGGGGTTGGGGGAACCTTGGACCCTGAAACAGGGAAGTGCCGTTGGACGAAGGAGCAACTTGAAATACCCGTCAAGAAGCATCAGAAGTATATCGCCGCAGCACAGCAAGGGACGTTCGTTCCCGACAGAGAGAACGACGAGCTCACACAGGCCCTCGGGAATCCTGAGCACCCAGGATGAACACGAGGCACGGCAGGCTCCGTTGCGTGGAAGGAAGGGTTTCCCAGCGCAGGCGGTTACAAAACCCGGGAGAGGAGGAGGAAAGTGGAGCAGACCGAACTGCAGAAGCTGAATGCAAGGGTACGAGCGCTAGAGGAACAGGCACTAGTTCAGAGGCAGCGACCTGCCAAAGCTATCCCAGAAGCTACCCCGCCATCTCAGCGGAGAAGCAGCGTGGCTTCCACCGAGCTCCTTCAGCAGCCTCACTTCACGGCTCCCAGCTACCCCATGGATGCTATCACGGAGGCTCAAGATTGCGCCTAGGGCTTTGGTCCAGGCCAGCCCAGCCCATTAGTCCCGGTTCAGTCAGGAACTGGGACACATGGGGGCATACGTCCCGGTTCGTGCGCCCAGGGGGCCGGCCGGGGCTCGTGGGGCATTGGTCCCGGTTCGTCTGGACCCTTTGGTCCCGGTTCCAGACACGAACCGGGACCAATGGGCCTCGCTCCTGGCCCACATCCATTGGTCCCGGTTCGTGGCTGGAACCGGGACCAAAGGGTGGCCTTTAGTCCCGGTTCCAACCACGAACCGGGACCAATGTTGTGCCTATATATACCCCTCGCCCGCGAGCAGAGCACTCCACTACTCTGTTTTTTCTGGCCGGCGAGGGGATGTGTTTGTGGTGCCCTAGCTCACCTCCTATGCACATGAGGTGTTCGATGAAATGCCCGAGCAACACTACTTAAGCTTTCTCCTCTCCAAACTCGACCTTCAAGCTCCATTTTCCTCAAGATTTGTCTAGGTTTAGCGGTCCGTCACGTCCCGTCCCCGTCTTCACCGCCGTCGATCGCCCGCGCCGATCTCGTCGCCGGCATAACCGTGGTGAGCCTCTTGTTCTTATCTTCTTTCTAAAAGAAAAAAATTCTTACTTGTATGATTTACATAGATACTTGTATAATTTTCTTACTTTTATTATTGTTTGTTATTATATAGTGCGATGGTTTTGGTATCCGCCCCAGTCGTCCCTCGTCCTGTCTATGATTCGGATGTGGTATATATTATATTTTATAACTATTTGGTTCATTTGTTGTTTATGACAATTATGCCGACCAACGTGACATAGATTTTTTTTATCTAGGAGGTATGTGAACCGGAAATTCCAACCGACCCTATTGTCGAGAGGTTAAATTTAGTTGAAGAAGAAAACAATTACTTGAAGGAAAAATTGAAAAAAATTGAGGAGGAGAAGATGATATTGGAGTTGCATGTTGCGGATGTCGTCGATGATCACAAGATCAAGATGGATGCAATGCGCTTCAAGATTAGAAAGTATAGAAAATATGCCATTCATACCGAGGCTTGGTATCATTATGCCGTTGGATCAATTGTTACCTTGGTTGCGATTATGATCGCATTTGTTGTTGCATTGAAATGTTTTACATAGTTTCAATAATGTATGGTTTAATTAGATGCTCTGAAGAGCTATATGTTGTTCAATGAGAACTATGTATGTACTTTGGTTTTAATGTGATGATGAACTTCTATTAATTTGGTCACTTATCTGTTCATGATGTTTTGTAATGGTTTTTGACACACTTAATTATATATAATGCACGCAGATGAACCGGCAATGGATGTACGGTGACAGACGCACCTCCGAGTACATTAAGGGCGTGCATAATTTTCTTGAAGGGGCTGAGGCAAACAAGCAGAATGGTTTTATGTGTTGTCCATGCCCTATATGTGGGAATACGAAGTCTTACTCTGACCGGAAAATCCTTCACACCCACCTGCTTTATAAGGGTTTCATGCCACACTATAATGTTTGGACCAGGCATGGAGAAATAGGGGTTATGATGGAAGACAGCGAAGAAGAAGAGGACGATGACAACTATGTGCTCCCTGAATACGATGATGCTGCAACGGGGGAAGCTGAAGATCAAGAGGAACCAGACGATGTGCCCGATGATGATCTCCGCCGGGTCATTGTTGATGCAAGGAGACAGTGCGAAAGTGAAAAGGAGAAGCTGAAATTCGATCGCATGTTATAGGATCACCAAAAAGGGTTGTACCCCAATTGCGAAGATGGCAACACAAAGCTCGGTACCGTACTGGAATTGCTGCAGTGGAAGGCAGAGAATGCTGTGCCTGACAAAGGATTTGAGAAGCTACTGAAAATATTGAAGAAGAAGCTTCCAAAGGATAACGAATTGCCCGACAGTACGTACGCAGCAAAGAAGGTCGTATGCCCTCTAGGATTGGAGGTGCAGAAGATACATGCATGCCCTAATGACTGCATCCTGTACCGCGGTCCGTACGAGGATTTGAACGCATGCCCGGTATGCGGTGCATTGCGGTATAAGATCAGACGAGATGACCCTGGTGATGTTGATGGCGAGCCCCCAGGAAGAGTGTTCCTGCCAAGGTGATGTGGTATGCTCCTATAATACCACGGTTGAAACGTCTGTTCAGAAACAAAGAGCATGCCAAGTTGATGCGATGGCACAGAGAGGACCGTAAGAAAGACGGGAAGTTGAGAGCACCCGCTGACGGGTCGCAGTGGAGAAAAATCGAGAGAAAGTACCGGACTGAGTTTGCAGGTGACCCAAGGAACGTATGGTTTGGTTTAAGCGCGGATGGCATTAATCCTGTCGGGGAGCAGAGCAGCAATCACAGCACGTGGCCCATGACTCTATGTATCTATAACCTTCCTCCTTGGCTGTGCATGAAGCGGAAGTTCATTATGATGCCAGTACTCATCCAAGGCCCTAAGCAACCCGGCAACGACATTGATGTGTACCTAAGGCCATTAGTTGAAGAACTTTTACAGCTGTGGAATGGAAATGGTGTACGTGTGTGGGATGAGCACAGACAGGAGGAATTTGACCTGCATGCGTTGCGGTTTGTAACCATCAATGATTGGCCTGCTCTCAGTAACCTTTCAGGACAGACAAACAAGGGATACCACGCATGCACGCACTGTTTAGCTGACACCGAAAGTATATACCTGGACAAATGCAGGAAGAATGTGTACCTGGGGCATCGTCGATTTCTTCCGACCAACCATCAATGTCGAAAGAAAGGCAAGCATTTCAAAGGCGAGGCAGATCACCGGAAGAAGCCCGCCATGTGTACCGGTGATCACGTACTTGCTATGGTCAATGATTTAGACATATTCTTTGGAAAGGGTCCCGGCGGACTATCTGTTCCGAATGACGCTGAGGGACGCGCTCCCATGTGGAAGAAGAAATCTATATTTTGGGACCTACCCTACTGGAAAGACCTAGAGGTCCGCTCTTCAATCGACGTGATGCACGTGACAAAGAACCTTTGCGTGAACCTGCTAGGCTTCTTGGGCGTGTATGGAAAGAAAAAAGATACACCGGAAGCACGGGAGGACCTGCAACGTTGGCACGAAAAAGACGGCATGCCTCCAAAGCAGTATGAAGGTCCTGCCAGCTACGCTCTTACCAAAGAAGAGAAGGAAATCTTCTTTGAATGCCTGCTCAGTATGAAAGTCCCGTCTGGCTTCTCGTCGAATATAAAGGGAATAATAAATATGGCAGAGAAAAAGTTTCAGAACCTAAAGTCTCATGACTGCCACGTGATTATGACGCAACTGCTTCCGGTTGCATTGAGGGGGCTTCTACCGGAAAACGTTCGATTAGCCATTGTGAAGCTATGTGCATTCCTCAATGCAATCTCTCAAAGGTGATCGATCCAGAAATCATACCAAGGCTAAGGAGTGATGTGGCGCAATGTCTTGTCAGTTTCGAGCTAGTGTTCCCACCATCCTTCTTCAATATCATGACGCACGTCGTAGTTCATCTAGTCGACGAGATTGTCATTCTGGGCCCCGTATTTCTACACAATATGTTCCCCTTTGAGAGGTTCATGGGAGTCCTAAAGAAATATGTCCGTAACCGCGCTAGGCCAGAAGGAAGCATCTCCATGGCCCATCAAACAGAGGATGTCATTGGGTTTTGTGTTGACTTCATTCCTGACCTTAAGAAGATTGGTCTCCCTCAATCGCGGTATGAGGGGAGACTGACTGGAAAAGGCACGCTAGGAGGGGGCTCAATAATATGCAGGGACGGGCATTCTTGGTCTCAAGCACACTACACAGTTCTACAGAACTCTACCTTGGTGACCCCGTATGTCGATGAACACAAGAACATTCTGCGCTCCAAACACCCGGAGCAGTGTGACGACTGGATTACATGTGAACCCATCAGGACTTTCGGCAGTTGGTTGGAAACACATCTCAGAGGTGACAACACTGTTTCTGATGAGCTGTACTCGTTGTCCAGGGGACCATCTTCGACTGTATTGACTTATAAAGGATATGAGATAAATGGGAATACATTTTACACGATCGCCCAAGATCAAAAGAGCACTAACCAAAACAGTGGTGTCCGCTTTGATGCAGCAACCAAGAGGGGAAAGGACACATATTATGGTTACATAGTGGACATATGGGAACTTGACTACGGACATGATTTTAAGGTTCCTTTGTTTAAGTGCAAATGGGTCAATCTGTCAGGAGGCGGGGTACAGGTAGAGCCACATTACGGAATGACAATAGTGGATCTGAACAATCTTGGGTACACAGACGAACCATTCGTCCTAGCCAATGATGTGGCGCAGGTTTTCTATGTGAAGGACATATCTACCAAACCGAGAAAAAGAAAAGATAAGGAAGCGAATACATCATACGATGAGCCAAAGCGCCACATAGTTCTTTCAGGGAAAAGAGACATCGTGGGAGTGGAGGGTAAGACAGACACGTCTGAAGATTATGAAAAGTTTCATGAAATTCCTCCCTTCAAAGTCAAGGCTGACCCAAGCACCCTGTTAAGCGATGAAGAATATCCATGGTTACGGCGCAATAAGCAAAGGACACAAGCGAAGAAAAAGTGAAGACAGATGAAGTCAGAAAGGGTTGAAAATTGATGATGTGGCTTTGAATGGTTCATTTTGAGCACACAAAAAGTTTGGAGTTCAAATTAGTTCAAAAAAAAAATGAAATCCCTTTGTAACTGGTGAGTTTTTGTCCGAAACCCTGATACTTCGAAAGAGATTGTCCATTTTGTACACGAAGTGCATCCAGTTTTTGCCGTAACCCTCTCAACTTTTTAGCACATGCTATGTGGGTGAAATGATGATATCATGCTCATTTTCAACCTCTTCAGAGTTCATTTGAAGTGCTTTTCAACTTTTTAAACCTCTTGTATTATTGAAACTAAAATTATATAAAATTTATGCAACTAAAATTATCAAAGTATTTTCTCTTCAAAACATTAAAAGAAAAAGAATTTTCATAAAATAAATAAAAAAGCAAAAAATAAAATAAAATAAATAAGTAGAAACAAAAAAAATAATAAGTAGAAACAAAATAAACTTTAATAAATAAGTAGAAACAAAATAAAATAAAATAAAATAAAATAAAATAAATAAAAATAGCAACAGTAAGTATTTTGTTGTAAGTAGAAACAAAATAAAATAAATAAAGCAACAAAGAAAACAAAATAAAAATAAAAAAAGTGCTGCCTACTGGGCCACCACGGCCTGAATACGACTAGAAACACAACCATGGGCCAGGATTCAGGCCCGCAGCAGGCCTAGTAGGCCCACAGGCACATAGTGCGAGTTTAGGCCCGAAAGCCTGCAGTTGAGAGGAGCTCGAGAGAGTGGGCGCAACAACGCTTATAAACCACTCTCGAGCTCTCACAACTAGCGAGGTGGGACTAAACTTTTGGCCGCGATGCGGGCAGCACAAGGCTTTTTGTCCCGGTTGGTGGCACCAACCGGGACTAAAGGGGTCATTAGTCCCAGTTGGTGTCACGAACCGGGACCAATGCTTCGTGTATATAAGCAAGACTTGTGAAAATTTTCAGTTTCATCGCAGTTCCCCGACGCCGCCAGGCTGCCCCGACGCCGTCGCCGCCGCCCGTGCCCCTGCCCCGCCCCCGAGCCCCCACGCCGACCGCCATCCAGCGCCCACGCCGGCCGTTCCTCGCCCCCGAGCGCGCCGGCGCGCCCCTGCGGCCCGGCCCGCCCCCACCGTCGTCGTCGCGTCCGCCGCCCCCGAGCGCGCCCGGCCGCACCCCTGCGCCCCGGCCCGACCCCCACCGTCGGCCTCGCGCCCCCGCCGTCGCCCTCGCCGGCCTCCCCGCCTGTGAGCCACCGCCGCCCCGGCTCTGTGTATTGATGATTTTTTTTTCATATTTTATATGATGAATTTTTTTTTCATATATATATAATGTAATATGTATGTATGTGGCTATATGTATGTATGGATGTTCATATATGTATTAATTTTTTGTTCAGAGCATTCTTTTGTCATATAGTATTTTTTTTTCAATGTGTATAATTTTTGTTCATATATGTATTTTTTTTCATAGCATTTTTTTCCATGTATATATGTATGTGGCTATGTATGTATAGATGGATATCATTTTTTTCCATGTATGTATGTCGTTGTCGATATACCCCCTCCCCGATAACATTTTTTCCTTGTATGTATGTCGTTGTCGATATACCCCCTCCCCGATAACTAACATGAGGGGGAGGGTCGATATACCCCTTCCCCGATAACATTTTTTTTATATGTATGTGGCTATATGTATGGCGTTGTCGATATAGCCCCTCCCCGATAAATTTGACATGAGGGGGGGGGGGTCGATATACCCCTCATCGATAACATTTTTTCTAATTTACTAAGGTAAAATGTTCACCCCCCCTCTCGATATACCCCCTCCCCGATAACTTCAACATGAGGGGGGGGGTCGATATACCCCTCCCCGATAAACATTTTTTATATGTATGTTGCTATATGTATGTCGTTGTCGATATAGCCCTCCCCGATAACTTTGACATGAGGGGGGGGGGGGTCGATATACCCCTCCCCGATAACTTTGACATGAGGGGGGGGGGGTCGATAACCCCCTCCCACGATAACTTTTTTTCTAGTTACAAGGAAAATGTCACCCCCCTCTCGATTACCCCTCCCCGATAACTTCAACATGAGGGGGGGGGGGTCGATAACCCCTTCCCCGATAACACTTTTTTAATATGTAGTGGCTATATGTATGTCGTTGTCGATATAGCCCCTCCCCGATAACTTTCACATGGGGGGGGAGGGTCGATATATCCCCCTCCCCGATAACATTTTTTTCTAAGTTACTAAGAAAATGTTCACCCCCCTCTCGATATACCCCCTCCCCGATAACTTCAACATGAGGGGGGGGGTCGATATATCCCTTCCCCGATAACATTTTTTTTATATGTTTGTGGCTATATGTATGTCGTTGTCGATATAGCCCCTCCCCGATAACTTTGACATGAGGGGGGGGGGTTCGATATACCCCCTCCCCGATAACACTTTTTTTCTAAGTTACTAAGGTAAAATGTTCACACCCCTCTCGATATACCGGGCGACCAACTCTCGAGGCCACCCAAACCCTAGAAAAAAAGCGTTGTCGATCTCCTACCCCCTCCCGCCCCTACCCGACAAACTCTCGAGGCCACCCAAACCACTAGAAGATAACTCCGGTAACTTCGACATGAGGGGGGACGTCGATCAACCCCCTCTCGCCCGAACAAGTCTATGTATTATTTTATATCGCGGTGGACATATATCAAAGTTTGATCATATGTCAAAGTTTGAATTTTGACATATGCAACATTTGATCATATATCAAAGTTTGATCATATGTCAAAGTTTGAATTTTGACATATGCAACATTTGATCATATGTCAAAGTTTGATCATATGTCAAGTTTGAATTTTGACATATATAGATTTATCAAGAATGCCCCTATTATGGATGTGCACAAGTTGATCCAATTTTTTTTCTGATCTCATCTATATATATATTCTTCTATATGTCACGTTGTCTGTCAAAGTATTGAAGAAATCCATGGCTTCATCATTAGTCGGAAGTAACAGGCGTATGATGCTATGAAGCTCTTCAAAGTTGTTTTGGAACGGAGTTTCGGATAGAATAATTCGCCTTTTGGTATGAATTTCAGCAAAGGCCTTCCAAATAGCGATATTCGGAAGGCTCTTTGCTGAACTTTGTACCAAAAAGCGAATTATTCTATCGGGAACTCCGTTCCAAAACAACTTTGAAGAGCTTCGTACCATTATACGCCTGTCATTTCCGGCTAATGATGAAGTCATGGTTTTCTTGAATTCTTTGACACTAGACAACGTGACATATAGAAGGGTAGATGAGATCAGGAAAAATATGGACCATTTTCTGCACATCCAGAATGGCGTCATTTTGTTAAATCCCTTGTCGGTCCGGACGTCGGACATTCATGAGAGAGGTGGTCCGGCCCAAACCCTAGAAGCATTGTCGAGGCCACCCCAAACCCTAGAAGCATTGCCTAGGCCACCCCAGACCCTAGAAGAGTTGTCGAGGCCACCCCAAACCGTAGAAGCGTCGAGCTAGCTAGGTCTACGTTTGCACTAATATATCCATCTGTCATGTTTGTATATTAATTGCCATGTTGTAATATTTGCAGAAACTATGGAGCACCGAGACATCGAAGCAGAACAGTTGTTGGGGGACATAATCCTCGGCGGAGGTGATATCTGGTCGTATCTCAACGACACCGATGGTCTGGAAGGAGAGGGTGAAGCAGGCTACGGTGATCGAACAATGGAGGTGGAAGGACATGATTATGATGGCTCCGATGAGCAAATGGAGGAAGGAGCTGTTGCAAAGTCCGGCGAGGTATATATATTAATTAAGCCTGTGCTGACTAGCTAATTGATGCATTAATTGTTTTGGTATGTACACATATTAACTCTCTTCTTTCTTCTTTTCTAGCCCTCCGGATCGAGCCAAACTTCGGTGACGAGACGAGGCCCGAAGAAAAGGTTGCACCAGGATGAAAGGTTCACGATCACAGCAATCAAGGGCGATGGCCAACCGATTGAACCCAGCCGGACCAAGGAAGCATTTTCTGCTCAGTGTGGGGTTCTTGTTAGGGACATGATCCCGATCAGCATCCACCAATGGAATAAGCCTAAGAGCGAAGACCCTCAAGTGTCTTTTGTCAACGATAGACAGAAAGATGATCTTTGGACCGCGCTGAAGGCAAATTTCACCCTACCGCCAGAGGAGGATCCGGATAAGCCAGTTATAGAGCCATTGGTCAAGGCTCATGCTCTTAAGAAGATGGCAGATCTATTCAGGAGGTGGAAGAATGAGTTGAAATCAACGTTTGTCGACAAAGGGAAGACTCCAGAATTCACCGGCCGATTTCAGAAGATAAGAGATCACTGGCCCGCATTTGTGGCCCACAAGACATCGGAGAAGCGTAAGAAGATGTCAGCGACAAAGAAGAAAAATGCTGCAAAGAAGGAGTATCACCATCGCACGGGGTCAGGTGGCTACCTCAAAGCCCGGCTGTTGTGGGACAAGGCTGAGAAGGACCTGCTTGATAAAGGGGTCGAACCAGAGACATTGAACTGGCCAGATCGTTCAAGGACTTGGTTCTTCGGGGTTGGGGGAACCTTGGACCCTGAAATAGGGAAGTGCCATTGGACGAAGGAGCAACTTGAAATACCCGTCAAGAAGCTTCAGAAGTATATCGCCGTAGCGCAGGAAGGGACGTTCGTTCCCGACAGAGAGAACGACGAGCTCACACAGGCCCTCGGGAATCCTGAGCACCCAGGACGAACACGAGGCACGGCAGGCTCCGTTGCGTGGAAGGTTGGGTTTCCCAGCGCAGACGGTTACAAAACCCGGGAGAGGAGGAGGAAAGTGGAGCAGACGGAACTGCAGTCGCTGAATGCAAGGGTACGAGCGCTAGAGGAACAAGCACTACTAGTTCAGAGCCAGCGACCTGCCGGAGCTACCCCAGAAGCTACCCCTCCACCTCAGCGGAGAAGTAGCGTGGCTTCCACCGAGGTCCTTCAGCAGCCTGACTTCACGGCTCCCAGCTACCCCGTGGATGCTATCACGGAGGCTCAAGATTGCCACCTTATGACGCAATGGCAGCACCTCAAAGTCAAAGCGGCTGTCGGCTCTGTTACACCTCCTCAATCCGATGCAACTTTTCACTGCCTTCCGATTCCACAAGGCTATGCTATTGTGATGGTCGATGAAATAACGGAGGGATTTGAGGAGCTCCAGCTTGACCACCCTACAGGTGAAGGGGAGACTCAGCTGGGTCTTGCTCTGAAGACTCCATGTCTATGGCGGAAGGAGCTCATCAACCTTCCGAACTGGACGCCTCCGCCTCCTCCTCCGGCGAGTCAGGGCACTCCGCCTCCTCCCCCGCCTCCTCCTCTGGCGAGTGATTAGGGCACTCCGCCTCCTTCTTCGGCTGCTTCGGCGTGTGGCGGCACTCTGCCTCCTTCTCCGCCTACGCCGGCGCGTCCGAGCAGCCCGCCTCCTTCTCCGCCTCATCAGCAACAGCGGAAGACAGCCGCCGCCGCTCCGGCTGCTCCGGCGCGTCGTAGCACTCCGCCTCGTAAGCAACGAAGGAAGACAGCCGCAGCCACTCCGTCTGCTCCAGCATCTAGCAGTACAGCCAGAGGCGGGAGGCAATACAGATTCGGTCCGACTCTCACGCCTCTAGAGAAGTTACCATACGAGATGACCGACGAGGAAAACACGGAGATCTGTAAAGCCCAAGTGAGGGACTTTTTTGCAAAGAAAAATCCACCTCCGGAGGAGAAGATGGATCCGGTGAAATTGAAGCGCACTGTGAAGAACCTGAAGCGACCACCACCGCCTCCGCCGCATGACAACCATGTCCGCGCTCTTAAAAAGGCAGTGGAAAAAGCGCGCCGGTCGGGAACTACTTCAAGTGACAAAAGGTTACAAGAACGCAGAAGTGGGAACAAAATTCCCCAGCTCGGCGAACAGGCAAACCAATCGTGCCCCCCGCTCAAGGTGTCTAGTGATATCGTCGCAAATCTGCCGGGGATGCTGCCCGGTACCAATCCTGGTGATTACCTGCCCGACGATGCACATTTTGATACAATGGAGGTGGACGAACACAAATACCAGTACGGGAAGCCTCTCGTCAAACCTGGTGATCCTCCTCTAACAACGATGATGCGAAGATTCCATAAGTGGTACATGGACACCTGCAAGTCTGGGAAGGATATTTTGACGCTGAGAGTTAAAGAGGAGCACGACCTCGTTGGAATTGATCTGTTGTCTGTTCCATTTGAGGAGTTCTTCCAGTTTTTCAATCAAAAGGACCTCGATAAAATAATCATCACTTGCTACTGTCTGTAAGTACTATACTTCTGTAATTAAGTCTCTATATATAGCTCAGCTCTTTCATTGCATGTATATATAATTATCCTCACTATATTATGCAGATTGAAGATCGTCGAATGCAGAAATGCACAAATCTATGATATTGGGTTCATTAACACAAATCTCATAGAACAATGGACGGTTAAATATAATCCGAAAGAAACCGAGGCCAACTTGCTACAATCGTTGCTTAAAAATCAAAACAAAGATAAAATACTCTTTCCTTACAACTTCAAGTGAGTGTTACTGTCTTCTGCATATTCGGTTTCCATTATTACTCGAGGTTATAGTAATGTAATTGATGAGTTATGCATGCGTGTGCAGCTTCCACTTTATTCTCCTAGAGATTAAGCTTGAGCAGGGACTAGTAACCGTCTTAGACTCAAAACGAAAAGATCCCAAGGAGTATGCGGCCATGACTGAAATGCTCAAGAAGTAAGTTCAATCGATCATTATCGCACCATATCGGCAACTTTGTTCATTTCCTGATATCAAGTAATTATTTTCTTTGTCTCGCAGGGTTTGGAAAGTGTTCACCACAGAAGTTCCGGGACTGCCGGGGGATCTGCGATTTACACACCCGAAAGTAAGTACTACTAGCTAGTTCCGCGCATCTCCCATTGATTCTAGCTAGTTTCATCAATACCATTTATAATGCTTGATTATCAGTTTGATTGACCTCTATTTCTCGTAAAGTGGTTGTGGCAGGAAGGCGGGAATAATTTTTGTGGATACTACGTTTGCGAGTACATCTACAACGCAACGACCTCTAAGCGAGGCTACTCTGAAAAACAATATGAAGTGCGTAAGCAATAATATTCACAATTTTATTTTATTACCATCATTTGTGTTGAGTTTCATTCATATATATGTATTGACCCCCTTCTTCAAATTAGATTTGGCAGATGCGGGATGAACTCCTACCACAAGATCGCTTAAAGGCAATTCAAGAGGAATTGGCTGGATTCTTTCTTGACCACGTCATCAATCCAGCCGGAGAATACCATGTGGAACTTGACATCAGATGTTAGGGATCTTATATTGTATATATGTAGCTAGTAGCGTCGGATAGATATACGAAAACTTGTTGTTCATGATGTTTTGTAATGGTTTTTGACACACTTAATTATATATAATGCACGCAGATGAACCGGCAATGGATGTACGATGACAGACGCACCTCCGAGTATATTAAGGGCGTGCATAATTTTCTCGAAGTGGCTGAGGCAAACAAGCAGAATGGTTTTATGTGTTGTCCATGCCCTATATGTGGGAATACGAAGTCTTACTCTGACCGGAAAATCCTTCACACCCACCTGCTTTATAAGGGTTTCATGCCACACTATAATGTTTGGACCAGGCACGGAGAAATAGGGGTTATGATGGAAGACAGCGAAGAAGAAGAGGATGATGACAACTATGTGCCCCCTGAATACGATGATGCTGCAACGGGGGAAGCTGAAGATCAAGAGGAACCAGACGATGTGCCCGACGATGATCTCCACCGGGTCATTGTTGATGCAAGGAGACAGTGCGAAAGTGAAAAGGAGAAGCTAAAATTCGATCGCATGCTAGAGGATCACCAAAAAGGGTTGTACCCCAATTGCGAAGATGACAACACAAAGCTCGGTACCGTACTGGAATTGCTGCAGTGGAAGGCAGAGAATGTTGTGCCTGACAAAGGATTTGAGAAGCTACTGAAAATATTGAAGAAGAAGCTTCCAAAGGATAACGAATTGCCCGACAGTACGTACGCAGCAAAGAAGGTCGTATGTCCTCTAGGATTGGAGGTGCAGAAGATACATGCATGCCCTAATGACTGCATCCTGTACCGCGGTGCGTACGAGGATTTGAACGCATGCCCGGTATGCGGTGCATTGCGGTATAAGATCAGACGAGATGACCCTGGTGATGTTGACGGCGAGCCCCCCAGGAAGAGGGTTCCTGCCAAGGTGATGTGGTATGCTCCTATAATACCATGGTTGAAACGTCTGTTCAGAAACAAAGAGCATGCCAAGTTGATGCGATGGCACAGAGAGGACCGTAAGAAAGACGGGAAGTTGAGAGCACCCGCTGATGGGTCGCAGTGGAGAAAAATCGAGAGAAAGTACCGGACTGAGTTTGCAGGTGACCCAAGGAACGTATGGTTTGGTTTAAGCGCGGATGGCATTAATCCTTTCAGGGAGCAGAGCAACAATCACAGCACCTGGCCCGTGACTCTATGTATCTATAACCTTCCTCCTTGGCTGTGCATGAAGCGAAAGTTCATTATGATGCTAGTACTCATCCAAGGCCCTAAGCAACCCGGCAACGACATTGATGTGTACCTAAGGCCATTAGTTGAAGAACTTTTACAGCTGTGGAATGGAAACGGTGTACGTGTGTGGGATGAGCACAGACAGGAGGAATTCACTACAGGAATCAGGCAGTTTGCCGTCTGCCATGGCTGACGGCAAAGGCATGTCTGGCAGACGGCAAAGTCCTTTGCCGTCAGCCAGCAGACGGCAAAGAACGGCACCCCGTCCGGCTGAACGAGCTACGGTAAAGGGCACTTTCCCGTCTGCTGGCAGACGGCAAAGATGCAAAGGTCTTTGCCGTCTGCCCGCAGACGGCAAAGGGCATAGACGGTAGACATGGCAGCTTAGGTCCGTTAAGGGATTAACGTCGTGCTTTGCCGTCTGCTGGCAGACGGCAAAGACCTTTGCATCTTTGCCGCAAATCTGCCGGGGATGCTGCCCGGTACCAATCCTAGTGATTACCTGCCCGACGATGCACATTTTGATACAATGGAGGTGGACGAACACAAATACCAGTACGGGAAGCCTCTCGTCAGACCTGGTGATCCTCCTCTAACAACGATGATGCGAAGATTCCATAAGTGGTACATGGACACCTGCAAGTCTGGAAAGGATATTTTGACGCTGAGAGTTAAAGAGGAGCACGACCTCGTTGGAATTGATCTGTTGTCTGTTCCATTTGAGGAGTTCTTCCAGTTTTTCAATCAAAAGGACCTCGATAAAATAATCATCACTTGCTACTGTCTGTAAGTACTATACTTCTGTAATTAAGTCTCTATATATAGCTCAGCTCTTTCATTGCATGTATATATAATTATCCTCACTATATTATGCAGATTGAAGATCGTCGAATGCAGAAATGCACAAATCTATGATATTGGGTTCATTAACACAAATCTCATAGATGAATGGACGGTTACATATAATCCGAAAGAAACCGAGGCCAACTTGCTACAATCGTTGCTTAAAAATCAAAACAAAGATAAAATACTCTTTCCTTACAACTTCAAGTGAGTGTTACTGTCTTCTGCATATTCGGTTTCCATTATTACTCGAGGTTATAGTAATGTAATTGATGAGTTATGCATGCGTGCGCAGCTTCCACTTTATTCTCCTAGAGATTAAGCTTGAGCAGGGACTAGTAACGGTCTTAGACTCAAGACGAAAAGATCCCAAGGAGTATGCGGCCATGACTGAAATGCTCCAGAAGTAAGTTCAATCGATCATTATCGCACCATATCGGCAACTTTGTTCATTTCCTGATATCAAGTAATTATTTTCTTTGTCTCGCAGGGTTTGGAAAGTGTTCACCGCAGAAGTTCCGGGACTGCCGGGGGATCTGCGATTTACACACCCGAAAGTAAGTACTACTAGCTAGTTCTGCGCATCTCCCATTGATTCTAGCTAGTTTCATCAATACCATTTATAATGCTTGATTATCAGTTTGATTGACCTCTATTTCTCGTAAAGTGGTTGTGGCAGGAAGGCGGGAATAATTTTTGTGGATACTACGTTTGCGAGTACATCTACAACGCAACGACCTCTAAGCGGGGCTACTCTGAAAAACAATATGAAGTGTGTAAGCAATAATATTCACAATTTTATTTTATTACCATCATTTGTGTTGAGTTTCATTCATATATATGTATTGACCCCCTTCTTCAAATTAGATTTGGCAGATGCGGGATGAACTCCTACCACAAGATCGCTTAAAGGCAATTCAAGAGGAATTGGCTGGATTCTTTCTTGACCACGTCATCAATCCAGCCGGAGAATACCATGTGGAACTTGACATCAGATGTTAGGGATCTTATATTGTATATATGTAGCTAGTAGCGTCGGATAGATATACGAAAACTTGTTGTTCGACCAATCTCTCGGAGAAGGAGGAGGTCGATCACTTCTCTCTGTATATGTTCATGACGATCTTGTGTACTTAATGGTTTCCTTCATTTGCTTACTAGCTAGCGTGTCGAGTCCTCTCTATATGTATAGTACGTAGCGTCGACCAAGCACGGAGATAAGAGAGGACACTTCTCTCTATTAGCTAGCTAACACAATATATGAAACCCCTAAATTAACCCTACAAAACCCCTAAACCCCCCCTCCCCCCTTTCAAAAAAAAAACAAAAACCCCAGCTCCTCAGTTGCTGACACGTGGATGATCTTTGGTCCTGGTTGGTGTTACCAACCGGGACTAAAGGCCCTCCTCTCTGGGCTCGCCGCAGCGGCCACGTGGAGCCCCATCTATCCCGGTTCGTATAAGAACCGGGACTAAAGATGTTGGGCTTTAGTCCCGACCCTTTAGTCCCGGTTCCCAAACCGGGACAAATGGGCCTTATGAACCGGGACAAATGGGCCTTTTTCTACTAGTGCCCAAACCCTTGAAGCGTTGCCTAGGCCACCCCAAACCCTAGAAGCTTTGTCGAGGCCACCCCAAACCGTAGAAGCGTCGAGCTAGCTAGGTCTACGTTTGCACTAATATATCCATCTGTCATGTTTGTATATTAATTGCCATGTTGTAATATTTGCAGAAACTATGGAGCACCGAGACATCGAAGCAGAACAGTTGTTGGGGGACATAATCCTCGGCGGAGGTGATGTCTTGTCGTATCTCAACGACACCGATGGTCCGGAAGGAGAGGGTGAAGCAGGCTCCGGTGATCGAATAATGGAGGTGGAAGGACATGATTATGATGGCTCCGGTGACGGAATGCCGGTGGAAGGAGACCGTGATGACTGCTCCGTTGAGCGAACGGAGGAAGGAGCTGTTGCAAAGTCCGGCGAGGTATATATATTAATTAAGCCTGTGCTGACTAGCTAATTCATGCATTAATTGTTTTGGTATGTACACATATTAACTCTCTTCTTTCTTCTTTTCTAGCCCTCCGGATCGAGCCAAACTTCGGTAATGAGACGAGGCCCGAAGAAAAGGTTGCGCCAGGATGAAAGGTTCACGATCACAGCAATCAAGGGCGATGGCCAACCGATTGAACCTAGCCGGACCAAGGAAGCATTTTCTGCTCAGTGCGGGGTTCTTGTTAGGGACATGATCCCGATCAGCATCCACCAATGGAATAAGCCTAAGAGCGAAGACCCTCAAGTGTCTTTTGTCAACGATAGACAGAAAGATGATCTTTGGACCGCGCTGAAGGAAAATTTCACCCTACCGCCAGAGGAGGATCCGGATAAGCCAGTTATAGAGCCATTGGTGAAGGCTCATGCTCTTAAGAAGATGGCAGATCTATTCAGGAGGTGGAAGAATGAGTTGAAATCAACATTTGTCGACAAATGGAAGACTCCAGAATTCATCGGCCGATTTGAGAAGATAAGAGATCACTGGCCCGCATTTGTGGCCCACAAGACATCGGAGAAGAGTAAGAAGATGTCAGCGACAAACAAGAAAAATGCTGCAAAGAAGGAGTATCACCATCGCATGGGGTCAGGTGGCTACCTCAAAGCCCGGCCGTTGTGGGACAAGGCTGAGAAGGACCTACTTGATAAAGGGGTCGAACCAGAGACATTGAACTGGCCAGACCGTTCAAGGACTTGGTTCTTCGGGGTTGGGCGAACCTTGGACCCTGAAACAGGGAAGTGCCGTTGGACGAAGGAGCAACTTGAAATACCCGTCAAGAAGCTTCAGAAGTATATCGCCGCAGCGCAGCAAGGGACGTTCGTTCCCGACAGAGAGAACGACGAGCTCACACAGGCCCTTGGGAATCCTGAGCACCCAGAACGAACACGAGGCACGACAGGCTCCATTGCGTGGAAGGAAGGGTTTCCCAGCGCAGGCGGTTACAAAACCCGGGAGAGGAGGAGGAAAGTGGAGCAGACCGAACTGCAGAAGCTGAATGCAAGGGTACGAGCGCTAGAGGAACATGCACTAGTTCAGAGGCAGCGACCTGCCGAAGCTACCCCAGAAGCTACCTCGCCATCTCAGCGGAGAAGCAGCGTGGCTTCCACCGAGCTCCTTCAGCAGCCTCACTTCACAGCTCCCAGCTACCCCATGGATGCTATCACGGAGGCTCAAGATTGCCACCTTATGGCGCAATGGCAGCACCTCAAAATCAAGGCGGCTGTCGGCTTTGTTGCACCTTCTGGACCCGGCGCAACTTTTCACTGCCTTCCGATTCCAGAAGGCTATGTTGTTGTGATGGTCGATGAAATAACAGATGGATTTGAGGAGCTCGAGCTTAACCACCCTACCGGTGAGGGGAAAGACTCCATGTCTATGGCGGAAGGAGCTCATCAACCTTCCGAACTGGACGCCTCCGCCTCCTCCTCCGGCGAGTCAGGGCACTCCGCCTCCTCCTCTGGCGAGTGATCAGGGCACTCCGCCTCCTTCTCCGGCTGCTCCGGCGCGTGGCGGCACTCCGCCTCATTCTCCAGCTGCTCTGGCGCGTGGCGGCACTCCGCCTCCTTCTCCGCCTGCGCCGGCGCGTCCGAGCAGCCCGCCTCCTTCTCCGCCTCGTCAACAACAGCGAAAGACAGCCGTCGCCGCTCCGGCTGCTCCGGCGCGTCGTAGCACTCCGCCTCCTTCTCCGCCTCATAAGCAACAAAGGAAGACAGCCGCAGCCGCTCCGGCTGCTCGGCCGGCGTCTAGCAGTACAGCCAGAGGCGGGAGGCAATACAAATTCGGTCCATCTATCAAGCCTCTAGATAGATTAACATACGAGATGACCGAGGAGGAAAACGAGGAGATCTGTCAAGCCCAAGTGAAGGACTTTTTTGCAAAGAAAAATCCACCTCCGGAGGAGAAGATGGATCCGGTGAAATTGAAGCGCACTTTGAAGAACCTGAAGCGACCACCATCGCCTCCGCCGGATGACAACCATGTCCGCGCTCTGAAAAAGGCAGTGGAAGGAGCGCGCCGGTCGGGAACTACTTCAAGTGACAAAAGGTTACAACAACGAAGAAGAGGGAAAAAAATTGAACAGCTCGTGGATGATCTTTGGTCCTGGTGGTGTTACCAACGCGGACTAAAGGCCCTCCTCTCTGGGCTCGCCGCAGGGCCACGTGGAGCCCCATCTATCCCGGTTCGTAAAGAACCGGGACTAAAGATGTTGGCTTTAGTCCCGACCCTTTAGTCCCGGTTCCCAAACCGGGACAAATGGGCCTTATGAACCGGGACAAATGGGCCTTTTTCTACTAGTGCCCAAACCCTTGAAGCGTTGCCTAGGCCACCCCAAACCCTAGAAGCTTTGTCGAGGCCACCCCAAAAACGTTTAGCTCAGCTCTTTCATTGCATGTATATATAATTATCCTCACTATATTATGCAGATTGAAGATCGTCGAATGCAGAAATGCACAAATCTATGATATTGGGTTCATTAACACAAATCTCATAGAACAATGGACGGTTAAATATAATCCGAAAGAAACCGAGGCCAACTTGCTACAATCGTTGCTTAAAAATCAAAACAAAGATAAAATACTCTTTCCTTACAACTTCAAGTGAGTGTTACTGTCTTCTGCATATTCGGTTTCCATTATTACTCGAGGTTATAGTAATGTAATTGATGAGTTATGCATGCGTGTGCAGCTTCCACTTTATTCTCCTAGAGATTAAGCTTGAGCAGGGACTAGTAATTAACCGTCTTAGACTCAAGACGAAAAGATCCCAAGGAGTATGCGGCCATGACTGAAATGCTCCAGAAGTAAGTTCAATCGATCATTATCGCACCATATCGGCAACTTTGGTCATTTCCTAATATCAAGTAATTATTTTCTTTGTCTCGCAGGGTTTGGAAAGTGTTCACCACAGAAGCTCCGGGACTGCCGGGGGAGCTGCGATTTACACACCCAAAAGTAAGTACTACTAGCTAGTTCCGCGCATCTCCCATTGATTCTAGCTAGTTTCATCAATACCATTTATAATGCTTGATTATCAGTTTGATTGACCTTTATTTCTCGTAAAGTGGTTGTGGCACGAAGGCGGGAATAATTTTTGTGGATACTACATTTGCGAGTACATCTACAACGCGACGACCTCTAAGCGGGGCTACTCTGAAAAACAATATTAAGTGCGTAAGCAATAATATTCACAATTTTATTTTATTACCATCATTTGTGTTGAGTTTCATTCATATATATGTATTGATCCCCTTCTTCAAATTAGATTTGGCAGATGCGGGATGAACTCCTACCACAAGATCGCATAAAAGCAATTCAAGAGGAATTGGCGGGATTCTTTCTTGACCACGGCATCAATCCAGCTGGAGAATACTATGTGGAACTTGACATCAAATGTTAGGGATTGTAAGAGATCTTATATTGTATATATGTAGCTAGTAGCGTCGGATAGATATACGAAAACTTGTTGTTCGACCAATCTCTCGGAGAAGGAGGAGGTCGATCACTTCTCTCTGTATATGTTCATGACGATCTTGTGTACTTAATGGTTTCCTTCATTTGCTTACTAGCTAGCGTGTCGAGTCCTCTCTATACGTATAGTATGTAGCGTCGACCAAGCACGGAGATAAGAGAGGACACTTCTCTCTAGCTATTAGCTAGCTAAACAAATATATGAAACCCCTAAATTAACCCTACAAAACCCCCAAAACCCCCAAACCCCCCCCCCTTTAAAAAAAACAAAAACCCCAGCTCCTGAGCTGCTGACACGTGGATGATCTTTGGTCCGGTTGGTACCAACCGGGACTAAAGGCCCTCCTCTTGTGACTCGCCGATAGCGGCCACGTGGAGCCCCATCTGTCCGGTTTTTATAAGAAACCGGGACTAAAGGTGTTGGGCTTTAGTCCCGACCCTTTAGTCCCGGTTCCCGAACGGGACAAATGGGCCTTAAGAACCGAGACCAATGGGCCTTTTCTACTAGGGATCGTCGCGAGTGCTGTGGATCGTGAACCTTTCACCTGGCGCAACCTTTTCTTCGGGCCTCGTCTCGTTACCGAAGTTTGGCCGATCCGGAGGGCTATAAAAGAAGAAAGACAGAGTTAAATAGGTATTACCATAACAATTAATGCATCAATTAGCTAGTCAGCACAGGCTTAATTAATATATTACCTCGCCGGACTTTGCAACAGCTCCCTCCTCCGTTCGATCACCGGAGCGTCATCATGGTTACTCTTCCCGGCATTCGGTCACCGGAGCCATCATGATCATGCCTTCCTCCTCCATTGTGTCGATCAGCGGACCGCATCCTTCTCCTTCCTGACCATCGGTGTCGTTGAGAAAACGAAGACAATCACCCCCCGCCGAGGTAGGATTATGTCCCCCAACAACTGTTCTTGTTCCAAGTCTCTTGCCCATAGTTTCTGCAAATATTACAACATGGCAATTAATATACAAACATGAGAGATGGATATTAGTGGCAAACATAGACCTAGCTAGCTAATCACAACAAGGATCATATATTAGTGGCCTCGACACTTCTACGGTTTGGGGTGGCCTCGACAACGCTTCTAGGGGTTGGGGTGCCCTCGACAACGTTTTTAACTTGGTAAATTTGGGTGGCCTCGACTCTTCTAGGGTTTGGGTGGCCTCGGCAACGCTTCTAGGTTTTGGTCGGGTCAGAGGGGGGGGGGGGGGGATTCTCTTAACCTTTAAGGGATTTAACAATATGGCGCCATTCTAGATGTGCAGAAAAGGCCCATATTTTCCTGATCTCATATACCCTTCTATATGTCACGTTGTCTAGTGTCAAAGGATTCAAGAAAACCTGGCTTCATCATTAGCCGGACGTAACAAGCGCATAATGGTACGGAGCTCTCCCAAATTGTTTTGGAATGGAGTCCGGATAGGATAATAGTTTTTTTGGTACGAAGTTCACGAGCAAGAGCCTTCCGAATATCGCTATTTGGAAGGCTTTGTGAAATTCGTACCAAAAAGCAATTCTTCATCCGGAACTCCGTTCCAAAACAACTTTGAGAGCGTTTTAGCATCATACGCCTGTTACTTCCGGCTAATGATGAAGCCATGGATTTCTTCAATACTTTAACAGACAAACGTGAATATAGAAGAATAATATACAGATGAGATCAGAAAAAAATTGGATCAACTTGTGCACATCCATAATGGGGGCATTCTTGATAAATCTATGGCAAAAGTCAAAACTTTGACATATGATCAAATATGTTGCATCTGTCAGAATTCAAACTTGACATATGATCAAATGTTGCATATGTCAAAATTCAAACTTTGACATATGATCAAACTTTTATATATGATCAAATGTTGCATATGTCAAATTCAAACTTTGACAATGATCAAATGTTGACATAGTCAAAATTCAAACTTTGACATATGATCAAACTTGATATTAGTCCACCGCGATATAAAATGATACATAGACTTGTTCGGGTGAGAGGGGGTTGATCGACGTCCCCCTTAGTCAAAGTTACCAGAGTTTTCTTCTAGTGGTTTGGGTGGCCCGAGAGTTTGTCGGGTAGAGGCGGGAGGGGTTAGGAGATCGACAACGTTTTTTAGGGTTTGGGTGGCCTCGAGAGTTGGTCGCCCGGATATCGAGAGGGGGGTGAACATTTTACCTTAGTAACTTGGAAAAAAAAGTTATCGGGGAGGGGGTATATCGACGCCCACCCTCCTCATGTCGAAGTTATCGGGGAGGGGGGTATATCGACAACGACATACATACATGGAAAAAAAAATGATATCCATCTATACATACAAGCCACATACTATATACATGGGAAAAAAAGTGCTATGAAAAAATACATATTGAACAAAAAAATGCTATGACACAAAAAATTAATACACATATGAACAAAAAAAAACATATATGAACAAAAAAATTAATACATATACATATATGAACATCCATACATACATTAGCCACATACATACATATATACATAATATATATATGAACAAAAAATATCATATAAAAAATGAACAAAAAAAAAGGGCGGGGGCAGGCCAGGGGGGGGGGAGGGGGGGAGGGAGTGGGGTGGGAGGGGGGGGGTGGGTGGGGCGGCAGGGGAGGGACAAGGAGAGATAGGGGGAGGCGCAGGAGGATGGTGTGGACGGGAGGTGGGAGGCGGGGCGCGGGGCGGGGAGGGGACGGGCGGGCGCGTCGGGGGCGGCGGAGGCGATGGCGTCGGGGCGGACGGCATTGCGTGGGTTCGGGGGCGGGGAGGGGCACGGGCGACGCCGACGCGGTCGGGCAGCCTGGCGGGTCGAGGGAGGTCGGCGTCGTCGGGGGCAACTGCGAGATGAAAATAAAAAAATTCACAAGTTGTGGTTATATACCCAACCCTTGGTCCCGGTTGGTGGCTCAAACCCGGACCAAGCCCCCTTGGTCCCAGTCGTGCACAACCGGGAACAAAGGTCTCTTTTCAGCAGCCCAAAGAAGAGACCTTTGGTCCGGTTGGTGGCACGAAACGGGACCAAAGGTGGGCATTGGTCCCGGTTGGTGCCACGAACCGGGACCAAAGGGGGCATTGGTCCCGGTTCACTGGCACGAACCGGGACCAATGGCCTTGTGCTTGTAACTGGCGGGTGCGGTGGGATGTTTTAGTCCCACTCGCTAGCTGAGACGCGTGCGTGTTTTTTATAAGCTCTGCCCGCCCTCTCTCTCGAACTCTTTGAACTGCAGGCCTATGGGCCTAATCTCACAATGCTATGCGTGTGGGCCTAATGCATGCCTGAATCCTGGCCAACTAGCTGGGTTTTCGTAGTTATCAGGCCGTGGTGGCAGTAGGCGGCATTTTTTCATTTTTTTTCTTTTTTTTCTTTTTTTGTTTCTACTTCAGCTATAATACTTAAAGTTTTTCAGTGATTCTTTTTGCTTTTAGGTCACAAAAATAAAACTTTATGTTAGTGCCGTTAGTTTTCAAATTGCATAGTTTAAATTTAAATTTTTCTTTTAAATTTGTGTGAATCACTAGTTGTGAATAAACTTTACTATAAAAAGATTTTTTAGTGATTCTTTCCTGCTATTTAATATACTGTGTTGTCATTATATTCAATTGGTAATTTTAGGTTATTTTAAATGTCTATTTTAATCAGAAACAGATTTTGTTATTTTAGTTGCTATTAAGTTCTAAAAAAAAATTCTTTATGAAAATCTTTTTGCTATTAATGTTTTGAACAGAAAATACTTTGATAATTTTAGTTGCATAAATTTTAATAAGTTTGTTTCAAAATACTAGAGGTTTATAAAAGCTTTTTAGTTGATTCCTTTTGCTATTAGAGTTTTATAAAGCTTTTTAGTTGATTCTTTTTACTATTGAAGAATATTATTGTTGTTTTAGTTGATCATAATAGATATTTTAATTGATTATTTTTAGTTCGTTCTTTTTGCTATTAGTTATTCTTTTTGCTATTAGTTCATTCTTTGAGCTAAATGACCTGATGAAATTGAAAAGCACTACAAATGAACTCTGAAAAGGTTGAAATTGGCATGGTATCATCATTTCACTCACATAGCATGTGCTAAAAAGTTGAGAGGTTACCGCAAAAACTGGATGCACTTCGTCTACAAAATGGACAATCTCTTTCAAGTATCAGGGTTGCGGACGAAAACTCATCTGTTACAAAGAGATTTCATTTTTTTGAACTTATTTGACCTTGATCCAGACTTTTTGTGTGTTCAAAATGCACCATTCAAAGCCACATCATTAATTTTCAATTTTCTGATTCATTTGGTATTTTTCATGCATTACTGATTTTTTTGAGCTAAATGACCCTGAAATTGAAAAGCACTACAAATGAACTCTGAAAAGGTTGAAAGTGTTAGCATGGTATCATCATTTCACCCACATAGCATGTGTATAAAAAGTTGAGAGGGTTATGGCAAAAACTGGACACTTCGTGTACAAAACGGACAATCTCTTTCGAAGTATCAGGGTTTCGAACGAAAACTCATTTGTACAAAGGTATTTCAGTTTTTTGAACTTATTTGAACTCCCAGACTTTTTGTGTGTTCAAAAGAACCATTCAAAGCCACAATCATCAATTTTCAACCCTTTCTGACATTCATCTGGTATTTTTCATGCATTTACTGATTTTTTTCAGCTAAATGACCCTGAAAATTGAAAAGCACTACAAAGAATTCTGAAAGGTTGAAAGTTGGCAGTGTTATCATCATTTCACCTACATGAATGTTTAAAAAAGTGGAGGGTTACGGCAAAAACTGGTGCACTTCGTGTAAAAACGGAATCTCTTTCGAAGTATCAGGGTTTCATACGAAAACCTATCTGTTACAAAAGGCATTTATTTCTTCACATGTAACTGCAGTGATATTCTAGATCAAAGTCATCATCATAATAGTTGTGGAGAGAAAGTTTCACTTTTTCTTCGCTTGTGTCCTTTGCTTATTGCACCGTAACCATGGATATCTTCATCGTTTTAACAGGGTGCTTGGGTCAGCCTTGACTTTGAAGGGAGGAATTTTCATGAAACTTTTCATAATCTTCAGACATGTCGGTCTTGCCTTCAATCCCACGATGTCTCTTTTCCAAGAAAAACTATGTGGTGCTTTGGCCCATCGTATGATGTATTCGCTTCCTTATCTTTTCTTTTCTCGGTTTGGTAGACAGTCCTTACATAGAAAACCTGCACACATCATGGCTAGGACGAATGGTTCGTCTGTGTACCAAGATTGTTCAGATCCACTGTTGTCATTCCGTACTGTGGGTCTACCTGTACCCCGCCTCCTGACAGATTGACCCATTTGCACTGAAACAAAGGGACCTTAAAATCATGTCCCATAGTCAAGTTCCCATATGTCCACTAGTAACCATAATATGTGTCCTTCCCTCTTGGTTGCTGCATCAAAGCGGACACCATGTTTTGGTTGGTGCTCTTTTGATCTGGGCGATCGTGAAAATGATATTCCCATTTATCTCGTACCCTTTGTAAGTCAATACAGTCGAAGATGGTCCTTGGCCAACGAGTACAGCTCATCAGAAACAGTGTTGTCACGCATGAGACGTGTTTGCAAACCAACTGCCGAAAGTCCTGATGGTTCACATGTAATCCAGTCGTCCACACTGCTTCGGATGTTTGGAGCGCAGAATATCTTGTATTCATCGGCATACGGGGCACAAGGTAGAATTCTGTAGAACTGTGTAGTGTGCTTGAGACCAAGAATGTCCGTCCCTACATATATATTGAGTCGCTCCTAGCGTGCCTTTTTCCAGTCAGTCTCCCCTCATACCGCGATTGAGGGAAGACCATCTTCTTAAGGTCAGGAATGAAGTCAACACAAAACCCATTGACATCCTTGTTGATGGCCCATGGAGATGCTCCTTCTGGCCTAGCGCGGTTACGAATATATTCTTTAGGACTCCCATGAACCTCTCAAAGGGGAACATATTGTGTAGAAAACAGGGCCCAGAACGACAATCCCGTCGACTAGATGAACTAGGACGTGGTCTGCATGAATTGAAGAAGGATGGTGGGAACACCAGCTCGAAACTAACAAGACATTGCGCCCATCACTCCTAACCTTGGTAGGATTTCTGGATCGATCACCTTCCGAGATATGCATTGAGGAATGCACATAGCTTCACAATGGCTAATCGAACATTTTCCGTGTAGAAGCCCCCTCAATGCAACCGAAGCAGTTGCGTCATAATCACGTGGTAGTCATGAGACTTTGGTTCTGGATATTTTCTCGGGAATTTATTATTCCCTTTATATTGGACGAGAAGCCAGACGCGACCTTCATACTGAGCAGGCATTCAAAGAAGATTTCCTTCTCTTTGGTAAGAGCGTAGCTGGCAGGACCTTCATACTGCTTTGGAGGCATGCCGTCTTTTCGTGCACACGTTGCTGGTCCCCCGTGCCTTCGGTGTGTACTTTTGTCTTCCATACACGCCCAAGAAGCTAGCAGGTTCACGCAAAGATTCTTCGTCACGTGCATCATGTCGATTGCAGAGCGGACCTCTAGGTCTTCCATAGGGTAGGTCCCAAAATATAGATTCTTCTCCACATGGGTGCGCGGTCCCTCAGCGTCATTCGGAACAGATAGTCCGTGGGACCCTTTCCAAAGATTACTTGTAAAATCATGACCATAGCAAGTATGTGATCACCAGTGACGGACGGCGGGTTCTTCCGGTGATTACCTCGCCTTTGAAATGCTTGCCTTTCTTTCGACATATGATGGTGGACGGAAGAAATGACGATGCCCCAGTACACATTCTTTCCCGCATTTTGTCCAAATATATACTTTCGGTGTCATCTAAACAGTGCGTGCATGGTGGTATCCTTGTTTGTCTGTCCTGAAAGGTTACTGAGAGCAGACCAATCATTGGTGGTACAAACAGCAACGGATGTAGGTAATTCCTATGTTTGTGCTCATCCCACACATGTACAACGTTTCCCATCCACAGTTGTAAAATTCTTCAACTAATGGCCTTGGTACACATCAATGTCGTTGCCGGGTTGCTTAGGGCCTTGGATGAGAACTGGCATATAAATGAACTTCCGCTTCATGCACATCCAAGGAGGAAGGTTTATAGATACATAGAGTCATGGCCAGGTGCTATGATTGCTGCTCTTGCTCCCAAAGGATTAATGCCATCGCGTTAAACCAAACCATACGTTCCTTGCGTCACCTGCAAAGTCCCCTCCTTTCTCTCAATTTTCTCCACTGCGACCGTCAGTGGGTGCTCTTAACTTCCGTCTTTCTATGGTCCTCTTTGTGCCATCGCATCAACTTGGCATGCTCTTGTTCTGAACAGACATTTCAAACCGTGGTATTATAGGAGCATTACCACATCACCTTGGCAGGAACCCTCTTCCAGGGGCACTCGCCGTCAACATCACCAGGGTCATTCGTCTGATCTTATACCGCAATGCACACGCATACCGGGCATTCGTGTCAAATCCTCGTACGCACCGCGGTTAGAGGATGCAGTCATTAGGGCATGCTCTGTTTCTGCACCTCCAATCCTAGAGGCATACAACCTCTTGTTGCGTACGTACTGTCGGGCAATTCGTTATCCTTTGGAAGCTTCTTCTTAATATTTTCAGTAGCTTCTCAAATCCTTTGTCCGGTACACCATTCTCTGCCTTCCACTGCAGGCAATTCCAGTGTGGTACCGAGCGTTGTGTTGCCATCTTCCCAATTGGGGTACAACCCTTTTTTTTTGATCTCTAACATGCGATCGAACTTCAACATTCTCCTTTTAACTTTCGCATGTCTCTTTGCATAACAATGACCCTGCGAAGATCAATCGGGCACATCGTCTGGTTCCTCTTGATCTTCAGCTTCCCCGTTGCACCATCACCGTATTCAGGGGCACATAGTTGTCATCTCCCCCTTCGCTGTCTTCCATCATAACCCCTCTTCTCCGTGCTTAGTCTAAACATTATAGTGTGGCATGAAACCCTTTTAAAGCAGGTGGGTGTGAAGGGTTTTCGAGTCTGAGTAAGACTTCGTATTCCACATATAGGGCATGGACAACACATAAAACCATTCTGCTTGTTCGCTCAGCCACTTTGAGAAATTATGCACGCCTAATGTACCGGAGATGCGTTGTCACCGTACATCCATTGCCGGTTCATCTGCGTGCATTATATATAATTAAGTGTGTCAAAAACCATACAGAACATCATGAATAGATAAGTGACCAAATAATAGAAGTTCATCATCACATTAAAACCAAAGTACATACATAGTTCTCATTGAACAACATATAGCTCTCCAGAACATCTAATTAAATCATATATTGAAACTATCTAAAACATTTCAATGCACAACAAATGCAATCATAATAGCAACTAAGGTAACATGATCCAACAGCATAATGATACCAAGCCTCAGTATGAATGGCATATTTTTCTAATCTTTCAATCTTCAAGCGCATGCATCCATCTGATCTTGTGATCATCGACGACATCCGCAACATGCAACTCCATATCATTCTTCGCCTCCTCAATTTTTTCAATTTTTCCTTCAAGTAATTGTTTCTTCTTCAACTAAATTTAACCTCGCCAATAGGGTCGGTTGGAATTTTCGGTTCACATATCTACTAGATAAAAAAAAATCTATGTCACGTTGGTCGGCATAATTGTCATAAACACTAAATGAAACTAATAGTTATAAAGATAATATATATATCCACATCCGAATCATAGACAGGACGAGGGCCGACGGAGGCGGATACCAAAAACATCCCCTATATAATAACAAACAATATAAAAGTAAGAAAATTACACAATAGTACTATCAAATCATACAAGTAAGAACTTTTTTCTTTTAGAAAGAAGATAAGAACAAGAGGCTACACCACGGTGGTGCCGGCAACGAGTGGGCGGGCGATCGAGCGGCGTGAGGACGGGGGACGGGACAGGACGGACCGCAAATCTAGACAAATCTTGAGGAAATGGAGCTTGGCAAGGAGTTCGAGAGGAGAAAGTTAAGTGTGGGTCGGGATTTCATCGAACACCCCATATGATAGGAGGTGAGCTAGAGCACCACAAAGCTCTCCCACGGCCGGCCAAAAAACAGAGCACTCCACTGCTCTGCTCGTGGGGTATAATAGGCATCTCTTTGGTCTGGTTTGTGGCTGGAACCGGGACCAAATGGGGTCCATTTGGTCCCGGTTCCAGCCTCCAACCGGGACAAATGGTTGTGGGCCAGGAGCGAGGCCATTGGTCCCGGTTTGTGTCTGGAACCGGGACACATGGGGCCAGACGAAACCGGGACCAATGGCCCCCGAGGCCCGCCGGGCCCTGACCTCACGAACCGGGACTGATGCCCCCTTGGTCCCGGTTCGTGAGTGACAGGGATTAATGCCCTTACCCGGCCGGACCAAAGCCCTGTTTTCACTAGTGAAAATCGACTAAGATTTAGTTGACCTTTAGGCGTCTGGGACATATATATATATATAATATATTATAATATATATATATATATATATATATATATATATATATATATATAGTAAATATATTTCCATATCATAGTGGATATTTTTCTAGATTCTACTAACAAATCTAAAGTCGATGGAAATTATTTTACTTTCCAATCAAAACCGAGGCATAGAAGCTTTACTGATTCTTAGAAAGATATTGGATATTAGCAAGTGAAAATCATGCTGGAAGTAAGGACATTAATAAATTCAAAGGTTATGTCTAATGTTCTTGAGAAATCCAGAGGGAATTATTATGTCTTAATTTGATCAGAAGGCGAGAGATAAATTAAGAAAGGTGTTCGTTTGACCTCCCCAAGGGAGAAAAAGATACAAGATGGAGCCAATGATTGAAATGGGATTTTAAAATGTAGAAGTGCTTGAATAATACCATATAAGCCTAATTGGGTTCGAGTAGCAAATATTAACGTGTTACATCACGACAAGGTGATGTGAAACACAAGCGTAAGCACCACCGGACTCATACAAACCGCACAACGACACTGTACAAAATCTAGTAAAGACTGAAGTCGCAGAGCTGATATCGACAAAACCACCACACACGCCATATGAGCAGACAAATATAAATTGTTACATCATGGGTAGGTGATGTGGCACCCAAGTGTAAACATGCTAGACTCATACAAAAACCGCACAACGCCACAACCACACTCTACAAACCTAGTAAAGACTAAAGTTCATCGAGCGTGAATATCATTAAAAACCCACAACATGTCATTTGAGTAGAAAAATATTAGCCGTTACAACAGGTGGTTGATGTGGCTATAAGCACATCCCATCGCACCGTAAGAACGCACGAAACACAATGTGTTGATTTTATTTACAAACATAGAGACACATAATACGCACACGACACACTCATACAAATCTAGTAAAGACTAGACCGGGAGCGTGAATTGATATGGACGGTGCCACACACAACCATCCTGTATTGTGTAAGGAATTAAATGACTTTACGGGGGAGAAAGGGATCTTGTCTTAAAATTCAGTCCTAACTATTCCACTTTTGGGGATCCCTGACTATAGTTATTTCGAAACGAAGTGGATGTGAAAAGTAGGTACATGCATGCATGAAAAGCTTGGATCTGAAAAGAGAAGAGGAGGGCATTACCAAATGGAACCTGAGGCAATGGCAGTGGGTGGGGGTTTGCATTAACTTGTGATCGACCCCTCAACGAGGGGAACATGCATGCGTGCGCTTGCTGTGAAATATCAAGTGCAGGCCCCCAATTTATTCACCAAATTATAGTGGAAATATCTAGTGCAGGCCCCCAATTTATCTCAAATTACAGAGTGGAAAAATCAAATCAGGCCCCAATTTATTCGAAATTATAGAGTGGGAAAAATCAAGTTCAGGCCCCCAATTATTGTCAAATTATAGAGTGGGAAAATCAGTCAGGCCCCCAATTTATTCATCAAATTATAGTGGAAAAAAAATCAAGTTCAGGACCTCCATTTAGCCAATTATTGGGTTTTATTTTCGAACATTAGCTATGGGTTAGCTATGCATGTCTGGTAATTAAGCAATTTTCATCTCATGTTAGCATGTTGCTCGTGACCACGAGAGGAGTTGAGCTAATTCAATTCCCCCGCAGAGCATAGGTACATCATGGGAGGGTCAGAGTTGTAAGTAGATATAGACCACTAAACAAACATATAAGCTAATCCCAGTTGCTCACCTGCCTCCATAGTCTAGTAGCTTAGCTGCCCTAGGTCCCAGTTCATCCCTTGTTTCTTGTCCCTTTCTCTTAATTAATAATGTTAACGTCACGATTCTTCTACTTGTCGTACGGCATTAGTATTTATTTAGATATTTTTTGCGGGGAACAGAAATTTTGGTTTCTTGCCAATAACCTGGATTGAGATGCTAGCAGGGGCAGATGGAGACAGATTGGTGTATGCACTCCACGCACACTGGCCTGGACATATTACACACTATGCAGCTGTATTTCAAAAACTGAAACTGATACTCCCTCTTCCCAAAATATAAGACGCGATTGACCTTGCACGTCTTGATGCATGAATTAGATCAATAAATATATCAAAGTACATGGATTGAACATGTATAAATGGCATCGTCATATTGTTTGCAAAACAATTTAATTTTATATTGTATATTGATTTTATGGACATACAATACATGAAAATCATAGTCAAAGTTGTCCGACGAAGACCAAAAAAGTCAAAAGGCGCCTTAGAATTTTGGGAAGGGGGAGTAGAGAAATGTGGCACGAGATTCGTGCGACACCGAGAATGCAAGTCGATCCTGGCATGCGATGATGTGATGATTGAGCTTCAAACTTTAGTACGATTGACTTGGTACAACTACAAGTAGTAACCTCACCTTTAGCTAGCTAGTCAGATCGATGTCAGAAGGGAGAGGAAAACAAAACCTGTATTAGTGCTGAAACATGTTCTAGCATAGCATGAAACTGAAGCTAGTGAGTGGGCTAGTGAGAGACATGAGACTTGGGTTAGTTTTCTGTCAACCACCAAACATGCATTATTTTGGTTTTCATGGAGAAGTGAAGAGGAATGCATGCATGTTAGGTGCGAGGCATCGGCAGGGCCAAGTTAGCAGCTGGGGCATGGTTCCATCCCATGATATGCCCTCACACAAAACCCCAACCAGCAATGTGGACCAATCTATATTTTCTCTCACAAAAGAGATCAAGGTGGAAACATGCATGAGGGTGACCATCTAGCTGCTCGATAACCCCAAGTGCAACTGGGATCAGGGCGTACTTAACTTTACAGAGGAGAACATGAAACAAAACCAACAACTGCTGGACCATCTGATCCACCAGGTTTGCATTCTCGCATCATGGCGCGGTGGCCCGCAAGGAGCAACCTGGCATGACGGGGCAAGGAGTGATAGCATCCACCTCCTCTCGAAGGAGGTGGGCGAAGACACAAACCACCCCCCACATCGTCGACGAGCCCGAGCACTGGCAGCCGAGGCGCAAGATCGAGGCCAAGCGCACCGCTGCAGCCGCCGTGCCGAGCTCGTCGCTGACCCAGCCGTCATCTCCGAGGGCGCGCTAGTCCTTTGAGGGATGAGCACATGCTTACATCGAACCTCCACAAGATGCACTATAACGAGCCGCAAGAGAAATTCTTCGCGGAGGACGCGAACTATGAGGAGATGCCTCTGTTCGTCCAGCCGCCAACGATCACGATGTTGGCGGCTCCGATAAAGGGGGGTATCGAACTCTCCTCCAACGAGGAGTAGGGGTAGTTTTTAGTTTGTTTTATTCGTTTTCTTTCTGTAGGTCTAGTAAATGTCACATAGGATTTGAAGATTTGAGGAAAGGAGAACTGTTGCTGGACGAATAAATGGGGGTCGGTCGGTTCTGTCCGTGAATGAGGGGGGGGAGGGGGGGTGGCAAAACAGCCTAGCTCAGTTGAGATGCGCTTACAGTGAAATGTATGCTAATGATGGTCCATTACCAATGTTACTTCCTATTAAGTTGACAAGCACCTTTGGTTGGTGGTGGGGGGGGGGGGGGGGGGGGGGGGGGGGGTGCATACATATAATAGGATGATAGGATAATTTATGTGAGCAATATGTTAGTGCGAAATTTGGAGTGGGCTTTAGGCCCATATAGCAATTTCTGAAAAATCTCTAAGGGCCCATGTGGGTTTTATTGGCACTAGGGGGAGGTGGGAAGTTTAGTCCCACCCCGGAAGTGGAAGAGGAGTTGGACCTTTTATAAGGGTGTTCTTTCACATGCTATTGGAGCTTGAGAATAGAAGAGGCCCTGCGCACTCCTCCGCCGCCGCCCGCCACGCCTCGCCTCGACACGACGCGCGCGGGTGGCGGGATGAGCCGAGCCATACCTACGCGCTTATTTTTGCAGTCCATCAACGGAGAGTTCTCTGACAGCTGGGTCACGATTTGAGACGTCGATCGTGGGCTGTCACGGACTCGGACGTGGGTCGAGCCCACGTTCTCCACGCGGCTGCGGCTATATAAGTGTGCGTGTCTCCTAACCCCTAACCCGAACAGATCTCATCTGCTCACGCGACCACAACCACCGTCGTTCCCTGCTGCTGCCGCCGCCGGTGACTCCATCCGTCCGCCGCGTACACGGTCGACGGGAGAGCAGGTCTCGAAACCACGCCCTCTGTTCTGTCACGGGTGAGGGCGAATAGGTTTTTGGGCCGCGATGCTGTCTTTCGATCCTTACGTCTGCATCCCCCATCATATTGTCACACGCACGCCGAAAGTGCCGCCGCCGAGAAGAAAGCTGAAGCCGGACAGAAGGCCCCGACGGACGCTGGCTGCCGCACCCACGCCGCGGTCTGCATGGGCTATGGGGGTTATACGCGGTTTATCCCGCTCCTTTATTCTCGTATTAGCAGTACTAGCCAGTATGTGTAGATTTGTCTACTGTTTGCTCGTACGTGATGTTTAGATCAGAGTCAGTACGTCATCAATTTAGTCAATTGCCATGCTAGTGATTTATTTATGGATTAAATTAGTCGAAAAATTGCTATTACTCAGCAATCCAAAAACCTATTATGTGTAGGAATTTTTCTCGCAAGTGGCTTCGCCGCTGCACTGAAACCGGATAGTTACCGGACATATTTTAAGCGGTTGGCAGACTAAGACCACTTATGGCTCACAAGCTATGAACGTGTTCTGGGTCACCGGTGTCTCCACGGGAACGATTGCTCCTGAACAGGAGAAGGGTTCAAGGACGGCACCGTTGTTTCTCGGAGCAGTTCTTAGCGTGATCGGGGGATAAACTGGTCGACGCATTATTCATGTGCATGTGCCAAGGGACTTGTGGGAGGGGCTCGAATCTAAGTTCGGGGCGCCGATGCCGGGAGCGAGATGTATATTAGAGCAGTTCCACGAATTACAAGATGGTTGAAAAACAGTCCTGTATTGGAGCAGGCTCATGAGATAATATGCAATTGTTAAGGAGCTTGAGCTTCTTAAGTGCGATTTTACGGGCAAGTTTGTCGCGGGCTGCATAATCGCTAAGCTTCCTAATTCCTGGGGAACTGCCACCACTCTGAAAAATTAGATGGTGAATTTCTTGTGGAGGATGTCATTGGCCATCTGAGTGTTGAGCGAGAATTCAAGGGCAAAGGACTCGCACGGAAAAGGCGAAAGGGGTCGAAGGAACTTATGTTGCCAACATGGTAACCAGAGGAACCATACTCCCACAAGCCCAAGGGAAGAAAGGGTTGTCCAACAGGAATACCGACTTTAAGAAGAAGGTGTAAGAAGACTCCTTCAAGAAGAAACAAGAAGGATGAGGGCTGCTTTACTTGTGGTCTCGGTTGAACATTGGGCGGCCAACAAGTGCCCAAACAAGTTTAAGAAGTAGGGCAGGACTCCAAGTCTGTCAACATGATTATGGGCAACAATGAGAATGGTGCATCAGGGTACGGTAATTTATTTACTGTCTTTTCAGTGTTTCAGCCCACCGATGGGTGGGTGGACACAGGTGCAGGTGTTCATGTGTGTGGCTGACATTTCATTGTTCTCTTTCTTACCAGGTCACAGGCCACGGGTCCGTATATGAAGGGGAATGGCGGAGTGCTTCTGGTATGGTGTTGGCACGCGTCGATTGAAGTTTACTTCGGGAGGATCGCTGCAGATGAGAACGTGGCAGGCATGTCCCGCCATCAAGAAGAACCTCGTAGTGGCTCCCTTCTGTGTAGAGAAGGGGTTAAGTTGGTCTCGAGTCTATAAATTAGTTGTTACTAAGTATGGACTATTTGTTGGAAAAGGTTATGAGAGCGGAGGGATGTTCCGCCCTTTCCCCTCGCAGATTTTGTTAATAAAGTCGTGAACCATATTCATTCGAGCAGTGTTAATGATATCTGAAGTTTGGGCATTCACGTCTTTGTCACCTAGTTTCGGTGTAGACGCGGCTTGCTAAGTTGATTAATCCCGAGTTCACTTTAGGCAAAGGTCTAAGTGCCTTTCATGTGTGCAAGCTAAGCAACCTCGCAAGCTTCACAAGGCCGCGAGGGAGAGACACTTGGCACCGTTAGAACTCATACATTCTGATCTTGTGAGATGAATGTGTGGGTTGACTAAGGTGGAAAGAACATACTTCATGACATTGATAGAATGATTCCACTAGATATTGCTATGGTATCTGTTAAATACTAAAGAGAGGCTCTACACTACTTAAAATCTATTAGGCAGAAGTGAGAATCAACTTGAAAAGAAAATTAAACGAGTCGGTCAGATCGTGTGGTGGAGAGTACTTCTCGAGTGAGTTTGATTCTTTGTGTGTGGAACACGGTATTATTCATGAGAGGACGCCTCCCTATTCACCCCAGTCAACGGGGTTGCCGAGCGGACAAAACCGACTCTAACTGATTGGTTAACGCCAGGTTAGATAATCGGGTTATCCAAGGCATGGTGGGGAGAGGCTATATTGACGCAGGCTGTCATGTCCTGAATAAAGTCGACAAAGGATAATGAGATCACTCCATATGAGAAAGGGCAAAGAGAAGGACAACACTCTCATACTTGCGTACTTGGGGCTGTTTGGCGAAAGTCAATGTGCCGACCCAAAAAAGCGTAAGCTTGGACCTAAGACTGTGGACTGCGTTAATATGGGCACGCTAAGAACAGTGTTGGTATAGATTTCTAGTAGTGAATCTGAGGTACCTGACCAGAAGGTCGGGACGATTATGGAGTCTAAGGATGCTACATTCTTCGAGGATATTTTTCCTATGAGAGATATGCAAGCACTTTCTAGACAGGATCTGAGGAGACTCTGAGCTGCATCCTATGAGTAATGAACAAACACATGATAAAAATCGTGAGGAGGATGACGAGGAAACCCTTGGAGGGCAAGAGACAAAGGACTGCAAAGACTTTGGTGATGATTTCTTCGTGTACTCGTGGATGAACTCCCACTTCTATTTTCAGAAGCGTATGTCTCCAGAAGCTGACTACTGGAAGGATGCGGTCCGTAGCGAGATGGATTCCATCATGGTAACGGGACATGGGAGATCACTGACCGCCCCTATGGTTGCAAACCCATTGGGGTAAGGGGTGTTCAGAAGAAGTTAGGCCCGATGGTACGATTGAAAAATACAAGGCTAGGCTTGGGCCAAGGGCTATGACCAGAAAGAAGAGGAAGATTTCTTCGACACTTATTCACCTGTGGCTAGACTGACCACCATGAGAGTATTACTCTCGTGGCAGCCTCGCATGGTTTCTCGTCCACCAGATGGATGTTAAGACGGCTTTTCTGAATGGAGAGCTAAACGAGGAAATGATCTACAGCAACAGCCAGATGGCTTTGTGATAGATGGTCAGGAAAGAAAGGTGTGAGGTTGCTGAAATCTTTATTGGCCTGAAGCAAGCACTAGAATGGCATGATAAAGTTTAATACAACTTTGACATTGTTGATTCGTTGTAATGAAGCTGACAATGTGTATACTATCACCATGGTGGTGGGCAAGGAGTTATACTGTGCTTGTATGTGGATGCCATAATGATTTCGGAACAAACCTCAAAGTCATGAGGAGGTCAAGTCGTTTCTATCTCAGAACTTGAAATGAAGGACCTTGGTGTGGCTGAGTGTATATTGAACATCAAGCTACTGAGAGATATGAGGGTGGGATTACACTTTGCCCTGAATCCCCCACTATGTTGAGTAAGGTGTTGGTCGTTTCGGATATTCGGCACTGCAAACCATCTCAAAAACCATATGATCCTAGGTGTTGATTCGAAAGTCCAAGGCATGGCTAAAGATCAATTGAGATACTTCAAATCATTGGTTCACTGATGTACCTAGCAGGCAACGAGGGCATGACACGGTTTGCTGTGAGCAACTGAGCCGGTTTTGTCCGTCCCCCCGCCAACGGGTGGTGAGTGTGTACATTGGCATGCGGTGAGAGAGTTATGCGCATTTGAAAGGTTACGATGAAATGGACTTCACTTAACGCGATACCCGTCGCGGTACTGAAGGGGATAGAGTGATGCAGAATTGGATCTTGATGCTGATGAGATGAAGGCACCACAACGTGGGATAAGTTTACTCTGGAGGTGGGCTGTTCCTGGAAGTCTGAAGCAAAAAGATCTTAACGAGACGACAATGGACAGCCGAATTAACAGCATTAGACACATTGGGTTGAAAGGGCAGGGTGATGGCTTGAGATCTTTGAATGGATTGCCATTAGTTGATAAACGGTCCGGCATCACTTCTAGGAACGTGCCAATCAGTATATGTCCATCACAAGGTGAAGAGTTCAAAGGACAAATTGAAGTCCAAACAAACACATAAGAATGAGCTAAAACTGTGTCAGAAAATTAAGAAACCGGAGTAGTAGATTAGGTTTGGAGTAGGTGCTACGGCTAAGAATCTGGCAGATCCCTTACTAAAGGGCTATCACGTGTTGTGATAGATTAGCATCGAGGGAGATGGGTATGAGACCCACATGGAGTGCATGGTGGTAACCCACACCTATGGTGTGATCGGAGGGATCCGTGAAAGTAGGCCTGGGAAACAAACCAAGTGGGATGGGTAAACTGAGGAGAGTATAAACTAATTAACCACTCCGTTGGAGATGCAATACTCTCAACTAGTAGGGGTTAGGGTGACTATTGTCTTAATGTGTTCCAAAAGCTGTATGCAAGCAAGATGTTATCCTACAGAGCGATCTTGGGAAAGGAAGCCACTCTATATGAGTCCAGACTGCTGGTCACAGTCTGAGATTGGGGGAGGGATTAATCTCGAGTAAGCTCAATGAACAGGCCCGGAGTGTGACTATATGCTACCACCCGAGGGGTGCAGCCTTCGGAAGCCAGTACTAGTAGGACATGTGGAGTGAAAATTTTACACGCAACTGACATGCAGGATTAGTCATGTTCAGTGTGAAGAGTGTAGCTGCTTGCTCAGGTGGAAGTGGTCACCTTAACGGTCTTCACGAGAAACACTGGTTAGATCGAAACAGCAATTGGAAACAGACGGACACACTGGGCCTCGGATCTGGGGGGAGTTGCTGAAATTTGAGTGGGCTTTAGGCCATATAGCAATTCTGAAATCTCTAAGGGCCCACTGTGTGGTTTATTGGCACTAGTGGAGGGTGGGAAGTTTCAGTTCCCACCCGGAAGTGGAAGAGGAGTTGGACCTCTTTATAAGGGTTTGTGTTCTGTCACATGCTATTGGAGTTGAAATAGAAGAGGCCCTCGCGCACTCATCCCTCGCCAGACCCGCTCGTCACGGACGCGCCGCCTGGGAGGGGGTTGCGCGATTGAGCCCGAGCCGAGCTCATACCTACGCGATATTTTTGCCAGTCACTAACGGGAGTTCTCGACAGCTGGGTCACGATTTGAACGTCAGATCGCTGGGCTGTCACGACTCGGACGTGGTGCGAGCCCACGTCTTCCACACGGGCTGCGCTATATAAGGTGGCGGGGTTCTAACACCTAACACCAGAACAGATCCATATGACTCACGCGCACACCCACCGCGTTCCTGCTGCTGCTGCGCCGGGTGACTACCTATCCCGTCCGCCGCGGTACACGGCGACGGGAGAGCAGGTCTCCGAAACCACGCCCTTCTGGTTCCTGTACGGGTGAGGGAGCGAACTAGGTTTTGGGCGACGACTACGCGACGGCTGCTTCCGATCCTCTGACGTCTGCATCGCCACTCATCATCTCATGTTCACCGACGCCGAACGCCCTGCCGCCGACAGAGACAGCTTGAAGCCGAAAAAGCCGCCGAGAGGACGCTGCTGCCGCCACCACCAGCCGCGGGAAGTCTGCATGCGCTACGGAGGGGTCATAAAGCGTTTATCCCCTCACTTTATCTCGTTATTACAGTACTAGCAGTAGGTGATTTGAGTTCTATGTTGCGCTTAGTACGTGACATGTTTAGACAGGTCTCAGTACGTATCATAATTACAGTCCAATGCCATGCTAGTGATTATTATGGATTAAAGTAGTTCGAAAAATTGCCTATTTATCAGCAGTAGCATCGGGGTTGCCATGAAAGATAGGACAATTGGCGGAGATAATGGGGTGGGTGGCTGACGGTGAAGAGAACAATGGTTGCTCAATCATGTACCCAAATCGACCAGGTGTTGTCCAAGATAGAGATAGCGATCCAAATTGTTGCAAGTTGTGGGTACGCTATTTTTTAGCTAGGGATATTCTGATAAAACTTTTTTGTTTGGGGCACTATTCCGTACCTAATACACTAATAAATTAGGGTACATTGAACAATACTGTAGACACACAGGATGATTACTGAAGCCATGAAAAGATAGACATGGCAAGATCAAGGGTGGGTGGCGAGCGCGAGGAAAGGTCGTGAACCACGACAGACACTACCGCTATCATAACGTGTTCATTGATATGCCGGCTGTTGCTACTCCCATACTGGAACGGTTCTGGACTTATCACATGCATGGCCGAGAAATCTTCGTGCAATGCATAAAATAAGGACCGCACCCGGGAGACACAGTCGTCACGTTGAACCTTTAAATCGATTGTAATAAAGTTGTTAAGCACTAGAAGATCACCGTGTCCAATTTAGGAGAGAAACCCTGAACATCGCCGCCCCAACGAGCGACAAAAATCTACATCGAGCCGTCGCAGGACGGATAACGAGGATCAAAGCCAGAAGACCCAGCTCGCAGATGAAGCGCCGCCCATCCGCGACGACGTCTCCCTGTGAGACTAATAAACCCTGACCTGAAAACTAACTTGAAGCAAGGTACGAGATTACCCTCCGGCCACGAGCCGCTAGGATGGCAGAAAGAGGGCATGCGAATCCACAAGCTAGCATGGCGGAGCTTGAAGAGGAAGGAAAGTTGTTAGCCGCCTATGGAGAATGCTTAGCAACTTGGATGGAGTGTTAGAGGACATGACAGGCAGATGAGTGCGTGTATGTTACCTACCATACTGAATTATGGAATGTGACATATATAACATACAATATCCATCATGTATTTAACCAAATGGCACAATTGATATGATAGATGAGGCCACACAAAGTGTGCGGCAGGCAGGATACGTGCACTACGACATGAAAAAAACACGTCAATCCCGACAATGAATGATGTATTGATGATGAGTGTTGATCAAACTTCCAATCTGTAGCCACCAATTGACCTAATCTACAGTAGTAACCTCACCTCTGAGCGAGCTAGTCATGGAGGTAAAAGGAGACGGAAAACAAGACATGTACATAGGCTGAAAGTGTGAGTCAGACCTTGCTAGCTAGGGTAGCATAAACTGAAGGTATGGCAGTGAGAGCAACATGAGACTGGGGTTAGTTTTCGGACCAACTAACCAGTGCATTATTTGGTTTCATGGAGAAGTGAAGAGAAATGATGCATGTTGAGGTTGTGAGGAATCTGAATGGCCAAGCTAGAAGCTCGCACTCTGCATGGCTCCATCTCCATGCTATGCCCTACAACAAAAAACCCAAACCAACAATGCTGTTGACCATCTAATATTTCTCTCAAAGAGGTCAAAAGTGTGAAACATGCATGCATTAGGGTGGATCCATGTAGATTGCTGTGATAACCCCCAAAGTGCAAATGCGGTATCAGGAACTGTGTACTGCTTTGTTACGAAGGAGAGAGAACATGAACAAAAACAACAATAATGGACCAATCCAATCCATTGGTTACGAATTTGGCTCACTTCATGGTGCGGTAGGACCCTTCCATGGAGCAAAGCTGGCGCGAAGCGGGGGCCCATCTCTTATCGATGGAGGGGCAGAATGAAACATACCATCCCCGAGATCGCCGTAGGAGTCCGAGCACCTCAGCAACCAAGGCGCAGCTCGAGGCCAAGCTCATGACGTTCCACAGAGAGCGCCTCATGAATCTACGAAGCGGGGAGAAACATTGACACGGAGGACGCAGAATGATGGAGTAGAACCTCGGTTCGTCCAAACTAGACAACAAGTACGCAAGGCTGTGCGGCTTCCGGCAAGGGTCAGTTGAGCCTCCTCGACGGATGCGAGGAGTGGGAGTAGGAGTAGTTTTCAGTTGTGTTTTATGCTTGTTTTTGTTTTGTAGTTTAGTTAAATTTCACCAGTTGGTGTCCTCGTTTATCTACCATAGTTAATCTACGTGCATGCTTTGTAGGATTTGGAGGTTTGGAAAGAGAGGAAGAAGAGGAAATGTTGGACCGGAATGGACAAAGGGGGGTCGGCGCCAGCTCTTGTCAGTCAACGCGGGGGGGGGGGGGGGGGGGGGGGGGGGGGGGGGTGGTCGGTGGAGATGATCTTACAGTGAGATGCGTGGTAAATTAGTTCGATTGTATAGTAAAAGCATGAAAGAAGTAGGTAGATCAATCGGCAAGATCAAGGGTGGCGGCGATGCGAGGAAATGATGCGTAGTTCATGCATGGTGGGTTTGATGCGTTGGGTGCGGGGTTTCACACGACGGCTCGTATGCATGCTCAGGAAAGTTCGTCGAGTTCCGAAGGTCAAGAACGTGTGGGAGCCCCGGCGCAGATCCACAGCGGACAAGTGCGCCGTCGCTGTCGGCGGGGCCGTTTCTGAGGCCCGCAACGCAGGTGACTAGGCTTCTCATGCTAGGCACGCTCTCTTGGATCAAGGTGTCATGGTGCTCGCCTTCTTTCCTCGGCGGACTGCTTCGGCGCACGGCGGTGCTGGTCTGCCGAGCGGTGGATCTGGTGCGTTACGGGACCAAAGAAGGACTTGTTCGTCTTTTCTTTTTTCCTGGGGTTGTTTTCTCTGAAATCTCGGACAGTTCCTGAGAGAGCTAAGCTACGTGTGACTGATACCGGCTTAGAATGAAGTGGACACGTGGTTAGTTCTACTAAAGAAAAACTGTTGTTGTTTGTTGGTACGGAAGTGAGAGTCATCTACCAGTACAATAGAATGGATTGGAACAAACTACTCCCTCCGTCCCAAAAGTCTTGTCTTAGATTATCTAGATAACGGATGGTTGGCATGTGCTAGTCCCCTTAGAGGAGGAATTGCGGCTGATTCACCCAGGCAAATGATGCATCATGGGACAGTGCCAGAGTTGCTAGTAGAGTAGACAGGTTAAACAAATGATTTACATGCTCGGTCCCAGTTGCGTCACATGCCCCAGTAGCTTAAAATCTGCCTCAGGTCACCAGTTTCATCCTTGGTTCCGTCCCTCTCTCTTATCAATGACGAATGTTAACGGTCAGCTCATGGAAGTGTCGTACGGCGATTAGATAATTTTGTAAGGATAATTTCTGCGGTGGAAACATGATTTGGTTTTTGCCAATAACTGGGTTGGGATGGTTACGTAGCAGGGCACATGGAGGCAGGATGGTGATGTTACCATACCAACTCACAACTGGACATGGGAATGAATAACTCATGAGCATATTTGGCACAACGTTTAAAACTGATAAAGGAGAGCCAGGCGAATGCGCGTTAGATTCGCGTCGATTCTGCATGCACCATGATGTGCTGAACAAAACTGAATCGGCAACCAAATAAACAACACACAGCTACCACTACCACAATTTTACCTGCAATCTTGCCCAGTTTGACCGGGAACGTTATTTATTTATTATTTAAGATTAATTTCTGTCGGGAGTAGAGGAATTCGAGTTCTTGCGAATAGCTGGGATTGAGATGGTTGCAAGCAGACGTAGCACGGGCCAGCACATGGATGCAATGGGTACTCACACATGAATTTACATATTAAACACTATACGCAGCTGTATTTGCAAAAAAAACTTAAATGAAATAAACGGGCACAACGGTAAGAAGACGAAGGCAAGACAAAACACGCGCCGAGATTGTGCGATACCGAGAACCCAGTGGATCCTGCGCATGCATCAGGATGATGTGACCATCAAACTTGGAATCTTGAACACCAAAAACAACATATTAGCTAGCATTTGAATCGCCACGTGACCAGTACAGTACAAGTGCGTATAACCTCACCTTTCTTTATTAGGCGGGATATCAACTAGATGTCAAACAAGCTGGAGAGGAAAAGCAAAACATTGTACTCATGCCGTTCCCTTAAATATTGTTTTAGAGATTTCAACAAGTGATACCATAAGGAGCAAAATGAGTGAATTTACACATTTAAAATATGTTTATACATCCATAGTGATCGTCATTTTGAGAAATCCCAAAAAAGACAAATATTTAGGAACGGAGGGAGTGGTACTAGTAGTGGAAAGTGTGTTCACCTTTCGAGGATAGCAGATGAAACTGAAGCTAGTGAGAGGGGTGTGAGGGGCACATGAGACCTGGCGGGGTAGTAATTTGTTGGCTGACCAGCCAACCATGCAATGGACATGCATTGGGCAGCATGGTGGTGGGTGTGTGTGTGGGCATGCATGTATTCAGAGCAGTGAAGAGGAAGCTACTAAACATGAGTGGACAGCATGTGTAATTAGGTGCCGTAGGCAATCTGCGGGCTGTGGCTGCAGCTGCCCATGCAAGGCTCCATCTCCATGCATACGCCACTCACAACAAAACCCAACCAGCAATGCATTGGACCATGCAGTGCCTGTTCTGTCTCACCAAAAGATCCAATGGCCAACAGTAGAGGCAGAAGAAGAAGAAAGTGAATCATGAGGCTCATCAGCTTACATCAAACCCAAGTGCAAACTGGGTTCAGGGCACCGTTGCCACTCTACTTTTTCAGAGGGAGAAGAGAAAACAAAAGACAAATTGGATGTGTTTCAACAAACAGAGGGTGCATGATTGTATGCATGCAATGTATTGTTATGGTGTGGCCTGATGATCATCTATATTCAGGTTCTGACATGCGACGTGGCACGCACTCACTTGCCTGCGGCAGCAGCCTGCAGATTGTAGGCAATAACTTCATGATGTGTGAGCTGAAAAGGTATGTTGACCACATGTATGTATGAAGGTGTGATTCTGATCTCTCGAGACGGTTTACATGTCCAATGCATGCCATATGAGCAACATGTTCACCGGGACCACAGCACGGGAGAAGGTCAGAGGCCAATGCCTCTCCCTTCCCGGGGGCTCCATCAAACAAAAAGCATTTATTTGCACTTTGAGTTGATCAATCCACCTCCCTTTTTTACTCGGCTTTGTGAAAAAGTAGAGAAAAAAAACACATTCGCACCACCCACCAACCGCCGAGGGAAATCTCCGCAAGGAATCCAACAAGGTGTGATACAAATGTGCCCCAACAAAGGGGGGCATGTCTTCTAGTTGCCAGCTTGCCTGGCTCTAAGAACGCCGTTACCCGACTATATACAATAGGTACACGAGCAGAGTTGCTCGACATGTACCATCATGTTTAAGACAACTTGGAACCGCAACGGTCTAAGTCCCGGTTTGTTCACGGCGAGTGGCGAACGATGCCGCTATCCACATCTGTGTCCAAAGACGCCAGCAGCACATACATCCTATGTGCACATGGTCTCAGGATTAACTGCACGTGCATCGGTTCTGAGAAGGCCAGCATTCCCCTCCTGTGTGATGGAGGTATATCATCGACAGGCACAAGGAAGATCCATGCCAGCCTCGCGCGGTCGTTAATTCGAAGAACGGAAGGGACTTTCGAGATGGCAATGTGGCTTCTGCTGATCTGCACGAGAAACAGGTGCCTGGTGCATGTTAGAAGGAATGTCAGGTCCGAATGACACAAGAATAGTTCTAAAGCATGATCCATGTACAGTGAGTTTGAACACAAGACAAGTCAGAAGACCATATGTTGGAATTAGTAACAGGAGGTGAAAAGTAACTTCATTTGTGGTCTGCAAAGAAGACCAGGGATAAGAAGGCTAAAAATAGACTATTGAGAATGGTTTCTCTTTTCTTTGCAACCCAGCACACAATTGCATATTTTTGCACGAAAGTTTCAAAGCGCACCATGTATTTGAAACATGTATGCGGTTTATTTTGGATTCTGTGAAAAAATGGTGTTTCTGAAGCACAAGCAAACAAGCTCAAGGTCTAAGTTAAGTCAGAGGTTACCAGAGCAGCACAATACCCTTTATTGCCATAGTAATCAGTAAACACAAATGTGCGTTGATGGTAAGCAATTAAGATACCTTGAAGGGGTAGTTTGGAGAAGCCAAAACTTCAATGTTCGGCGTGATCCTGGACTGCCCGGTGGGGTATGGCAAGTTCTGTTAGAGTAAACTTGTCTCCTAGAGAACTCTGGTTGTTCTGCTATCTCCCTCTTTCTGCGTGCTTTTCTGAGCATCGCCATGCGCGAGTTTCGCATGCAAGGAAAGTACAGAGTTTTAAACACCACTCAATGCATCCTCAGGAAAAACAAGCATTCAGCGGTGTTTTATAATTGAGGACAAAAGTACAGAATGCATTACAGTTTGGGGCCAACAATTGTGCCAGCTCCTTTACTTCTCGCTGTTGCTCAGTTTGCGATCATCGGTTGCCACTGTCTGCTGCCTTTGCATTCTCTTTCATTCCTGTGAACTATGCAGGAACCATGAATATACACACAAAAGTCGTACATTTAGGGGGAAAGGATACTAATCATAGGTAACCAACGGCTACGAAAGATCAGGCATTGTATGGCAAAAAAATCAAAAATAAAAATCAACGAGAGGAGCAAAATTCATAGTGTAATTGCATACTTACTATGATTATGGGTCATATTGAGCTTAGATGACTCTCAAATTCATATGCAGCTTGTAGTGAATTTACAGGAGGCTGCATAAGAGAACTCTTCTGGTACTCGTAATCCTACAATCGGCTCCTAATGGATTTCTGCTCACGTTCTGCTGTGACCTGGATGGTCCATGATTCGACCAGCAGGGAACAAAAGCCACCAAATAAAAAGTGCACAGGCTGCTCAAAAATTCGATGAGGGTGAGGCTTAACAACTCCATTCCAAATGGCCACCAGCATAGGTGCATGAGCAAGCGCCGACAACCCAGTATACAGTTTCTCACAGCTGAAGCTTCAACAGAAAGAGAATCTCAAAAGGAAAATTACAAGAAATTCGCACTCAGTGTGTATTGCGCACTCACGTTCTTGATATGCTCTTCGGTCTCCTCAAGTTCAACATTTAATCTCTTTCTTTGTACAGTGTCCTCAGCTGTGTGATAGAGTCATCCTGCTCTTGCTTCCCACTCCTAATTGGTTAGATCCTGATACCAGCTTTATTTGGTCTTAGGAGTACATGACATGAATACAAAGTAATGTATTGTGAGGTGCAGGAACTGATGGCAATGCTAAATTGTATAAATAAAACGTCTTGGAAGACAACAAAATATATCCAGATGGAAAATGTAGAGTAAAAGGTTAGAACAAAGCGAGAGGGGAAATAAAGAGAAAATGTTCAGATCTCAGTTTAATATGATAGCACTAAAGATTATATGGTACCAAGTTCGCGAGGAAAACTAGATGCAGGAGGTAATATTCTTCCAGGCTTTCGTAGAGTAGACATAATAAGGCTATAGCGATGTGACTGTGAGCTGTGAGTGGTCGGTACAATACTTATGGTCCTTCAAGAGCTTAAAGGGACAGAGACACTCTGGATGGAACTTGCTTTTACGTTAGGTGTTATCAGGTTTGTCAACAGCATTCGGAATCAGGTCCAGGCAGCTCCAGAACCGTGCAACTGACTATCTACTACGTACTCATTCAAAGTCCACAAGGCACTAATTGATTACACCAGAACTTTTTAGGAAAACTACAGTCACATTACAAATGTACCAAAGAACAGTTAACAACGATATTCACCAAGGATCAATGGCATGGCCAGAGCTCGCCTCAAGCTTGAAACTGGTATTTCCTGTCCTTCCAGATCTATCATATGGATCTGGTTCATTTAGTATCCTCATCTTTGTTCCTGTAGTTCCGCTCTCTTTTTCGGTCTGGTACTCTGGTTCCAGTTTGGTGGATTGGTATGATCTGGGAACACCCATGAGGGTAATCTGAATCTGAAGGCTATAGGAGGCAGCGAAACCTACCTTGACGGTTGTTTACAGGGGGCAAGCAAGAGAGTTAGTGAACTTTCCTGGGGGATCGATGACGATAAGGGATGCCACGGTCTCTGAGTGGACATAGCGCCGTGCCCACTGCGCCTGCCGACAAACTCGTTTCGTGCATGATGTTTAGCACGGTGAGAATCAACGGTGTCCAGGAATGTACACAGATGGCCCCTGCAAACCTAGAAGCACTGGCTGGACCAAAACACGATGACACCAATCAATGGTGATACTACACTTAACCCTCAGGATTGAAACTGTCCAAATAGCAACTCGTTCCTAAGTACGAGCAGGCAGCAATTGGGGTGCACTATGCATTGATGAATGATTACACCATTCTTCAAACCCTAAGCTTCGACACTGCGCAGAAAGGTCAATAGAACAAGACTTAATAAAATTCAGCAAACAACCCACAGCTACCATCGAAAAAACATGGTGTCAGTCAGCTAACAAAAACCAGCACCAATAAGACATTATGCCGTAGGTCATGCAGGGGTTGCCGGGGGTGTACAACGATCCTCTGATATGTCGTCAGCTGCTGATTCTACTAGTATTGCTTAGCGGCGCATCGGACAACGCAAAATGCAGTTGCCTGGGGCAGGAACTAGAAGGCACTGCTAACGTGAACTTATTCTTTAGTCAATGGATGGCAGGTGGTGGATTAAGAACAAACAATAGCATCGCCGATGTGAAACATCGGCGTTGCATAGCCAGCAACTCTTTGCAGATTGGACAAAATAGATGAAACAAAAAGATGAGAGAAATTAAAAAGAACACGTTCCATTATGAAGACAGTACCAAATGCTCCTGTTTGACGTAAGTCAAACGAGCAAGGCTACTGCAGATTATCCTCTTCTGGATCGTTTAGAGAGTTTAAGTAGAAAATTAGGAGTGTCCTGGCTGGGTGGTGGAATGAAGACATCTTATAGAGAAATGAATGAGTGTGGAGACGAGATTCGAACTCGCTAACGTTGTTCTTTACCTACGCAGTTGTTTTCATTGTCAAACCAGCAGTGCAGGAGACTAGGCCAACAGACAGTATCAAACAGGGGAAACTGACTGTATGGCAGCCGAATGGTGGACATTATCGCAGTGACGGAACGACAACCCCACTCTCCAAACCCCAAAAACTCTCGACGTCTTAGCCTCCTAAATCTAAACTGTTTTCCCTAGACAAAGCTAAAAATCCATTTCAGACCCAACCAAGGAAAAGTAACATGGTGTCCAGCCGCTAACAAAACCAGCGCATCCGACAACTACGCCACGTTCTGGGTTCCGGTTGCGGCATCAACAGCAGCCTTTGCTATACTTCTTCGGACTGATTACACATAATGTCAAGTCAATTTTTCAACGAATCTAATGATGAGCTCGAACAACGGAGGCTGAAACAACCAAGTCAGGATGATGATGACAACACATCACAGGCTACAGGTTTTGACACTGAGATTGAAGGTGAGAGACTAGAGAGAGGGTTAAACAAGAGACGGTGAGAGCAGAAGAAAGAAAGAAAAAACCGTTGCTCTGTTCTGCCGCAGGCCATTGCCGGATTCCACCCACGATCTTCTGCCAGCAGCGGAGCACGAAGTGGAGGCGGCGAGGAGCGTGTCGAACGGAGGCCTGATCTCAGCCCATCCGTGCCAGTTCTCCACCGGCACGGTGACCCCTCGGCACAGACGGAACTCCACATCTGTCAGGCCGGTCGTACCTCCCCGTATCCTCACCCCTCCTTCCGGGGGGCGGGGTTCTTGCTGCCGCTGCCCGGGCCGATGCCGCGTGGCGGGCCTCCTGCGCAGAGGCACGGGTCAGGCGCGGGGATGCTGAGCCCGATGGACAAAGTTAGGACGAATAGGTCTTACTCACCATGGCTTCCACGCGAGCGAGGCGAGGAGAGCTAGGGTTTCGCACGGAGGCCGGCGGCCGGGCGACGAGGGGGTGGGGATTAGCATGGCCTGGGCTATCCTCTTACCCTCATTATCTTACCTTGACCGCTTCGAGAGATCGTTGGTTGGGGCCCGGCCGGAAGTGATCTGGATGGGGCCGATTACGGCCAGCCAAGTCATTGTATCTGAGGACGAGGTGTGTTATGCGACCCGGCCAGCGTGTTAAAACACTCAGTTGGTCCGTCCATCCGCTGACCTCGGGGACACAATGGCGCAGCCAGCGCCGCGCTGATGCAGCCGAAGCGGGTGGATACCGCAGGGAGGCGTGGGAGGGCTGACAGGTGTCCTCGACTTTATCATACGATGGGGCAGACGCCTGCCTTCTTCCGCCACACCCGCGGCGGCCAGTAAGTACCTCCCTTCCCCTCACCCTCTTCAGGACTCCTGCTCCGAAACCTAGCTGATGGTCGCGGTGTTCGCATCGCTGACGGATTTTCTCTGCTGTTGTGTGTGGCGTGGCAGGACAGTGAGGATAGGGGACAAGAGCTGCCTGCGTGCAGCCTCTGTGCTCGGCCCCCCTTCGGCTCCCTTGACCGCGTCGGCCCCGTGACGGCTTCCTCCACTGCAAAGGCCCGGATGAAATACAAGTGTTCATTCCAGTTCACTCATGACTCTTACTCATTAAAACATGCGTGAGCTATCCTTTATGATAGTGGACAACAAGGCTGGCCTATTGGTGCAGACAATGATAAGCGCGTAAGGGGACGCCAGAGCTGGAGTAGAGGGCCGCCGAGGGCACGAGACCAGGGACAAACAGTCCATAGGTCGACAGAGCAAACACCGCGACAGTATGAGTGTCCAGCGAGGACATCGAGGCGAGGCTGAAGCGGTGAGGAATGCCGTGAGAGGATACTTGTTTGTTAGTTCTCTTGTTTAATGGAGATTTGCGATGCTGGATCGGTTATTAGGAGAGAGCTGCAAGCGTGTGATACGCGATCGTGGAGGCCTTGAAGCCACAATCGCGACCACATTTGGAACATGAAGACCGTGTTATCACAGGTTCGTTAAGTATCAGTTACTGCATTTGCTCCTTGCTGTTTTGAGGGCATGAGGGACTGATGAATGTGCCCGTTTCGGACTGCAGGAGAAAGACAAGCTGAAGAAAACACAACCAAAGAAAAATGCAACATAAAGTGCTTTTCGACGCCCCTCTTACAAGAAGGTGATCTCGTTGCCGCACTTTTTGCAGAAGGCAAATGTGACATTATTTTGAAAGCGGATACTGTCTAAATTGTGGGCTGATGAGTATGACTGTCAGTAGCGACCAAATGCAAGTATCACCCATTCCAGTTTAATATAAAGATGCTCTTTCTGATTAGGTCTTTGCGAGTGGATTTGTCCGTCCAAATCAGCGAACCAATATCTCTGGAGTATCTCTTAACGCAGTTTAGTTTGAAGATGTGTTAGTGCATGAATAAAGTAGGACAAGTACGAAAGAAGTAGTGCTTTATTTATTAATTTCGTACTCCACTATGATGAAAAACACATTAGCTCTATGGTGCAAGTGTCGTTATGGCGAAAACTACTTAGCCCAAACTACCTTAGGCAGACCAAACTTAAAAAATGGTATGTATTCCAACGTATTTACAAATCACAAGCAATTTGAACGAGAGTCAACAATCGATGGCGGGGGGAAATCAGAAACACTAAATGCAATGTTTTGTAAACTTATAGCCGTATGAATTGAGTCCCATGGGTTCTTTTGAAAATCATGTGTATCCTCTGTTTTAATTAAAAGTAGGTGTTACAGAACAAGGAAAATAAGGTGTGGGCCTAATAAAAGGTTGCAGTGCAGATCAATGAATATATTTTAGGTTGGGCAGGGGTGGGAGAGGGTGTGGTGGGGGGGGGGGGGAGGGGTGGGGGTGGGAGATGTTAATTCTCCTTAATAGAAAACATGCTAGGTTTTCCAGCTTTGGTTGAAAAGATTACCAAATGACGGATTTAACTTAGTTATTGAACGTTGGCATAATTGAAATAATTTGGTTGATAACTTGTATCTCCACCAAGTGCTGGCACTTGTAGAATTATAATTTCCTTGTTGTATTTTGCCATTACGCTAGGTATACTTATGGCAGTGGCACAAAAGATTATCTAACTATTTTTTGTCCATTTTATGCACAGCATTTTGTGAGACATACTTAAAGAAGTACCCAGATCGAATAGGGTAATTATTTCCCTTTTTCCCAATTTACTTGCTAGAGCCAATCTAATTTGTTCTATTCATCATAGTTAATTCTTGATCTTGTGCTAGAAAAATGATGAAAGTGTTATAGCTCTAAACACTTAATAATACATAACCTGTCTGTCTTGTGTCCTCAGGTTTATGCGAGTGATGCGCTCTCCCTCTTGTTGTCATGGCAACAGGTGGTGCGTATTCAGATGTGCTTGCCGTTGATATGGGTTGGGGGTTTGGTTGGTGGAGCTGTAGCTGAACGTTAGGATGTGTAAATTATGCTTGGCAATCACCATTTTACTGAATACAAAATGTTAGTACAGTTAAATATGATTGTCTTGTTTTATTTCTATTATAGGTTACAGGATATGGTTGTAGCAACATATCGTGGATCAGCGCCCCCAGCTCCATAGGACATATAAGAATGTATAATTTGAACAGCGAATGGATGACAAGCCAGGTCAATCCATTTTTTTAGCACTAAATGGCACTTCTCCTTAATAGATGTTCTCATTTAAGGAGATAGTCCAAGTAAGAGAGAAGGAACCTGGAAAGCTAAGCCACGGGAGTAAAATTCAGCATACAACTAATCTGAAACACTACTTTTACCTTAAACAGGTGGCTAAAGACATAACTAAACCATGTTGGTAAAATACGTATTTATTTACCAGCTTCAGAGTATAATATGCCACTATCATTGCCTGACATCGAGTATGTAATTATATCTTGAATTGTCATCTATTACTTTTATCCATATGTACATGTAAACGTCTGAAGCCATTCAGGATTTTCCAGGACACCACTCTAGCCGACTTGTGCTTCCTCTGAAGGTCTGGCAATGACTACTGGATAGCGTTCAACGGTGATGCGGCGAAACCTAGTGGCATGCAAGATACCAGACGCAGAGTATGCAGGAATACCTGGAAAAACCATCTGAGAAAGAAGTATCAGAATGGAAGGCGCAGTCAACGAAGCACACAGCGCAGCCAATTGGGATAGAGCCCTGAGCCTGCAACGGGTAATGAGCACTCTTAATAGAGACAGGACAGTTACCACGGTCATGTTTACTCATGAGCGGTGAACGTATCAATTGAGTATAGATCGGCCCCTGAGCATGGCAACGGGCCATGAGCACCTAATCAGGTGACATTCCAATTGATTATAGAGGCCCATGAGCATGCAAAGGATGAGCACTTAATCAAGGTGAATTTTCTATGCCGGTAAGCATGATCATCTATTACGAAGAAGTTCATGAGGGTGGCGATGTTTCGATCTACAAAATGATGCTATGTTGATCTGTTAGATTGACAAGGAAGTAATGGCAAATTCAATAGCTCCCAAAGTGCGAGAGCAGGAAGATAGCACCCTCAAGCGGAGAAGGATGAAGATCTTGGGGAGAACATTGCTTAGCATGTACATGCGAAAGTAATACTCCATCAGCGAAAAACAAAATGCGTATGCGTCAAATATTGTTCATATAATATACTTGTTGTGTTAAGTACGTTTGATTGTTGACTGCTCGGGAGCTGCAGGTGGGGTGGGGTTGTGAGTTGCTTACCACTCTTGTCTAGTTCGGGGCCCCCATTTGCCATTGAGCAACAGTATCTTGAAGGAAATCAGTTTTCCACACTGATACAGGATGCCAGTTCCTCAAAACTGTTTGTTCTTGCGGCATTCTGCAGATTTAATCCTGTTAGTAGAATTATGGAAGTATTCTTTAAGAGATAAATGACTGTCACTTCCCTGAAAATTAAGCTTTGTGTAACTTGACCTTTCTTGTTTATCCTTATTTCTTTTGCTCATTTTGTCAAGTTGGTTTTGTCGGTGAAATTGAAGCGCACTGTGAAGAACCTGAAGCGACCACCACCGCCTCCGCCGCATGACAACCATGTCCGCGCTCTTAAAAAGTCAGTGGAAATAGCGCGCCGGTCGGGAACTACTTCAACTGACAAAAGGTTACAAGAACGAAGAAGTGGGAACAAAATTCCCCAGCTCGGCGAACAGGCAAACCAATCGTGCCCCCCGCTCAAGGTGTCTAGCGATATCGTCGCAAATCTGCCGGGGATGCTGCCCGGTACCAATCCTGGTGATTACCTGCCCGACGATGCACATTTTGATACAATGGAGGTGGACGAACACAAATACCAGTACGGGAAGCCTCTCGTCAGACCTGGTGATCCTCCTCTAACAACGATGATGCAAAGATTCCATAAGTGGTACATGGACACCTGCAAGTCTGGGAAGGATATTTTGACGCTGAGAGTTAAAGAGGAGCACGACCTCGTTGGAATTGATCTGTTGTCTGTTCCATTTGAGGAGTTCTTCCAGTTTTTCAATCAAAAGGACCTCGATAAAATAATCATCACTTGCTACTGTCTGTAAGGTGTTTTTGTAAAGGGGGGGGGGTTTGGGGGTGGGGGGTGTTTGTAGGGTTAATTTAGGGGTTTCATATAGTGTGTAGCTAGCTAATAGCTAGAGAAGTGTCCTCTACTTATCTCCGTGCTTGGTCGACGCTACATACATACGTATAGAGGACTCGACACGCTAGCTAGTAAGCAAATGAAGAACCATTAAGTACAACAAGATCGTCATGAACATATACAGAGAGAAGTGATCGACCTCCTTCTTCTCAGAGGATTGGGGAACAACAAGTTTTCGTGATATCTATCCGACGCTACTAGCATATATACAATATAAGATCTCTTACAATCCCTAACTTTGATGTCAAGTTCCACATAGTATTCTCCAGCTGGATTGATGCCGTGGTCAAGAAAGAATCCCGCCAATTCCTCTTGAATTGCTTTTTATGCGATTTGTGGTAGGAGTTCATCCCGCATCTGCCAAATCTAATTTGAAGAAGGGGATCAATACATATATATGAATGAAACTCAACACAAATGATGGTAATAAATAAAATTGTGATATTATTGCTTACGCACTTAAATGTTTTTTCAGAGTAGCCCCGCTTAGAGGTCGTCGCGTGTAGATGTCTCGCAAATGTAGTATCCACAAAAATTATTCCCGCCTTCGTGCCACAACCACTTTACGAGAAATAAAGGTCAATCAAACTGATAATCAAGCATTATAATGGTATTGATGAAACTAGCTAGAATCAATGGGAGAATGCGCGGAACTAGCTAGTAGTACTTATTTTGGGTGTGTAAATCGCAGCTACCCCCGGCAGTCCCGGAGCTTCTTGGTGAACACTTTCCAAACCCTGCGAGACAAAGAAAATAATTACTTGATATTAGGAAATGACCAAAGTTGCCGATATGGTGTCGATAATGATCGATTGAACTTACTTCTGGAGCATTTCAGTCATGGCCGCATACTCCTTGGGATCTTTTCGTCTTGAGTCTAAGACGGTTAATTACTAGTCCTGCTCAAGCTTAATCTCTAGGAGAAATAAAGTGGAAGCTGCACACGCATGCATAACTCATCATTACATTACTATAACCTCGAGTAATAATGGAAACCGAATATGCAGAAGACAGTAACACTCACTGAAGTTGTAAGGAAAGAGTATTTTATCTTTGTTTTGATTTTTAAGCAACGATTGTAGCAAGTTGGCCTCGGTTTCTTTCGGAGTATATTTAACCGTCCATTGTTCTATGAGATTTGTGTTAATGAACCAATATCATAGATTTGTGCTTTCTGCATTCGACGATTTCTCATCTGCATAATATAGTGAGGATAATTATTATATACATGCAATGAAAGAGCTGAGCTATATATAGAGACTTAATTACAGAAGTATAGTACTTACAGACAGTAGCAAGTGATGATTATTTTATCGAGGTCCTTTTGATTGAAAAACTGGAAGAACTCCTCAAATGGAACAGACAACAGATCAATTCCAACGAGGTCGTGCTCCTCTTTAACTCTCAGCGTCAAAATATCCTTCCCAGACTTGCAGGTGTCCAGTACCAACTTATGGAATTTGCATCATGTTGTAGGAGGATCACCAGGTTGACGAGGCTTCCCGTCACTGGTATTTGTGTTCGTCCACCTCCATTGTATCAAATGTGCATCGTCGGGCAGGTAATCACCAGGATTGGTACCGGGCAGCATCCCCGGCAGATTGCGACGATATCGCTAGACACCTTGAGCGGGGGCACGATTGGTTTGCCTGTTCGCCGAGCTGGGATTTGTTCCCACTTCTTCGTTCTTGTAACCTTTTGTCAGTTGAGTAGTTCCCGACCGGCGCGCTATTTCCACTGACTTTTAAGAGCGCGGAACATGGTTGTCATCGGCGGAGGCGTGGTGTCGCTTCAGTTCTTCACAGTGCGCTTCAATTTCACGGATCCATCTTCTCCTCCGGAGGTGGATTTTTCTTGCAAAAAAGTCCCTCACTGGGCTTTACAGATCTCCCGTGTATCAAAATGTGAATCGTCGGGTAGGTATCACCAGGATTGGTACCGGGCAGCATCCCCGGCAGATTTGCGACGATATGCGCTAGACACCTGAGCGGGGGGCACGATTGGTTTGCCTGTTCGCCGAGCTGTCAATTTTTTTCCCTCTTCTTCGTTGTGTAACCTTTTGTCACTTGAAGTAGTTCCCGACCGGCGCGCTCCTTCCACTGCCTTTTTCAGAGGCGCGGACATGGTTGTCATCCGGCGGGCGATGGTGGTCGCTTCAGGTTCTTCAAAGTGCGCTTCAATTTCCACCGGATCCATCTTCTCCTCGGAGGTGGATTTTTCTTGCAAAAAGTCCTTCACTTGGGCTTGACAGATCTCCTCGTTTTCCTCTCGGTCATCTCGTATGTAATCTATCTAAGGCTTGATAGATGGACCGAATTTGTATTGCTCCCGCCTCTGGCTGTACTGCTAGACGCCGGCCGAGCAGCCGGAGCGGCTGCGGCTGTCTTCCTTTGTTGCTTATGAGGCGGAGAAGGAGGCGGAGTGCTACGACGCGCGGAGCAGCCGGCGGCAGACGCTGTCTTTCGCTGTTGTTGACGAGGCGGAGAAGGAGGCGGGCTGCTCGGACGCGCCGGCGCAGGCGGAGAGGAGGCGGAGTGCCGCCAACGCGCCAGAGCAGCTGAGAATGAGGCGAGTTGCCCGCACGCGCCGGACAGCCGAGAAGGAGGCGGAGTGCCCTGATCACTCGCCAGAGGAGGAGCGGAGTGCCCTGACTCGCCGGAGGAGGGGCGGAGCGTCCAGTTCGGAAGGTTGATGAGCTCCTTCCGCCATAGACATGGAGTCTTTCCCCTCACCGGTAGGGTGGTTAAGCTCGAGCTCCTCAAATCCATGCTGTTATTTCATGACCATCACACCAACATAGCCTTCTGGAATCGGAAGGCAGTGAAAAGTGCGCCGGGTCCAGAAGGTGCAACAAAGCGACGCCGCCTTGATTTTGAGGTGCTGCCATTGCGCCATAAGGTGGCAATCTGAGCCTCCGTGATAGCATCCATGGGGTAGCTGGAGCTGTGAGTGAGGCTGCTGAAGGAGCTCGGTGGAAGCCACGCTGCTTCTCCGCTGAGATGGCGAGGTAGCTTCTGGGGTAGCTTCGCAGGTCGCTGCCTCTGAACTAGTGCATGTTCCTCTAGCGCTCGTACCCTTGCATTCAGCTTCTGCAGTTCGTCGCTCCACTTTCCTCCCCTCCTCTCCCGGGTTTTGTCAACCGCCTGCGCTGGGAAACCCTTCCTATCCACGCAATGGAGCCTTCGTGCTCCGTGTTCGTTCTGGGTGCTCAGGATTCCCAAGGGCCTGTGTGAGCTCGTCGTTCTCTTGTGTCGGGAACGAACGTCCCTTGCTGCGCTGCGGCGATATACTTCTGAAGCTTCTTGACGGGTATTTCAAGTTGCTCCTTCGTCCAACGGCACTTCCCTGTTTCAGGGTCCAAGGTTCGCCCAACCCCGAACGAACAGTCCTTGAACGTGTCTGGCCAGTTCAATGTCTCTGGTTCGACCCTTTATCAGTGGTCCTTCTCAGCCTTGTCCCACAACGGTCCGGGCTTTGAGGTAGCCACCTGACCCATGCGATGGTGATCTCCTTCTTTAGCAGCATTTTTCTTGTTGTCGCTGACATCTTCTTATCTATCCTTCTCCGATGTCTTGTGGGCCACAAATGCGGGCCAGTGATCTCTTATCTTCTCAAACTCGGCCGATGAATTGGAGTCTTCCATTTGTCGACAAATGTTGATTTCAACTCATTCTTCCACCTCCTGAATAGATCTGCCATCTTCTTAAGAGCATGAGCCTTCAACAATGGCTCTATAACTGGCTTATCCGGATCCTCCTCTGGCGGTAGGGTGAAATTTTCCTTCAGCGCGGTCCAAATCATCTTTTCTGTCGATCGTTGACAAAAGACACTTGAGGGGTTTCGCTCTTAGGCTTATTCCATTGGTGGATGCTGATCGGGATCATGTCCCTAACAAGAACCCCGCACTGAGCAGAAAATGCTTCCTTGGTCCGGCTAGGTTCAAATCGGTTGGCCATCGCCCTTGATTGCTGTGATACTCGTGAACCTTCATCCTGGCGCAACCTTTTCTTCGGGCCTCGTCTCATTACCGAAGTTTGGCTCGATCCGGAGGGCTAGAAAAGAAGAAAGAAGAGAGTTAATATGTGTACATACCAAAACAATTAATGCATGAATTAGCTAGTCAGCACAGGCTTAATATATATATAAACTCCGCCAGCCGGACTTTGCAACAGCTCCTTCCTCTCGCTCAACGGAGCAGTCATCACGGTCTCCTTCCACCGGCATTCCGTCACCGAGCCATCATAATCATGTCCTTCCACCTCCATTATTCGATCACCGGAGCCTGCTTCACCCTCTCCTCCGCGACCATCGGTGTCGTTGAGATACGACAAGCACACCTACTGGTGCCCCGAGGATTATTCCCCCAACAACTGTTCTGCTTCGATGTTCGTGCTCCATAGTTTCTGCAAATATTACAACATGGCAATTAATATACAAACATGACAGATGGATATATTAGTGCAAACGTAGACCTAGCTAGCTCGACGCTTCTACGGTTTGGGGTGGCCTCGACAAGCTTCTAGGGTTTGGGGTGGCTAGGCAACGCTTCAGGGTTTGGGCACTAGTAAAAAAAGGCCCATTTGTCCGGTTCTAAGGCCCATTTGTCCCGGTTTGGGAACCGGGACTAAAGGGTCGGGACTAAAGCCCAACATCTTTAGTCCCGGTTCTTATACGAACCGGATAGATGGGGCTCCACGTGGCCGCTGCGGCGAGCCAGAGGAGGGCCTTTATCCCCGTTGGTAAACCAACCAGGACCAAAGATCATCCACGTGTCACAACTGAGGAGCTGGGGTTTTTGTTTTTTTTTTTTGAA